>VRYO01001589.1:8292823-8314840 GCA_009812075.1 Sialia sialis
CCTTCCCCTTCCCCTTCCCCTTCCCCTTCCCCTTCCCTTTTCCTTTCTTTTTTTTTTTTTTTCTTTTCCTTTTTTCTTTTCCTTTTCTTTCTTTCATTATATTTGATCAGATTTGGTTTTTTAGTCTACTCCTGTAGCAGAACTGTGGCTAAAAACAAAGCAGGGAGCCATATATCACTTAGGTTGTTGGAGATTTTCCATTAATTTCTGATGAAACAAAATAGGCTATTACTAATTCCCCTTGAACATTTTATAATTTCTTTCATTTTTTTTTCAGTTAGCATTTACATATATTGTGGAGAAAAGAAACAAAGGTGACCCTCAGTATTGAAACCGAGTAACTTGTATGCAAATCCTGATAAATTAATTTTACAAATGCCTTTATTTTTCATAAATGCTTTATAAATAATTTAAATCAAGTGAATTGTTCTTTAACTTATTCTTCCTTATTTATTTTTGTAAAAAATATAAAACAATTACAATAAATGGTTTAATAATTTTTAGACAAAGGATTGAAAATTAAAGGCAGGAGAATATAAATAATTGAATGATAGAAATTTTCACTGAATATGTCTCTCCCAACTGAAATACTTTCTTTTCTTTGAAATACCCTATTACATACTTTTAGTCAGTGAGATCACAGCCTAAATCAATTAAGTAAGCTGTCAAGTGTGAAATGTGCCTCTGAAGTGACATCTTTTAACAGTCTTTTTCAGCTTGTCATGGTTAAGATATTTACTTACTTTTAGGAAAGACACCCTTTTTGTTATTAGCCATTAAATGAACGGGAATTTAATATTATTGTGCATTATTAATAGCATCATTTTCTGAACTCTTTGGAAGAGAAATGAACTTGTAGAAATTATTCTATCACTAGTAGTGATATTGGGAAAGTTATAAAGAAACCTGATTAATTTTGCATGCATTGAGATTTCAGGAGTATATCTCTTTGTTGAATGGCTTGAGAAATGAATTCTGAAAATATTTCCTGCATACTCCTGTTTGCAGACATCATACCCCATGATTATCAAAAATTACTGGGAAATCTGAATGCTTGAATATTATATCTCAGTGCATTGGAAAACTTGAAACATCTGTCATAGCCAGTTTAAAAATGAAATTCAGCTGCAGATTCAAGCATAAGTAGAGAGGCATGTACATGGAATTAATTTCTTATAAGCAGTGGTTCCATAGTCTTAAGCTGCACCAAGGGAAATATAGGTTGGACATTAGGAAAAAGATTTTTTATGGAAAGAGTGATCAAGTACTGGAATTGTCTGCCTGGGGAGGTGGTGGAGTCACCATCCCTGGATGTGTTAAGAAAGAGACTGGATGTGGCACTCGGTGCCATGGTTTTGTTGAGGTTAGGGTATGGATTCGACTCAATGAACTTGAAGGTCTCTTCCAACCTTGTGATTCAGTGATTCTGTGAAAACACGAGAGTAGGTAAAAAAAGAAGTAATGAAAAGCCAGGTAGTTTTATGGGAGAAACATTGCATGTGAGATGCTCATGGTCATAGGACAAAAGTCACTAGAAGTCATAGAGAAAATGATGGCTAAACCCAACTGAACTCTAATGGATTTCTCATCCAGAGAATTCTCGCTTGTGTTGAGGGAGCGAAAATGAGATTCTGTGAATTTAGGACTATGCTGCTCTTCTAATAGTCATGTAGTCAGCCACAGTTTATGAGCACTAGTCTCATTCATTGACCCATGAGCTCTCAGTATGAAGTAATGAGCATTAACTGTTGTGACTGCATAACTAAAGTGTAGAGCATATATTTTGCTAATATTGTGATTTGTATGTAAAGTCTCATTTCACACTTCTTCATCTTGGTTTTGCGAAGCAACAATATGTTTCATGTTGAAATTTTTAACCTTTTGTGACAATTCTTGACAAGTAAAAACCTAAAACATTTCTAACTACCCATATAATGGTCTGTTCCCCTGTTAGCCTGCTGAATTTGGGTTGCCTTTAGTTATTTATATAAATATTTTTTAAAATGTATTTAATAATTAGTTTCATAAATACCTTCAATAAACTCTCCAACAAGTTAGAAATCCTTTCTCATTGCATCCTACGGAGGAGTAACCTCTAGTTTATGTTATCTTTCTCTGATTTTTCCCTGAGCTTGGCACATATAAACATTTTAATAACATTGCATTTACTTTAAAAATTTTTCACATAGCTGAAGGCCTGCTTAAAAATGTTTTGAATCCTGTCTTCAGAAAAAAAAAAACATTATTTGGTTTATTATTTTACTTTATATTGCTTTAAAGATATTTCAAGTGTATAATCTTGCTTTATGTAGAGTGTAAATTGCAGTCGTACCCATACCATTGAATTACAAATTTTGGAAGGGTATTTTTTGTCCACAAAGCATCACATCAGACCATTCATCAGCTGCTGCATTAGAATACCTATGGATCACTCTGAACTCATTTATGGTTGAAGTATAAGAGATTAAGACATGTGTTATCCTCTGAGTAAAATAAAATATTTCCTTCACTTGATATACATTTCAAATCCAATTGTCTTCTAAAACCACCCACAAAATTAATAAACATAGAGGGACTAGAAAAGGTTAAATGGGTTTATCTGTCATGAATAACACTTCTCTTTTTCCCAGGTGAGGAATCCCTTTTCAATTAATATACAGGGAAAATTTATTAGCCTTAGTAAATGTACACAGACTGAACAAAAAAACCTAA
Organism: Sialia sialis; assembly: GCA_009812075.1. Classification (NCBI taxonomy): domain Eukaryota; kingdom Metazoa; phylum Chordata; class Aves; order Passeriformes; family Turdidae; genus Sialia; species Sialia sialis. The sequence continues at coordinate 8,295,536 of VRYO01001589.1, forward strand.
ATTCCTTACCCTTAAAGGAAAATTATTTTCATGTACAGTATTAAGAAATGGTTTTGATACTGAGAAGAATTAAATACATGGGTGTTTCATTCTTTTAAAACTTCCTTGATATATATTAGTCATGTATTATTTCAATGTCATTTTATCTTGAAAAGTTGAAAATAAGTAATTAATATATCTATTAAAGAAATTAATAGCTGTTGCATGAGAATTCTTCCAAAGCAGTCCCTAGTTTTACCTGTGCGTTTCTACTGGGGTATGAAATAACTACAGTTTATAACTGGTTCTCCTAAACTATCTGCTAAAATGATCCAAACATATGTTTAACCTACCTATAAATCACTTCTCAACTGGAAATACACAAGAACAAAATAAATAGGTTTTATAGATCAGATTATTTTCTAGTATGATTTAAGCATTACAGGCCTTCTTCTGAGGTCAAGGAGAATTATTTTCAATGAAATGACAGCTTCAATATGCATATTTTTGGGTTGTCCCATGCTGGTTAATTCCACAGTTGAGCCGTTAATGAAGAACAGCTTTGAATAGAAATAAAGTAATAGGTGATTAAATTATGTATAACTCTTGCATTTTTTGTGGTTCAGTTTAGAAGTAAGAATTGAACTGAGGCTTAATTAAGGAATCAAGTCAGCTTCAAACCCAAAGAGCTATTGTGAATTTAACTAGAAATCTAATACGCACCATTTCAATCTATTAACTTATCTTTTTCTTGTTTGTTTGTAGTTGCTGTTATTATTGGGTTCGATTATTGAAAATATGGGGAAAGAGAATACAAGGAGAAATAGTTAAACTTACTATTAAACTTGCCTTACCTCCATGGTTATTGTGACGTATGCTTTGAAACCTGTGTGTTTACATATGAGATTTTTTTAGTGTATATATCTCAATATTATTAGCAGAGGTTCTTAGGCCTGACTACCTCTATTCTACAGGGGAGGAGTGTTTCCATAAACTGATATCAGAACTGCACATACAATATTACATACAAGGCTTCAGTTTACTGGGTTTATCTCCTATTCTCTAAATGAAGTACTGTTTATGTCGTGCAACACAAAACATGGTGTACCTAACAGTACAGCTTTAAGCTGCTGTGTTTTGATGTTTTGTTTATGTTCTTCCTAATTACAGACCATGAAATATCACTTTTCAGATAAACAGTAGCATATAATAGAGAGTAAATTATGGACTACCAAATGTGGCTTGCTCTTGATTGATACAATTAGACAGAATTACTACATGTATTCATATAAAAGGAAAATTAGACTTTTAAAAAAAAAATCAATATTTCTGACTGAGCATGGAAAAAATCATTTAACAATACACGCCTATTGATTTCATGCAGAGGAATTTCACTGCAATAATATGCAGTAAGGAACCAGATTTTTGATTTTTCTTTGGAATCCTGTCTTATTTCCTGTTATTTCTGTTTTTCTAGAAACAGAAGACTCCTGCTTTTTGGATTTCAAATTAATATGTATTTTTTAAAAGTATTTCAAAACACCTGTGTCCTTTAACTGAATTCTTAACATAACACATTTTTCTTTTGAATATATTCCTTTCAAAGTACAAGATTGGAAAGGTAAAAGGAAAGCATCTGTGAAATGTATAAAGTCTCCCAAAATGGCTACAGTTTCAAAAACCTCATCAATGAACCCACAAATAAAGTAACTCACAAATCTAACGTTTGGATAATTCTTACCTGAAATATTTCTTGGGCATGTAGAATTGAATAGAAAGGTTATTGTTGTCAACTTCTTTAATTGCAATTTCAAGGACTGGTGAATGCATGAGAAGTACACAATTAGCTAATTAATTTTAATCACTAAACTCTGTTCCTCTCATTTCCTATAATAGAATGCTTGAGTCTCTCAAGCAACTGTTATTATTGTACTTACATTGATTTTGTTTTTTTACAGTTTATAGTCTACCTAGCAATCATATTACTGTTTCTCATTTACATAACATTTATATTTTTTACATCTATTTCAAACATTTTTTTCTAATAGAGCTATATTTGTAATAAACAGAAAATCACTATGAACTAAAAAAAAATTCTGTATTCTAGTAACTAAAGTATTATAAATCATGACATTCATCAAAATTATAATTCTTCTGTACAGCCTTTTTTGGCAAAAAAAGGATAAAGCCACTTAAGATTGCAAAAATATTGCATCTGATCAAAATGGGTTCCCATAGGGTGCTATAATATCAAGTATAGAATGTATCATGGACTGAGATGAGCTTGTAACCAAATATGACATTGATATTTTTAGTCCTAGAAGAATGATTATTGGCGTGACTTAATTGTCTCTTTGTTCATGACTTCTTTAATTTCTCAATCCTTAAGATTTGTCATGCATTTTATGTTAATCCCAGAATCTTATAAAACAAAATGAATGCATGGAAATGGATTTTTGTGAGAGGAATTTAGACTGTTACAAATATTGAAGTTATGTCAAGGTAGTAGAATGTTATTGTGTTGTGAGAACAAAGCCTCTTTAATCAGTTACTTCTAGTTCAGAAATCTGTTTGGCCACTTGAGCCAGATTCTGTCATTAGGAGTTCTGAGAGTATTTTAACTGACTAGTTAAATTAGAAAAAAAAAAATTTTATGCCTCTAGCGAAGAATTAGCCAGAAAAGAGATTACAGGCAGTCCAAAGGAGGTATTGTAATACAATGATAGCAAAATACATTCAGTTCACTGGACTGTTGCAAACACTTCTAAAAAGGCTCTTGAAATGTCTGGTTGATTGGTAGATCATGGAGAAATTTACTGTACGAGACAGCTGTGGAAAGATCCTATAATTAGTTCTTCGTATTTAATTTAATTTAAAAAGTAAGTCTATAAATTAAAATATCCAGATGACATGAGAATTTAATTTCAAAAAGCAATTTAAAAGTTTCCTGAAATATTAAGATTACTGGGTCTATTCTTTGTATCTAAACAGTTCACATGTCTGTCAGAGAAATGTTCTGTAAAAGGTAGTATCATATGGAATGAAGTATTGTGCAATCTGTTATCTCTCCTGAATATTGATAGCATTGAATATGGAGCTTTCTATTTAGTAACACAGGATAAAATATTTAAGACTGGAAAACGGTTCATCTAATCAACTTTCTCTTTAAAAATCTCTGTGAGAAAGAGTAAACATTGGGAAAGGGCACTCCAAACTAAATCACTTAAAAAATGCAGATTTAAGTTGTGATTTTCAAGTGAAGTGATTTATTCTCAAAAGCTGAAATACAGCTTCCATTATTTTTGTTTTAAATCCTAACAATTTAAATTTTTTAATTCAAATGTATTAAAATGTTTTTATATATTTAGAATGGCAAATGAAAGCAAAACATTGATTAGTTAGTCCTTTCACAAAACTAAAAAATCAATTATTCAAAAATACTTAATGCTAAAATTTAGATTAATGCTAACAAAAGTGTTAATCTCACTTCCTGTCATGTTACCATATGCACATCAATGTATATCTTCTATGAAATCATGTTATTTTATGAGGGGACAGGAAAGAAACAAAAATATATGAAAAATTAATACAACAAAACTAAAATCAAGAGGGTATAAATAGAGAAATTGAATGCACTTAAAAGTCTCACATTCTCAGAGACAGTACCTGGTAATCACAGAATCATGGAGTTATTCATATTGGAAAAGATCATCAGAGATCATCGGGCCCGACCCTTAGCACAGCAGTGACATGTTCACCAATATCCTTGTCCCAAGGTGCCACATCCACACATTTTTTGCACACTTCCAGGAATGGTGATTCCAACACTAAACTGTACAGCCCGTACCAGCGTCTGATCACTCTTTTATTGAAGAAACTTTTTCCAAAATTAAATCTAAAAGTACTCTAGTACAACTTTAGCCTATTCCTCTTGTCCTGTTGTGCTTGCCTTGGAGAAGAGGCCAAGCCCCACATGGCTTCATCCTTCCTTCAGGCAGTTGCAGAGAGTCTGTGATAAGGTCTCTCCTGAGCCTCCTTTTCTCAGGCTGAACACTCCCAGCTCCTTCAGCTGCTCCTCATGGGACTTGTGTTCCAACCCTTCCCCAGCTCCTTCGACCTTCCCTGGATTCTCTCCAGCCCCTCAGTGTCTTTCTCACAGTGAGGGACCAGAACAGGACACGGCACTCGAGGTGTGGCCTCAACAGGCAAAGTTTTTAGTCTTGCTAATAAGCCTAACCTAATGTAACATGGAAGACGGTGCATTTTTTTTCAGTCATGTTATCTGGCTTTAGGAGGATTAGCTCATATCTGTGTCCTGTTGTGGTGAGAGAACTTGGGTTACACACTGTCTAAACAGTAACTCCACCTCTTATGGGATATGGACTGTTACAGGACGTCCCAGGATACAGGGTCAGACTTTCTACAACTAGTCCTTTACTTAATATACATATATACATATATAAATATATGACGATTGGTGATCGTCAGTAGAAAGACTGGTGTTGTACCTTAGAATTGCAGGACAGTACCTCCATATTAGTAAACCGAGTGTGATTTGTGCATATCATGTAAATTTGATTATACTCCGGGTCTTTTTAAATTCCTCATGAAATCAATAGGAAAGTAGAAAGAGGAAAGATGAGATACTCCATTTACTTTAGCATTTTGAGAACAAAAGCTTAATAAGGAAAACAAAAAATTATGTAAATTAAAAATATTGTCAAAATTCTAAATTTGGTTCTTATCATAAAATATTCTTAAGAAATGTCTGGTCACTGGAATATTTTTCCAATCTCCCAATACTTCTGTTTTGGTAAGCTAACTTCAAAGTGTGGGACGTAATTTTTTTTCCATTGTAACTTGACATCTCAGCTAGTGCAGAATTTCTTGCTTCACATTGTTCCTCCTCCATCTCTTGAATTTTTATTTTCTTCCTTCTTTTCTTCTTGTCACTTAATCTCATATTCTGATAGCCTCTGTCATCCTTAATCACAAACAGAGCCTTCTTCTCATCCATTTTTCATTTTCCTCTCTCTCATTTAACATGAGGGCAAATTGTGTATATGTGTTCTCTTAGCAGTTAATTTTCTGCTTTTGCATATGCACAAGCAATTTCCACTTACCACAGATCTTGCTTTTTTCAGTTAATTTGGCCACAAATGCCCCGAATTCAGGGCGGTTCAGTTATTTATATGCGGTTTAGGTACCTCAATCCAAATCTTACCATAAAGAAGTCCATATGTGTGGCTGAGTCTGTAGGAATAAACAGACTCAAAATATACAGTAAGGTAGAGAGGTGATTTTGGGTCTCTTATGGTATTATTTGCTGTCCTGGTTTCAGCTGGGATCAAGTTAATTTCTTCCTAGTAGATGGTGCAGTGCTGTGTTTTGGATTTGCTGGTAATACTGATGTTTTAGTTGTTGTTGAGTAGGGCTGACACTGATGCAGGGATTTTCCAGCTTCTCCTACTGCCCTGCCAGCAGAGACTGGGGTGCATGAGATGCTGCGAGAGGACACAGCTGGGTCAGCCGATCTCAGCTGACCAAATGGATGTCTCAAACCATCTGGCACCATGCTGAACATGCTGAACAGTAAAATGAGGGCAGTTGGTCTGGGGGTGCCGGCCTCCTGTTCAGGGACAGGCTGGACATGCATCAGCCAATGATGAGCAATTTCACTGTGCATCATCTGCATATTCTTCTATCATTATTATTACTTTCCTTTCATTTGTCTGCCTAATAAAACTTTTTTCATCTAGACCCACGGCTTTTACCTTACTTTTTTTGTTTGTTTCTCTCCTCCAATCTTTTACATTAGCACAATCTCTATTGTACCTGATATCAGGGAAAAAAGAAACTCTAAAAAATCTGTGCAACTGTCAAAATATTTAGACTAGGAAAGAAACAAAAACGAACCCACAACCAAAACCCAAAGAGAAAACAACTGAAACAAAAAAGAAAAAAAAATACCAATAAAACCCCAAAACTGCAACAAAAAACAACAAATAAGAGAAGGCAAAACCACCAAAACAAGCAAAAAAACCCCACAAAAAACCTAGGAAGAAACGAATACCCTGGGCAATTGGTAAAAAAGTATAAGGAATATGACATGATGTCTTTTCATGTATTTGTAGGGACTGGTCAGGGGATCAACTTGGTATTGAATTCATTATTCATATTTTACTTTGACCATCTTAATATATCTGACAATTGTTATAATTTTGTCTTCCTTAGTCTTGAGTGAAGGATGAAATTTCTGAATGACATAAATGAAGAAGTGAAAATACATATGAAATGTTTATCATTGTCTGCAGCATTCTGTGATGTGATGTCAATATTTAAAGAAAGGAAGATGACTGGTTATTGCTGAAAGAGATAAAATTAATCAAATAGTATTTTAGAAGACTGTGGTGTTTTTACTTTTTTTTTTTTTTTCCCTTGAAAATGTTCATATTCTTGCCCATATAATGTAGTACCCCTGTAAGAATATTTCAACTATTCAGCAGCTAGTTCTTTTTCTAGGAAATTGCTGGCATCCCTGTAGTGAGATGTCTTGCAATCTTAGAAGTAGCCTTATCACTAAAGTTACTTTAAAAGAAAAACAAAAGCTCTAGAGCATATCATAGGTGTCACAATGTCTTGGACACCATAACCAAACAGTCAGTGCAATGGAACTGTTACTATGGTTAGACCCCTGAGTTATAAGCCAATCCAGCTGTGACTTTCAGTACAAAAGGAGTAGTAATACTTTTCTCTTTTTCTCCCTAAGGGAAGAAAAAAGAAAAGTAAATGTCTGATGTTGTCCTTTATTCTAGGCCTACATGGACTTTTGAGATGCTCCTCCTGGCAGGAAACAGTATTTAATTCTCAGGGAGGGAATCAACCTGGTGTATAGAAAGACACATTGTAGTAACCTGTCATCTGATGAAAGTACTGATGTATGTAGCTGCAAAATGAAGGAAGACTGCCTAAAAGAGGATGGAAAATAATTCTGTTCCACAATTCCCTAGGTAAAGTAAGCTCTGTATAAATTAGCAAGTAATGTGGCATAGTAGAAGCATAGCTCTAACTGGGTCCTGTGAGCTGATGTAAATGCTGCTTTGCGAGTGGAACCATTTCAGTGCTCATCTTCCAGGTCAGTTTTGCCCAAAAGCAATACAGCAGCACACTGAGTCCTCTCTGACATGTTGAATCCAAGCCTGCTGTGTGTGAATGATCAGATTTGCTTCAGAAGCAAATTTCGGATACAAGCTGAAACATTAATATAGCCACACACCTGTATATCACTTAAATATTTTGGTGGCAAGTTCAATCTCTCAACAAAATGTAGCTACTCAAGGTGTGCATTCTTAAGCTGTGAAATTCATAGTCACAGAATACAAGGGATGCCAAAATCCTACAGGTTTAAAAAACTCTACATACAAATTCATGGAAGGAAAATGTATTAGCCACAAATAAATAGAAAGGTATTGCTTCTAGTTGCAAATATTCTGGAGAAACAAATGACTGGAAGAATTAAACATTGAAGTACTACTTTCAATTTTTCCTGCTCTTGAACTGCTTCCTAATAACTTGCTGTGGATCACTCTCAGAAACTGGGCAAGGTGTGACTTGGTTGAAAGAGCCTCATGTTGACTAACCCCCTCAGTAATCTCACACAGCGCACAAGGTGCAAGCAAAATTCCAGAAATAGCTGGAAAGGTTGCTCAGTTATTATTTTCAATTTGTCGTTTGGAAATAAATATCCACTGATGAGTTACAGAGCCTAAGTTTCTGCCATAGAAATGCAGGTGCTTGAAGACAGGCATAAATGTAATTCAGGTAGCAGTCTTTAAAGGCAAAAAATGCAACATTTTTTCTGTGTAAAATTTAAGTTTTATTGCTGTACATTAGAAGAGAGAGCAATAAATAAAATCAGCATTTAATTCTTAAGTATTTCTCTGATAGTAGGGCACACTTGTGTCTTTTGTTCTCAAGTTTCACTACCAGTGTAGGCTTTTGATTTGTAAATGTTTGTCTCATACAATACCTGAAAATAAATGTTTTTAGCTGATGCTAAAGACTACTTCCCTCCCATACAATTTAATTTATTTACTGGAAGATCCTGAAGTTCAGACTACTCCGTCTGGATATTAACTCACAAATACTATGCTTGAAAAAAATCCATGTCCCAAAGTGCCAAAAAAAATTAGCAAAATTGTTCTCAGGAAATCCGTAAAAATCCTGACAGCTGTAGAGTGCACTTGAGGATAAGCCAGACTTAGAAGATTTCATAGGAATTATGCATATTCACTCAAATTTACATGTCAATTGGGGGATTATAAAGAAAAAAAATCTCTAATAATATGGAGTATTTAATATTTAATGTCGATGGGAAGTTTTACTGAAAATTACACTTTGGATGTCCCAAGAAGTTCCTTTATATCAATTAACTATAAATAGAACAACTATTATTAGAATGTACTTAATGGTAATCATCTGTACTTTACTGTACAGAGAGTTAAATATTTTTTAAACCATCAAACTCAATTCAAGGACGTAATATGGAATAGTTAAATTTTTAAAAAGTGAAACAAAATGCATGAAGAAATTAAGCAAAAGATAATAAATAAAATATAGTGCATGTCTGTATGTTACAATAGTGTCTGAGAATATTATTTCAAGTGTTAACTATTTTCCATGGAAGCAAATGGAACCTACTAATTTTTGCAAATATTAACTGTTTTTGCAAAATCAGAATTTTTTTCTGGTATATTTGAACATATTTTGCAGAGCAGCAAATGAAATATCTCTAACAGTAAGACAGTAGTTTCTACAAATTAGATGCTGGTAAAAGTGACAGAGACTATTTAGTATTGATTGGCTTTCTGGAGAGAGTCCTCTGCCTGGCATTTGCACTTAGCATATTTCACAATAACAGCTTTAGACACTTAAAAATAAGTTGAGTATAACTTTATAAATTACTTTGACTGATTTCTCTAGAGTCCTTTTGAGTAGTTACTCATTTATTACACTGTAATAAAAAAGACAGGTGTGATTCTTCCATGGAGCTCCTTTGAGATGAAAAGGCTTACAAGCAAAATACAGTATTTCTACATATGCAAAATTTTTAGACATATTTCTGGCTATAAATTAGCATGGAAAAAGCTGCCAAAGTGTGTGGGTGTATTTTAGATGCAGTTACTTCCAAATTTAAAAGGATCAAATAAATGGGAGAAATCTATAATCCATACAGGATTATGTTAAAATTTAACACAAAATGTCATTCATGTTTTGTAGTATATGCATAGTGTATGTGGGAAGTCATAAATCACAGAGCTCCTTTTCCCAACAACATTCTAAGTTCATATAATGTTGATGTAAGGACTTTTATAGTATCATTATTTTTAAACTGCATTTTTTCCGGTGCCACATGTTGTAAATTACAGACAAGTAATAATAATGTTAAAATGCCCATTTCTTTGTGTTAATTCAGGGATGATAACATGTTTGATAAACCCCTAAAAGGTGTTATTCAAGTAACCGATAATACCCACCTTTGTGCTCTTACTTGTCTTATCAACTCGGCAAACAGGTACTAGGTAGCAGAGTGAGATTGAATGAGCATTGATCAATTTTCTGATTATAAAGTTTAGATAATAACCTTCCCCCGGGTCAGTATGCCTTTTCAGTCATAATGATGCGTGTTCAGACAGGAATTGATAGGATTTCATTGTAAGAAGGATCCTCAAAGCTAAGAATTTCCAAAAAGTGCATATTTAGGACGTTCTGGAAATTTTGGTTTCAAGCATTGTTAACATCTGCAGTGCCAACATTAATGCCTTATTTTAATTTTAACTGAGATATATTCCAGATACTTCCTAGATTCTATGGAAAATGTTTGTATCCCAAAATAGAAAAGAAAAAAACCCAAAAATCCAAAAACCAACACAGCAGGTTGGTTTAAGAATGCTAGTGATTTCAGTAACCGAAATTAAGGGTGTGAAAAAGAAATCCTATATAGCTCTAATAAAACCACTTATCAAAAAACATATACATATATTCATGGGTCTTACAGCCTGATATAGCAACCGTGAAGTTTTAGTTGGTTTTGAAATAGTGTATGACACAATCAGTACCTTTTAGAGGTGACATAAAATCAGATGACTTATATTGGCAAACTTCTAAAAGTCTGTAATTCAGTATCTTAGAGGTATATTTTACTCTGCTGGAATTTGCATAGAAATTGACACTGATAAATTTTAATATATCCACTTAAAACATGCTTCTTCATGACAAGAGAAAGCTTCTCTTTAAGTATATTGATTCAAAATGGTTTTTAACTGTAGACACACCAACGTTTTTCGCATTGCTGTGAAGGTAATATTTGAGACCTGACTCAGAATCACCTTCATCTGGACTGGGTCATATCTTGCTTCCTGAGGCAGTTTTCACAATTTATAGATTAGCCATCTTCCATGCACAATTTTCTTCCAAGGTGCAGTAAGCTTAGTAATTTGCTTGGCATTGTCATCTAATCAGTAATTAAAAATAAGTGGGGGAAAAAAAGAGTCCGATGTTATTAATTACAAGCAAGGTAAGGCAGTAACTGTATAATAAGTTTAATAGGAATAGAGAATTTATGTAGTGAAGTAAATAGTAAAAATCTTTTAATGTTTACCTTAAAGCATTTCAATATGCCAGAGTTCTTCAGAATAGTATTGCAAATACTACATTGAAAGATTTCTCAAAATTATCTTAATTTCAAGGTCTGTGTGTTTTGGTTTTGGGAATATTTTGAGAACTGGGGAAAGGACTGGTGAAGGAAAATACCTGTTTATTGTTAGAAGAATAGGAATTTAACAGAATTGAGGGATGTAACACTAATTGAATAGGCAAAAAAGCAGTTACTTTCTAATGCACCCGTGAAATGCTATGACATTAAGTACAAGTCTAAATATTCTGCTGGCAACAATAGTGTTTGTGCAAATTTTTATAGGCTGTGGACTGGGTCTAGACAGTTATTCACATATTATACATTTACATCCATTTTCTGACCTGATGATTCACTTTTAAAGAGCTGTTTTAATCATGACAGAAATATTAACTGTGCACACTAAAGATATCTTTGCACAATTTTCTAATATCATTTAATATTTCCATATATAGGGACAATCTGGAATCTTGTGAATAAAAGCTTTCAAAAGCAAAATTAAAAATATTCATCACCCAAATTTATGTAGTACAGAGAAACTGACATCTGTATCCACTTACATGCATATTAAACTGCATACTAATAAATACATTTTAAAAAATCCCTATGTTTGAAGTTCTTGTTGGATGCTTCTCCTTTTCACACTGATTGCAGTGATATTCAGAGTGGGATGTCAAAATGGCAGGCTGAACTTTCTTCCCACTAAGCTGTACGTTAGAATGAAAGTGTTGAGAAAAATATTTTATAATTAATGCTGCCTGCAGACAAAGGGCATCAGGTCACTGTTCAGAGATGACAGACCCTATTTCACTGGCTAGACTACACATCTATTATTGTGTACAGTTCTGAGCACCTCAGTATGAGATATATCTGAATCAATTCGGAGGAAATAGGAGAAGAGGGAACAGATATATAAGTACTCCATGGATTAAGGAGAATGAACTATTCTATAACATTTCCACAGGATAGGCAGATTTTCTGTAATTGGAACTGTTGTATATAAATATTCTTTGAATTCAGTGGTCAGAACAGGTTTAAGGGGATAGTTGTTATATATGTAAGACTTGTTTTTGTCATCCTCTGACCTGCCTCTCTTCATTCAATATGTAGTTCCAGTGGCTTGTTCCTCTTTATTACCAATTTTTCCCATCCCCTCAATAATTCTATATCTCATATGGTCAACAATCTAACATAAAACAGTCTAGCATGTGACTTAAGTAGAATGCATTGATTTTACACTGCTTGCAGGGCCCAAGTATGTGTTTGTAAATACACAAAAATGTACATGTATTAGATAACTTTTTCTTCATCAAGTCCAAAAGCTAGGGAGTCAGATGGAAGAAACAAAACACAAGGAAAAACTGAAGTGAAAGAATGTGTGAGAAAAGTAACCTCACAAACATTTAAATTACAAAAATAAATCTGCTTGAATTTCTGTATATTTGCACAAAGTCAAAGCCGCACCAAAGAAGTATAGTAATTTCCTACTTATAAGGTGCACCGGGTTATAAGGCATACTTCTAGGTAGCCAGGAAGTCCACGGAATACGTCCATATTTAAGGTGCACCTGCCTATAAGGCACACTCCTTTTTTTTCCTTTAAGCAAGGATCCATGTGCAACAAAGTAATGAGTTAGTAACAGAATCGCGCGATCACAGTGTTTTCTGTCAGGTGCTCAATTTGCAAACAGTTTTCACAGACCAGCGAAGCCTTTAAACACAGCCCCAGGTGCCCTCCCTGTGCCGTGGGCCCTGGCACTCCCGCCCCCAGAGCTGGATGCTGCAGCTCCCCACCCACTTGGCAGCGGCGGCGGCTCCCCACCTGCTCGAAAGTGGCTCCCCGCACCACTCCAAAGCGCCGAGCTCCCCGCCCGCCCCCTGCCCCCTGGCAGCAGCTCCATGGCAGCTCTCCACCCGCCCCCTGCCCGCCAGGCAGCGGCTCCGCGGCATCTTCCTGCCTGCCCAGTTCGCACTTCCGGATTGGCAATTCACTGGAATTTGTCCATATATAAGGCACACTGGGTGATAAGGCGCACTTCCGGGATAGGCTCAAAACTTCAGTCAAAAAGGTACGCCTTACACACTTGAAATTACTGTACTTGTTGGAGTCAATCTGATAGTGTTAATCATTTTTCATGCTGGTTTACTTTTAAATAGGGCTCTGATACATATAGTGAAGTATTGACACTTAAGAAACAACTGTGTGTAAATCAGATAATCAGATTTTCTCAGTTTGTATATTTGATTTTGTAGTCAGACCAGGATTTTTCTAGCCTAGATTTTCTCCTACAAATCGTTATTTCTGTCCGATGCTCATTATTGCCCAAATAGTGAAACAAATGTGTCTTTTTTTTCTTTTTTTTTAACCCGTATTTCCAGCTTATCCTTTCTTTCACTTATGCTTGACCATAAATGACTATTGGCTATGACTATGAGTCTTGCTCTCAGTTGTTGCTCTATCACTGTAAGTATTTTTCTGTTGAACTTCGCTTGGCTGTTTGTTTATTCTGTTGATTTCCAGCATTTGATGTTTTCCTTTAGATCATTTCTTCCCTTAAATCCTGTGCCCGATAGTATCTTTTTCATCAGTTATTCAGAGATTGGCATTCTTCTTTTAAAACTGGGCAAATAAACAAGCCCAAACAACCCTCTCTCCTGTTTTATTTTGTGATCTTTCATCAGAGTGCTCTAAATGGTTACATCTTTCTAATGGCAACCTGCTGTGACTATCCTCTTTCATTTCCTTTCATTTATTGTTTATTTAATTTAAGCGTACAGAGAGAATAGATACATTCTACTTTGTTACTCTTTCAACAATTTTTCCATTTTCTTTTGAGTGATTATTGATTATATAAATAGTCACTTTCATGTGATTCATGGCTAGGCTCATTTGCCAGCTTCCATGTCAGGCCAATTTACAGAAATGCAATATTTTTTACTTTTTTTTGTCTAGTGCTTTCCCTTAACATGAATGGCCTGTGGGAGAAACATCTCATCAGAGGATGTCATCATGGTGATAGGATGTCTGCCCTTTCTCACATTAGAATGGGAGAAAAGACCATTCTAACTCCTGTCTATCCTTGACGGATGCTTCCCTTAACATTTCCAAAGGTTGATACCTTGAAGGAAGGTAAAGAAATAGAAGTTAGACTTAAAAGCTCAGAACTTGTTCTTTTTATTTCTCTGTGGAGAGACACAGGAAGAATTTTATTTATTCAAAGTAAGAAAAATTGGGAAGGAGTACTCTGAAGGCATCTCGGTGGTCATTCTGTATCCCAACTAGTCAGTCACAGTTAAATGGATATTTAAGCTTTAAGAAATGTACTAGCAAGAAACCCTGTCAGCAGTTCCAGACGGAGGCTTCCAGGCAGAATGTTATCCAGCCGTAAGACAGCTACAGTCTTTTGGGAACAGCATTTACAAGCTGTTCATGCTGGTAAGATCAGAAAACCAAGTTTGATTCATGGTAAAAGCTCTAGGGCATGCTTATACTGTCTGCTTTACTGTCACTAAAGTATTAATCTGGGTGTTCAGGTTCCAAAAAAGTTAAGAAATAAATATCAAATAACTAGAATAAGCTGCTGATTTTTTTTAATTTTAATTCTTTGTGTGCTTTTTAACATCCATTACTGCTTGAACTGCTTGATGCACTGGAATCACTACGCAAGTTTAAAATACCAATGTGAATTCCAGTGTAAATGAAAACCATAAAAATATTTAAGAGTTGCAACACTGCCTGATCTACTGGTTTGGAACAATTGAATTAAAGTGCTTTTCTAAAGAACACAAGTGTACTTTTACTTCATGTGGCTGTTCCTTTATGTTATTTTCATCCATTCAAAGCACTGTAAGCTTCATTTAAGGATTCCCAAAATGTGTCTTTTGGACTGTAAATCATCTGTGACGTGTTTGCATGTTCTGCAGAGTAGTGGCTCTTTCCTTAGTCATGGTCAGCCCAAATGACCCAGCTGATTGCCAACACTTCATTCACAATCACTGTCTTCTGGAAGAGCTTGAGAGACTGATGACAGAGATGATCAGAACTCAGTGCTTCCCTCTGCCATGGCATCAAGAGTCAGGCAAAACTCCCTAAATTAGATGCTAAATATTTTTCCCATCCTTCCTGCTGTTCTGCATGATAAAATTATTTTGTTAAGCCTCAGAGTCTATCCCCAAGTTTTGACAGGTGGGGAGTTCCCAGACCGATGTTCAATCCCAAAGCTTGGAGCACTGCAGAGGGGTAGAGTTACTACTGCATGTGCCCAAAACTGCAAACACATGTCTTGGTGGAGATCTGCTGTGTTTTGCTTTCAGCTTCTTGTATATACAAAATCATCATACAGGCATCAGAAAGTGCATTTTAATTTATTTTGTAATTTAAAAGCTGAATTATTTTAAAACCTGTTTTTCTTTAAAATTCACCAGTTTCATTTTCCAGCTTCACATAAACATTTTTAAAGATTATATTCAATACCTTTATGTATTCCTTCTCTAGTTTTCCAATTTAGCATCAGAAAAGACTTTTTTGGATTTTTTTTAATTACCTTTTAATTCTTAGGCTAGCGTCTCATATGATTTCCTATATTTTCCTAATTCATTAACTCATTTTTATGTTACAGTCATTTAATCAAGCAAATGTTCATGTAATCTCAATTCTGTCTGCAATGAAAAAATATTTATTACTTAGAGAAAAGATTTTAGTCTCAGCAAGATACCAAATTAATAGTAAATTAGTAAATAGTAGATTTTGTTTCTTGTGGACAGATAGTGTTTGAGTTGCAATACTATATCTCTGCCTATTCTTAGAAAGAATAAAATGCTGTGTAAATCAGCAAATGATATTTTCTTTTGGTGAGTATGTGCAAACCAGTGAATCATTTTCCTCTGGATTGTTTGTATTGTACACAGAAATCAAGATGCTTACTTGTATATTTTACCAGCTTTATAGACCCTTCTCATGATCTTTTAGGCAATTATTATTTTTTTTTTCTTTCTATAAACTTTAATAATCTATGTACTGATTTTCTGTCTGGAATATGTGACTAGTTTGAAAAACATTCTTGAAGTAGTTCTTGATGAAAGTTCATCTTTCATCCAAGAATAGTTAATTCAAAATCTTTTTGATCTTCACATCAGTTAGAGAGATTAGAGGTTTATATTTTTTTCAGGTTGCCTGATACTCCTATATATGGGACACTGGATCAGAAGTTTATCATCATCACAGAATCATAGAATCATTAAATGGTCTGGATTTAAAGGTCACCTAGTTCCAACCTCCCTGCCATGGGTAGGGACACCTTCCACTCCATTTTACTTTTTAAATTACTTCTTAAAATACATTTTGCTATAATACAGTGTTGCCGCATTATAGAGGTCATATACCTTGAAGAAAATACCTCTACTGCATTTTTCAAAAAAAGATGAATGAATTTCAGTTGTATTCTCTGACCTAGCTTGAAAAGTGAGAAGACTTTTTTGCCTCTAAGAAGCAAGGCCGTGTCTCACCTCAGCAACAGAACTGTTCCAAATTACATTTTCTATGGATTTTTCATATATCCGATATATTTTTCTGATACCATTAGGCTTTCATAGGCTTAATGATGTATTTTTTTTCAGTTGGAATGTCTGTGATGTAGGCATTCTTAAATGAGGATCCAGATGGAGTCTGGCAAAGTAATTCACTACTTTCAATAATGTTAGAAAACTGTAATTTTACAATATTTACCTTCTAAATTTCATGGTACAGGTGTTTTATTTTAAGTGAATAAAGATTTGTAGTATTTATGGGACATTATATTTACTTGCAATACATAATTTAAACTCTTCTGTAAAACTCTGTAAAATCTGTAAAATTCTTTTGTTTTCTTGCAGCATTTTCACTCCCTTAAAATCTTCTGAATCTAATTTAAATTCACTGCCAATATTTGAGGCTATCACTCTGGAGAGATCGAATATATTTGCAAATACTTTGCTGCTGAAAGCTGTCTTCATATCCTTAATATAGTTTCTGGAGCCAATGGTTATTAAAAGCTGCTGAATATTTCTGTTTTATGTTAACCACCTCTGAGAAGGTGATGATATATGAATTTGATAGCCAGCAAGTTGGGAGAACCATCTGTTTATAATTTTTAATGCAATTTTGCAACCACTACCAGGTGAGTTTCTAAGAAGTATATTTTAAAAATATCAAGTAAATAAAATTACCACTACATAGGTGAGCTATGAAATCAATATTATTGAATCATAGGTTTATGAAAGAAATCTGGAGGTTACTTTGTTGTAACAAATTCTCCAAGGAATTTTTGTTTCCTAAGACCGTATTAGAAACATTTAATTATCATTGAAGTTATATGTGCTAGGTGACATATTTCTGGTGGGAGTAAACACAATGATGCAAACCTAGTGATGTATCCCAAATCTGCTCTCAGACATGAAAAACTGATGGAAAAGAGAGAAAATCAAACCCAAAAAACCCACCCAACCACATCCCGAAGCCCCAGACAGCTGATGATTCCTTACTGCTTGAAACAGAACAGGAATTCTCTAGGAAGGGATGGAAGGAGAAAAATTCAGCAATAAGCTATGTCTCTGAAAGTAGAGTTGAACAACACTCCTAACGCTGGTGAGATGACCATCAGGTGTGTGACTAAGGCTGAAAACAGTCCGTTCATTCACTGAGATGTGCCTTCTGTCAATGTGTTTGGGAAGCAAGCCAGGGAGACAGAGAACTCCAAGTCTGCTCATAAAATTCCCCACTGGGTGCCGAGAGGTGCCTCTGTGGGCTTAGGAAGAGGAGTGCAGATGTGTAAATGGAGGCAGAGCACACACACCTTGCTGCAGGGACTACCTCATACCTCATTTCTAGGGTTTAATAAATGCTGAATACGTCTGTCACCTCCAGGCTTGAGGAATAAAGGGAAAGACTGTATTTTAAAGGCCCCTGGAGTGAGATTCTGTCTAAAAGATGTAAATTAATTAGGCAGCAGCTTTAAGAGGACTGCTTCATTAGCAGAAAGTTAGGTCGACTTTTGCTTTCCAAGATTCATTCAGGGCTCATTCATTATCTCTTTGAACTGTAGAGGGAAATGAAAAATGTCCAGGCAATCCCACTCCCCTGACCCCCATCCCCACATATATTCCTGTTCTTCACTGTACCCCAGAGTGAGGGTACAGGAGCTCTGTATTTGCCTCCTTTAACTGAGGGCATGTTTCAAACTGTCCT
Source organism: Sialia sialis (assembly GCA_009812075.1). NCBI lineage: Eukaryota > Metazoa > Chordata > Aves > Passeriformes > Turdidae > Sialia > Sialia sialis. The sequence goes on from VRYO01001589.1 coordinate 8,313,429, forward strand.
AACCAGGGTAGCTCTAGGTTAGTCCGGATGAGGAGGTGGTTTACCTTTTCTGTTGAAGCTCTCCACAGACTAGTGAAGAATTTAAGGTTAACCTTGTCAAAGACTGCATAAGTAAAGTAGGTTTTCTGGAGGTTTAATTGCTTACATCAGATTGTTATAGTCCATATTCTGGTTGGCACTGCCAGCTCTTTAAAGTACAGTAATTTCACGCTTATAAGCCACAACTTTTTGACTAAATTTTCGAGCTGACCGCGGAAGTGCGGCTTTTCACCCGGTGTGACTTATATATGGACTGATTCCAGCGAAATGCCAACCCGAAAGTGCGAGGAGGGCTGGCCCGAGGTGGGGAGGGGCCAGAGCTGCTGAAGCAGGGGGCATGGGTTGGGCAGCCCCTCTTGGAGCTGCTGCCGTGGTGGGCTGGGCAGGCCAGAGCTGGATCCTCAATAGATTAAAAAAAAAAAAAAAAAAAAAAAAAAGTGCAGCTTATCACCCAGTGTGGCTTATATGTGTGAAATTACTGCATTTACATATAAATGTCATTGGCTAAAATTAATGTTTGGTTTATTTTTTTCTGAAGAAAAGTATGGGGGGAGGGCAAGCACAGAAGAAATCCAAAAAGCCTGAAGAACACTTCCAACCTCTGCCAATTAGGAAGGAAACAATTCCACTAATGGTGCCTTATATACAATGTAAGACATTTTCTGTGTTTTTGAAAGTACAAAGTAATTGACAGCTATAATTATATTTAGCCATATGATTCAAATGAATAAAACCCCATGACTGCAGTACAAGGTGTCTTGCAAAGAGAGTAGCTGTTAAAAACAAATTGGCCTGCCAGTGAGAGTTATTGAATCTAGGACCTTACTTACAAAGATGGAATAGCTAATGAGAAAATGCATGTTCTGGATCCAAGGTGATGTGCCTACACCATATCAACACGGTGGTCCTGGCACCTTTTGTTCTGAAAAAGGTGGCATGTTTTTGTCTTTTGTTCAGGACTTCCCTGATGAAAGTCCCTATTACATAAACCTGTATGCTGGATGAAGGCAGTCTGCCCCTAGATCTTGAGTCTTTGAATGCATACACATATGTTGAGACCTAAAGATGTACTTTAATATGTGTATATAATAAGATACATCTATTTATGGTATTTACAGTCTAATTGTCAGCACTGACAATAAAATAGTTTGTAGATTGTGGGAGAAGCATTATATCCTTCTCAATTACACATTAGTAGCACAAGAAGCCCTGCTGTGTACAGGTTTGTTTTCCTTGGAGTTCAGTCATAATATCTATTATATACTATATATTACACTCTGAACAATGCATGCATGAGAAGTTCAGCGGAATTTTTTTATATAACATTTATATGTACAGTAGTTTCACGATTATAAACCGCACCTGAATATAAG
>VRYO01001589.1:8321642-8332485 GCA_009812075.1 Sialia sialis
TCTTGTTCTACCAGTATGGCTTGGTACTTTAGAAATCTTTGTGGGGAAAGCCAATGTCCCCCTTTTGCCTTCAGGACTGCAGACATTGTGTGAGACACTAGCACAGTCATCTTCTGGCCTAGGGTGAACTTGTGTGCTTCTTGGATGTTCACTGCCACTGCTGCAACAGCTCTGAGGCACCCTGGACACCCTCTGGCTGCCATGTTCTGCTGTTTGGAGAGGTTGGCCACTGCTCTCCAGTACGGCTCAGGTCTTGTGCTAGTACTCAGAGCAATCCCTTGTTTTTTGTGAGAAAACAAAAAAAAAAAAAGGTTTACTCACATCTGAAAGTCCCAGGGCTGGAGCTGACATAAGAGCCTTCTTTAGTTGGTCGAAGGCTCGTGTTGCTTCTGTTGTCCACTGAAGATCCTTGCTCCCGTGTGTGATTAAGGCATATAGGGGCTAACAAAAATCCATAATTATAAATCCAAAGTCTGCACCACTCCTCTCCCTCCTTCTGCACTGACCTTGGTGTCTGCAGAGCTCTTCCTCTCACATGTTCTCACCAATAACTTTTTTTCTTCTTAAATGCTTCAGCAAAGAGGTGTTACTATCATTCCTGATGGGTTCCACCTTGACCAGTGGCACATCCATCCTGGATGGACACAGCATCCTCTGCTGGACATGGGGAAGCTTCTGGCAGCTCCTCACAGAAGCAATCCCTGTTGCTCACCTGCTATAAAAATCTGGCCACACTAATCCAATACTGAAGCCCAAGAAAAATCTCTCAGTGCTTGTTTATGACACTGAATAGTGGGAAATATGAAGTGTAAGTATTTACACATCTGTAAACGCTTGTATTCCATAGTTAAAATTCTAGCCATCAGATAGCCATCAGGTGAGATACCATCCAGAATTCCCAACTAGGAAAAAAAAAAATCCAGTCTTTTTTATAGAAGATGCACGGAAGAAGAGTATAAATCCCCAAAAGATTTATTTTGTTTTTTAAAGCAATCAACATATAATAAGTCTGCAAAAAAAGGACACATCCTTACCTCCTGTAAGTTAAACTGAAAAAAGCAACACAATAATCTCAATTAAAGGAAAATAAATCCTAGTATTTATCTGTCAGAGTGGTATCTAGTAATTAGTCATTCCAACATTTCCTAACAGGTTAAGTTTTACTGACATTAAGCTAATTATCACTTACAAAGGAATGTGTTTTAAAAAGGTAATTGCCAAACTATTCTATCATCATTGAAGATGGGAATTAAATATGCTCTTATTAAACCTAGAATGTAATAGCAATTTGACAGTTCGGTAGCCTATTTCTTTTTTACATTAGCCAGTTTGTAAGGACATAAAGAAAAAGTGTACTTATTCCAATATGACAAATGCCAATTTCCAATAATTTTTCCTCAACTTTCATGTTTATTGTTAATATTCATGTATGTGTATTAATCCATCCAACATGAATATATTGAAGTGTACTTTTATCTCAGGTAATAATATTTGTCAGAATTGTAGTCTTCTATACTGTTTCAATGTTTAGAACATCACTGTGCTTTAAAAAGTGTATATATCTTGTTTCAGAACTGTTTGTGTGGCTAAAGGATACCATAACAAGTAAAATGTAAAATTACTTTAAATAATATCCTGCAATGTCAGCCTGGCTATCAGAGTCAAATATAATTCTTCTCATGAATTGTAGTTCCTAAAGGTCTTGTAAGTTAAATTTAGTCAGTGAATTATGTCTGGACATCTACATTAACTTCATATTATGCTGTTGCTGACACTTAAAGAGTACTTTGACTTCAGAGCATTTTGTTGTATAACTGTAATTTAGAAATCAATTCTGTTGATAGTGCATTATACAGAATGAAATTTAGAAATCTCTTTAGTCTTTTAGTGAAAAAAGGAATATGATATTTTATTTTTATCAGTAAAGTAAGAAAAAACAGGCAAGAGACTTGTAATTAAAAAATAGCACTTGTGCATTATTGAATTACAGAATTAAATTAGTTTTTATTTTCCAAGCTTTGTGAAATGTACTTAGTAACAAATGCTGTCTGTGAGAAGACAAACTCCTGGTCCAATTTTTCTTTTTTTATGCTCTGTTCATCTGAAATACTGCAGAGTGTTAGAAATTAATTTGATTGTTAATCTCTGTGGTTATACTACAGAATGTTTATAGCAAAATTTCAAATACTTTATACTCTGCATATATGTATGCATGAATATATATGTATATATGCACATATTCATATTTATAATTTATCTCTATATTTTACTTATGCACAAACTTAGAGTTGAATTTAGGAATTCACGTTTCAAAATAATTTTAGCTGAAATATATTCCTGTGCCTTCTGTTACTGTGGTGGAAGTAATATTAAACTCAAGTAAATTGTGGATGAAAAGAAATCCCAGAAAATTTCACCTTTATAAGAGACTTAACTATAGTAGAGCTCTTTTTCTTTCCCCCTCTTTCATTTTCCAGTGTGACTTTTCACTATTTTCAAAGAAAAAATCCTTTCCTTAATACCTTTTAAGACGAGCTTCAAGCTGAATGCTATTTTGACTCTTTGACAAAGGCAATTTCAACAACCGTCATTTTGTCCGATCCAAAATCCTGTTTCTGTGAAAACCTTGCATCCTGGTTTTTTTTTTTATCTTGCCTTAAAGAATTATCTTATCATTTTTATGGTCTTTACATCACCTGTCCTTTACTGTAGTTTCAACAGCACTCACAAAGATGTTATCAAACCATCCTTGCAGACATACCAAATATCTGATTACTGCTGGTAAAATGTAGAATTATTTGCCCTCATGGGTAGTCTGAGTTTGGCATTTTCTTTTCAACCCACACCTCTCCTTAGAAAAAGAAGCTGAAAACCCAGCTGAAACTGAAGTTGAAAAGATGAATTTCCAACACATGAGTGAGGGTGAGTCTTGGCACTGTAAGCAGACATGTTAGAATGGGATGGCGATGAGTCTGCTCTTTTAGGAAAATATAGAATCATAGAATCTCTTTAGTTGGAAGGAACCCACCAGGATCACCCACCTGTCCCTGCTCAGCACTATCCCCAAGGATCATCCTGTGTGCCCAAGAGCATTGTCCAAACACTTCTCAAGCTCTCCCAGGCTGGTGCTGTGACCACTGCCCTGGGGAGCCTGTTCCATTCTTTTTCAAGAATTTGTACAGCCCTCCCAGTAAGGAGAAGAATTAATGTAAAGTAAAACTACCTAAAGTTAAGAATGGGTTGAAAATGACTATTGAAAAAACAAGCATTTGTCTTCTATAAGGAAATTATTTTGACCTCAAAATAACCCCCACAGGTTATTCATAGGATTAGGACAATATCTACACCTTAAAGATATTTTATGATAAAAATATTAGAAGATTATTTATAACAATGATACTTTAACAGCTTCTGTTTCCTTTAAGTTGGATTAGAGAAAATTCCTTGTCCCTGTTACATTGTGCATTGTTTCTATTGATGTTAGATTATCTGTATTGATTTTAGGATCCAATAGTTTCAGTTAGAAGGGAACTGGAATGATTGCCTAGTCCAAATTAAGATATTCATCAGCCTTAAAGTATTTTCATTTCTTTTTTTCTTTTTTTTTTTTTTTTTGTTGCTTTATTAATTTGAATTATTTTTATGGTTATTTTGATTCTTTTCATGAAGAGGTGCTGAAAATTAAATTTTAGCGTAGAAATTCAAGAATGATTTTCTAATAAGCACTAAAAATATTTTAAAACTGAAAATTATGATTGACGTGCTGTATACAAAAGGGAAGAACAATATTTTCCTTAAAACATCTGCTTAAAATGTTACTCAGTAACATTTTTTTATAAAGAAATACCATTTACTGCAAAGTAATGTAAGATTGATAATTCCTACAAACTTGAGAAAAAACAGTGGTATATAACCCATCTGAATTTTTTAAGTATCACATAAATAGCCACCCAGCATGTAATTTTCAATTCTTTTCTTTCCTCTCCCCATCTGACTCAGTTATTCTTGGGCCAAATGCTGATTAACATGATTTCCAAAAGTACAATGTACAAAATTATCGCACTTTGCTAAAACAGTGATCAGTGTGCTGGAGGATACAAGCTGGCAGAAGGAACCAACAGCGGGTATGAGAAAACATGTTGAAAATGAAACATGGATTTGCTGTCATTTACTTCAGACATTTACCTAAACAATGTAAAATTCTGCTGTAGGGGTTGAGTAGTCTGTCATACCCAGAAATTTTAAAATGGACATTCAAAACAACGGAAAATGGTAGAGAATAGAAAAGATAAGGAGAAGACAAAGCCTCTTCTGTAATGCTTTGCTTCATATAGGCAGGAAACTGTTTTAGTGGGAAATGCAAAATACTGAAAACAGTATAAAAAGTGAAATGAGCTTTTTAAGTGACTGCATGTATTCTAGTACGATTGATATATTAGTAACATAATATTTATCAACTGGGTTTATGCTTGGTAGGTACTTTGTAAAGGCAGGTTCTGTAATTCAGTCTGTGGTTTCACAGTTTTTTTGCATTCTTAAATCCTCACAGTTTTTATGTATCACTAAATGGACTTGAGAAATGTAGGGCAACTACTGATTTTCTCTTGTTCTTTTTGTATGGTTGAAGGGTCCACAGGTTTCGGGAAGGTGAGATGAAGGGAAAAAGGGAAGAAGAAAGACAAAGGGAAGGAGGGAAGGGAGGAAAAGGAAGAAAAGAAGGAATATAGGAAGGAAGCTGTGAGTAGCTCTGAGTCACCAAACAAGCAAACAGAAGATACCAGCACAGATACTTGTACATTTTTTGTTCCAAAACCACAGACAGTACAAAGAAATAAATAGGGCAAATAAATCAAGGTCAATTAGAGCAGAATCTTAATATGGCAAACTAAGTGTTTTCAACCAGACTGTAGATGACCTTAACTGTAATAAAATGGAATTAAAATCACCTCACTGGAGCACATAAGAGCCAGAATGAAGAGACAGGTCACAGAACATAATGTTATACATTTACCAGCAGATTTCAAGGTGAAACATAGCAGAGGGAACAAATAAACTGCAAGGAAAAGAAAATACTTTTGGAGTTCAACTTTTTCTACCTTTGAATTTAACAAAAAATTAGATAAGTTCAGAAAGTAACTTAAGTGGGAAAATTTACCATGAGTTAACTAGAATTATTCTGGTATTTATAGAAATAATAGCATATGTAGCAGAAGCTTAAAGAGTATGTTTTGGTGGTAAATATGTAAGAATCTGGTACTTACATCTTTATTTTGCCATTTTAGGTTTCTGAAGAATTAGAAGAATTCTACATCTGAAATATGTTTAGGGCAAAGCATACTGTTTGTGCTTGGGTATTAAGTTTTAAAATTATTCTATATTCCTAGTCAAACAAATTTTCCTTGTGGAACCCAAGAGTTTCTCACCCTGTCCTTACCCTCATGATGGCATCTCCTAAGGCTGCTCTCTGAAGAAGGTGTGGGATATACTTCTTGATCACTACTGTCTCTGGTGATCACCTAGTGTTTCTCCTGGTATAAATTCCAGTCAGAAGGACTTTCCATTTCAAATCATAAATGGTATAGATTTTTTTCATCTCTTCTTCATTGAAGCATAGCCAGCCACAAACATCTGTGTTACCAATGCCATTTGTCTGTGGTGTCTACTACAGCAGTTAGCATGTGTTTTATTGCTTTATTCAGAGGAAATGCTCCTGAACAATAGAATTGAGGTGTCCACATATGGAATCCATGAGCCACAGGTTCTCATAAAGCATAAACACTGTGTAGCTTGTAATTTTCATGTACTCCTTCAGATATATAAAATATAACAAAAAAAATGACAGTATCACTTCTATGTCTATAAATTATGCTTCATCTCTCCTAAATCAGGGAATAACTGGCCAGGGGTTCAAGGAGTAACAAAAACATTTTTTCTTGCCTCGAAGAAGGCAATATTCATAATTTTCACTTTCATAAAAAATGTGAGCAAATCAAATGCATATTTTGCAATTTATGACATATTTAAAACAGGTTGTTACATGATTGTTTTATGTATTGCATATAGATAACTAACACTCAATTCTTATCACTAAACAACTTAATGCCTTTTGTTGCCTCAGAAATTTAGTATGCTAAATTTGTAGAAGAGGATTTTTGTAAAACAAATTAATCCAGAATTTAGCTATCCTAAATATCCATCTAAGAATGCCATCAAATGCTTATCTACTTAGGAAATAAGAATACCTAAATAGTTTTATTTTTTATCCATAAATGTATTTCTAAAAAGCCCCTCAATCATAAATATGCCAAGTAAACAACTAAATCAAAATAATAAAGAAGCCAAATAATCAACTAATTTATTTGTGTATGGTATAAGACCTTAGATACTACGTTGATTAGAGTGATCTATTTTTTGGAAATTGAATATAGATGTAAAATGGAGAAAATTGTCGGTTTTACTACTTTTATAGATAGGAGGAACATGGAAATTCTGAATTTTAAAATTGTATTATTTTTTGTGCCATGGAGTAAACAGACCAGAGAACGTGAAATTCATTCTAAATTCCCCCAAAAGACTGTGGGATAAAAAAAGTTCCCAGAATATTTTAAATATAGTTGTACGGAAGCCCTCATGATTTTTTTATGGTAAATGCGTAGATGAGTAATTTCTCCATATACTCCATGCAATAATATTGTGATATGTTCTTAATGAGATCTTTCTCTAAAATTCAAAGTATTTTAGTTCATTCTTCTGATCTTGTGCTACATGAAAGTTATTTAAAAGCCAAATATTCAGAATTGTTGATTACATAATCATAAAATCCAAATGATCTTCATGACCTTCCCCAACCTCAAGGTCAGACTGACAGGCTGTAGCTCCCTGGTTGTTCTTTCTGGCCTTTCTTGTGGATAGGTGTCCCTTTGCTAACTTCTAGTCCTCTGGGACCTCTCCTGTTATGCAGGACTGACAAAAAATGATGGAAAGTGTTGAACACTTCCACATCCCTCAATATCCTTGGATGGATTTGATCCAGCTCCATGAACTTTTGTGTCTCTAAGTGGTATAGTATGTCACTGACCATTCCCTCTGGGTTTATGGGGGCTACATTCTGCTCCCCATCACTTCAAGATAAATAAGCACCTTAACGCTTCATTTCTATAGTTGAAAAATTTTCTTAATCTTTTTATTTGAAAAAAAATCATATACTTCTGTAAATAGGCTAGGATTTAAAATAACTGGCATAAATATATATGAGAATATTGGCCTGCAGTTGGGTTTTGATATTTTTGGTTTGATGAAAACCATTTAAACATTGACCCTGAAAAAGCCACAATTCTCTGCTTGATTCCTGTAGTATCAAACGGGCTCTCAAGCCAATTTTGATAAAAAAGAAAATCATATATTAAATATTCAAAGTACAGTCATTCTTCAAACTGTGATTCATCTTACCTTTCTCTGTCATCTATTTTAAGGTGGGGTAAATGGTTTCATTTTTTTAATGCTGAATATGTATGGATCTCAGACATTTGTCCTGAATCAGATACCTGATTCAGGTAGTGGTATCATATAGCATGCTTCTTATTGTAAAATGCCACAGTTTTAGTTTTTAGGGTTTTTGATGAAAGTGAATTATTGGTGATTTTTATAAGTTGAAAGCATACATTATATTAATAAGTGCTGATTTCAGGGGAGTTTCAGAGTTATACCCAATTATATTTTCTAAGGATTGAGATGTTCAGGTCTCCATTGCAAGAAAAATACTTCCCTTTCCAGCTTCTAGCACATCTTGTCATCCTCATTAATTTTTTCCTTACTTTTGAGTGACTAAATAGTGTAGTGTCATAGGGAAATGTAAATTATTTTGTTTTTATGAAAAATAATGAAAAATCAGATGGCTAAAAGGTCCCCACAATGAAGAGGTTACAACTTAAACTCAGCTCTGACACAGAAATAGGAAAAAATAAACAAGAACAAAACAAGATAGAAATATGACTATAACTTTTATAAAGTATTATGCAATTAGTTGTCAGACATGTCTGCATTTCTGATTGCTGAGTGCATTAGTTCCTTTAATGGAAGATTTTGGGAGAATGGTTTTAGAAATAGTTTGAACAATGAATTAACTGCAAGTACAAATTCAGAGGCCATTCCATGCATCTAAAACAGCTAGAAAGAGAGCATGAAAATAAAATGGTGGAAGAAAATTAACGCAGTGTTGAGTTCATGTCCTTAGCACATCGAAGACAAGGCCAAAATTATAGGTTAAGGCTGAGTAATTTGGGTCACTGAGTGTCAAGAACAAGGAATTTGAACTTGTCCTAACAGAAGGATGTAGTTATGGATGATGTAATTGTAGCATCACACAAACTGTGGAGTTGGCCACATTTTATGCCATAAATTACATTAGTAAGTTCTGAATCTGTTGACTGAGGTCGAAGACAAAGTGAAACTATATGGCTTAGATTTAATAAGTGGATTTTCATCTATTTAAAAAATCAATACAAGATAAAGTTGTTGATGTTGATTGACGTTTATAATTTTTGGCATCTTTAGATACTTTATTGCCTATTTTCTTTTCTTTGTGAGCTCATTATGTCAATGGATATGAATCACTATTTCCTGTCCAAAGTACAAACTGAATAGCTAAGAAGTAAAAGTGAGCTAGCTATTTTTCTGTGGTTTTTCCTTTTCTTCATTTTTCGTTGGACTTAGTTTCTCTACATTATTTTTTCTGCTTCAGTGAAAAAATCAGACAGGTTTTGCTAATAAATGAAAAATTATTATGACCCATTGCAGCTTTGCTAGTTAGGTTTCTGATTTCTGTGGTATGGTGGTTCTTAGGATCAAGATTTCCACCTAATAGTTCAATGTTTGAGAGAATGAGTAGCGAGAACAAAATAAGAAAACTTTATATAGCAGCTGCGTAAGGCATATTGGTTTCCTTTGTTTGCATCTCAAGTTTAGCCTAGGGAAAGCAAATGCAAAATCAGATTTCTATCCTACTTATTGTTTACCAATATACAATATATCCAACATGCATTAAGAAGAAAAGGAGGGTAGTTTCAGAAGGTGACTGTTCTGAGGGGAATGCAGGCTCTTATATATCGACTGGATCCATCCCACAGGGATGCCTCACTGGGGCCTGTGTGCAGGATTTCACCAGGACACTCCCTGAAATAATTCAGCCCCCTGATTATTAACCTCTGCTGTTTGTCCAGGTTGGCAGTAATAAGAAAGGCTCTAGGGTAATTTGAAAGGGCTTCAAGGCTCTGAGTGGATTGGTTAATGAGGCAAGCGCACAGGTGCTGTTCTGCTCATATCCTTCAGTAGCAGGGATGGATAATGAAAGTACCAGGAAAACCTATGTTATCAATGAGTAGCTTAAGGACTGCTGTCATGAGCACAATTTTGGGTTTTTTGATCATGGGGCAATTTTTATGGCATCAAGCCAGCTAGAGTCAGATGGGCTCTATCTATCTAGCAAGGGCTAAAGGATTCTAGCCCATGAGTTGCCAGGGATGGTTGAGAGGGGTTTAAATTAGGTTTGAAGTGGGAAGAAGATTAAATTAAGCTGTCCAGAGGTGAGCCCAAGGTTGGTAAGCCAGAGTGATGGGTGAAACCAGCAACCCAGCTGAAGTGCATGTACACTGATTCATTCAGCATGGGCAATGAACAGGAGGAAGCCATGGTACAGCAGAAAAGCTGTAATGTAGTCACCTTCAAGAAAATGTGGTGGGATGACTCACAAGACTGGAGTGCTGCAATGGATGGCAAAAGGCTCTTCAGAAGAGACAGATGGAGAAGAGGTGGAGGGTGGCTCTGTATGTTAGTGAGGTCTCATTGACTCAGTGGAAATTGAGGTCAACGACGATAAAGTTGAGCGCCTATGGGTGAGAATCAGGGGAAAGGTCAACAAAAGCAACATCCTAGTGGAAAACCTTTAATAGACCACTCAACCACAATGAAGAGGTGGATGAATTATTCTATAATCAGAATGTTTTAAAATTGCCAGCCCTTGCCTTGCAGGAGACTTTACCTGATATCTGCTGGGAACTCAACACAGCAGACAAGAGGCAGTGTAAGAGATTCTTGGAGTGCATGGAGGATAATTCTTATCACAGCTGGTGAGGGAACCTGCCAGGGTGAGGCTCTGCTAGACCTTTGCTGTTTACAGAGAGAGGGCCTGGTTGGAGATATGGTGGTTGGAGGCCATCTCTGGGGTGCAATGACCATGAAATAATGTAGGTCTCAATACTCAGTGAAACAGGATGGGCGTAAAATAAATTCTATACTGGCCTTTTGGAGAGCAGATTTTGGCCTGATCAAGATGCTTATTCAGATAATCCTTGAGAAACAGCCCTTAAAAACAAAGGCCTGGGATACTTCAAGAAAGAAATCTTGAAGGCAGGGGAGCAGGCTGTTCCTATGTGCCAAAAGATGAGGTGATGGGGAAAACAACCAACCTGGCTGAGCAGGGAGCTTTTGTGGCAACTCAGGGAAAAATAGAGGGTGTACCACCTTTAGTAAAAGGGGCAGACAACCAGGGAAGTGTTTAAGGATGTCATTATGCCATGCTAAAAGAAAATTAGAGAGGTGAAAGTTTAATTAGAATTTATTCTGGCCAATTCTATAAAGAAAGTAAAATGTGTTTATAAATATATTAACAGCAAAAGGAGAGGCAAGAAAAACCTCCATTCCTTATTGGACAGGGGGAATACAGTCACTAAAGATGGGGGAAAGGCTGAGGTATTTAACACCTTCTTTGCATCAGGACAGCTGGTCTCCTGAGCTGGTAGACAGGGACAGGGAGCAGAATGGACTCCCTGTGATTCAGGAGGAAGCA
>VRYO01001589.1:8333485-8357714 GCA_009812075.1 Sialia sialis
TTTTATGGCCAGGTGACCTGCCTGCTGGATTAGGGGAAGGCTGTGGGTGTTGTCTACCTGGACTTCAGCAAAGCATGTGATACCATCCAGCTGGTAGCATGTCTCCAGTGGTGTTCCCCCAGGATCAGTGTTGGGCCTAGTCCTGTTTAATATCTTTTTTGATGATCTGGATGAGGGGATTGAGATCTATTAGCAAATTTGCAGTTGGCACCAAACTGGGGGGAATGTCAATCTGCTGGAGGGTAGGAGGGCTCTGGAAGGGACATAAGTAGATGGGCCAAGTCCAACAATGTGAGATTTAGCAAGGCCAAATTCCAGGTCCTGCACTTTGGCCACAACACTCCCTGCAGTTCTACAGGTGGAGGACAGAGTGTCTGGACAGTGCCCAGGCAGAAAGGGACCTGCAGGTGCTGGTCAACAGCAGACTGAACATGAGCCAGTGTGTGTCTACTGGCCAAGAAGGCCAATGGCATCCTGGCCTGTATCAGGAATAGTGTGGCCAGCAGGAGCAGGGAGGTCATTCTTTCCCAGTACCTGGCACTGGTGAGGCCACACCTTGAGTGCTGTGTCCAGTTCTGGGGACCCCAATTTAGGAAGGATGTTGAGATGCTAGAGGGTGTCCAGACAACGCTGGTGACGGGTCTGGAGCACAAGTCCTGTGAGGACTGGCTGAGGGAGCTGGGGCTGTTTAGCCTGGAGAAGAGAAGGCTCAGAGGAGTCCTTATCACTCTCTCTAACTGCCTGAAAGGAGGTTGTAGCCAGGTGAGGTTTGGTTTCTTTTCCCAGGAAACCAATGCCAGGAAAAAAGGACTCAGTCTTAAGCTGCACCAGAGAAGGTTTAGTCCAGACATTAGGAAGAAGTTCTTCACAGAAAGGGTGATTGGGCATTGGAGTGGGCTGCTGAGGGAGGTGGTGGAGTCACTGTACCAGGGGGTTTAAAAAAAAAAATTGGATATAGCACTAGTGCCATGATCTGTTTGACAAAGTGATGTTCAGTCATAGATGAGACTTGATGATCTCAAAGGTCTTTTCCAACCTACTAGATTCAACCTACTAGATTCTGTGATCTATGTATTTTCTTCAAGCATAATTTTTCTAATATAGTTTAAATGTTTCTGTCTACTTTTAGAAATTCCTAAGACACTCTGAAACAGTCATCTGTTTTACACATCTGAAAGTTTGAATGCATTTTACCACTGGTATGCAGTACCTTGACAGCATATTGGATGCTGCTATTTTATGTCTGTGGGAGTGAGAAATGAAAATGCCAGTTTTATGACAACATGATGCATTGATTCTACTCACATGAATATCATTAATGTCATACTCTGCCTTCTTGTCTTGGCCAAATTTTGTTTTAAGCAAAAACAAAATAATGTAATTCAGATTCTTTTCATTTGGAGGATGCAGTATTTTTTTCCCTGAAATCCTAATAAAATTTGCAATGAGTATTAAAGAATGAAGACTACTATTCAAGGGTATGCATGCTTGTAATGGAGATTGTCTTCTATGTAGTATTAATTTTGTGGCCATATGCACAAAACAATTAGAAATTAGAGTTTTCTTGACTATTTATTTTGTAATAATATGTAGATTTGTCAGTCCCAAAAATCTGCCCATCATTTTTTAGGAAAATATGCAGATACATTTTGAACTTTCTAGTACAATCTAGTTAGACATATAAAAGTATCCAGTCAACAATATCTAGTCATTTGGTAGCTGTAATACTCAGAATAGGTTCTTGATCCTCTGTGTTCCAGGGAAATTGATCTTGGAATTACTCTCTCTTGTAGCACTACATGGTGGGAATTGCATCTCACTGGCATCCACTGTTTAACATCAATATCCATGGCAATAGAGCAACATGCAACCCCTCTTGGATCTCACAAGTACATAGGACACTAAGAAAGTAAAGGGACCCAAGGGATATTGCTGCAAGAATTCTAAAATCTCCTGTTTTGTCACCTGACAATAAAATCTTAAATAAGCCAGTGCTAAATATTCAGATCAGAAATATTTAATTTTTTTTTATTTTTATCAAAAACATCAAACTGATTTTTTTTACATTTTAAATTGAGATTTGACTTTTCAGTGAAAAGTTTTCTAATTCTGCTTTTTCATCCATTCTATTCAGAACTGGAAAAATAAATTAAAAAAATCTTGCAAGATACAATTTCTCTTTTCATTGAGCTATAATTGAATATTTCAAGTAAAATAATAATAATGAAAAATATAGCCATTGATTCAGAGTAGACAATGTTTGTGATTTCTTGCATTTTTAGTATGCTGTTCCTTAAGAAATGAAGTTTTGCCTAAGAAGTTTCAGAATATCTTCACAGAATGTAGAGTTCCTAATTTTAGCAGTCTCTTATTTTCTAGAGCCTCATCAGCATTTTAAAATGTCTAATTTTCTTCAAGCACAACAGAAATAACTAAAGCTGTGTCTAGTTGCATTTTGGTCCAGAGCTTTCAATATGCACAAGAGAAATTGACCAAATTTTGCCAGATCATCTGAATAACTTTGTGAAATTTCAGGCTAGTCTCCCCTATAGCAATTTTCATTTACTAATTGTCATGAAGTTTTAATCTTTAATCTTAATAGTTCATTGATGAAGTTCTTCTGGCATTTCCTAGGGTTTTGATATGATAAGAGAGAATGGAGAAAAGGAGTGGTATTCAACTCACAAGTAGGAAGGTTTTAAGGGATTGCAGGAATCAGGATATCTATCCATTTTTGAGTATTAATTCTTGGTGCAGCCAAGTTTGCTGAAATAAATACCTCTTCCATGGTGTTTTGTGCTTTCACTTGATAATATATCCTTTTATTTGGAAACTGGCTTTGTAAAAGTAATCGAAGATTCCAACTATTTCCTTGTGATTCCTGATTGCTTCACAGCTGACCACAGTAAAACAACTGGTCTAATCTTCACATCTTCAGTTCATATTTACTTTTTAGTCATGAATAATCATATTTATCTCCAAGTAGCTTAGCCATGGGGTAAAAAATATATATATTTAAGTTAGACCTAATCACTTTTCTCTTAGATAAATTTTTTTTCAACACATAGTATTTAATTTTGTCTTACACATGGATGAGGAAAACAATGAATGAAAGTGACAACAGCACCGTGTCCAAATGAAATATGAAGACTGGAAAACTTCACAGTACCTGAATGATAATATGAAACTGCATTTTGAAAAAGGGTGTGTTTCTTTTTTTCAGAAAACATTTGGAGCCTGAGGTGAAATTGATTACTTGTTGGAAATTCATCCTTTGCAAAGTATTGGTACCTTTGAATAGGCCATTATAAGAAGTGATATGTAAATGTGTGTATATTCATATCATTAGGAAAATCTTATTTTAATAACTATCTATTTGAGACTACCATTTATTTTATGTGCAATTTTATATTTCTTGGAAATAATGTTTAACTTTCCAAGGTACTCTGTATAACTTAATTTGAAAAGATAGGTTTTGTGTTTTATCTCTTTATACTCTTTTCAAAAATGTTCATTCTAAAATTTGCCTTCTAATTGAAGTTAATAAAATAAACAAAAATTAGCACAGTCTCAAGACAATTTACCATTCATTCATTCATTGTTCTGTTCTTAGTTAGTATCTGGCCTGTTGTTTGTGAGCATAGCTGCAGATTGCAGTTTTCTCCTTTGGGCCATACCACAGTGGTGAAAGTGAATGTACACTTGGGATGGAAGCCATCTATTGTTAAAGCGCTGCAATAGGTTATGAAGAGGACATGACTGCTCAGATATATCAAAGAGCAGCATTGCACTGAAGAACATCCCCTATGCTGAAATTCCCAGCAAGGAATGATGTTATACTACACAATATTATTTCAGTGCATCTGAGGGTTCAATGCAATTTTGGAAAACAAAGCATGTTCTAAGAGGTAATCTTTTTCAGTTCCTATTTCAGCTTCAAATTTATAATACTCCTTTCTTGTTAGCAAGTCACCAATGAACAATGTATAGTATTTTGGAGTTGTCTAAAACTCAGACCTTCATTTTTCCTGTTTGCTGTGAGTATGCTTATGCTCTAAGGACATTCCTTCAAAGCTAGATCCAGACAAACATTTAGGATCCTGCACTTAGGGAATGCAGTACCTAATTTTTCCAGCACACAGACTGAGACAGTAATTTAAGAAAGATACAAGGCCATCATGTGTGAATAGGAGGCCTTAGGCAAAATACCGAACCCTTTTAAATGGAAAAAAAAAAAAGGTAAAATTCATAAAGCAGAGAAGGGAGTATAACAATGTAACCTGTAGTTTGAGTAGTTTAGACTTGGTTCATGAGGAACCCAATTTTCAGTCCCCCCTCTGAAAATAGTTTCTGCATATTTTATGAAATAGTCTTCACAAAATGACACCACAATCATCAGAACAGGAATAGAGCTGTGCCTCCATCTGAGCTTCTGCTGGACTAAAAAATCTATTTATTTTTTCCATGTGTATATTCTGTCTAGCCATATAAATTTTCATGTTTTACATAAAACTCATACCTAACAAAAAATTAGAATGATTTGTTTTGAACGCTTTTCTGATCTTAGAGCTTGAGGTATCATGTTCCTCTAGAAGGTGGGAGAGATTGGTTTCAATATTGGTTGATACAATAGGTTATTATAATAAAGTGAGTGCACTATCTTTCAGCTCCTTGAAAGTAAAGGAAACCTCTTACAGCTTGATTTTAGAGAAAGCAGTTGCTATTCCATATCAGCAGGAGCCTCATCCTTTCTTATATGCTCTTATTACTCTGATTGTGAAATATAAAGCAATGCTGTAATGCAGATAGTTCTTGCTTTAGCAAGTAGTGGCTGCAGATGTATGTTTTCAATTTTTTTTTGCTTCCACTGAAACATGGGTAGCACAAGAACACCAGCAGCAGTAGGAAATGTCCTTTAGTTCTGAGTGCCAGGAGAAGGTGAAAGCTGGAGGAAGAAGAGAGAGCAGGATTGCTCTGCCTATGACCCGGAGCAATTTCCAGAACTTTTTTTCTTCCACTGTTCGGGAGAATGGGATCAGGACAGCATTATCTGTGATGTGATGATCCTCCTCATAGGATACAAAAGCTGAGTACTGTCTGAAGCTGAGACACAGATGGGCTTTTCCAGTCTGGAATAGCTTAAGTTAATAAGGAATATAAGTTATAATGTAGGCTAAGTTATGATGTTCACTAAAAATTGCTCCTAAATGACCTGTTCTGTCACCTGTAAAAAGAGACTCTTGGAACATCCAAACAGAATATTCTTATGAGGAATGCAAATACAATGATGTTTCAAAGGGATGAGAAATACTACTGAATAGGAGTACATATTAATATTGGAGATTATGACAAAGGAGAGATGGACCTTTTTTTTTTTAACTTTTTGAGGGGAAGACTATTTTGTAGTACATGTGTAGTACATAGAACTCAGTTTAAAATTCAAACTTTTTTGTTTGGAAAACATAAAAATACACATTTGAACTTCTATGGTTTCTCTCCTTCTGTTTTTCCATTCACAGATCAGAAAAATTGCAAGATATTCCCAAAGCTGGTTAAATCTTCATGATTCCTGAGAGCCTTCTGCTAAAAACTGTTGTCTACTTCTAAAGGGCTTCTGGCTGGGGCTCACCCAATTATCCTACACTGATAGTTGCTGACAGGAACATGGGTATTTTGGACATTGGCAGTAGAGTGCTGAATCTGGTCTGCAAGTCTGTGCACTCTGCACAGGGTGTCAATGATCTGTGTTTTCAGCAGTGGCTCTTTCTGCTAATGGGCTCGCAGGACACATGCTATGTTTTATTTCCACACCATATGGGATTCATATAGACAGAAAGTTGGATCAATTAAGAAATCAGTCTGTATTGTATGCTGAAGTGGCCCTAAGAAGGTATGACAGTCTTGGCCAAAACATGTGCAAAACTATCAATCCACAAAATGCCAGGGTAATTACTCTGCCTAGAGTAATAGCTCTGAAATATATTTTCATAATGGAAATGCTTTAAAAAGCATTCCTACTTGTCTTTGTTATACCGGTGGTATCAGTCTTCCTGTAAGAGAGTTGTAAATTGGTGAGGTTTTAATTTTTTAATCTCCTGTCTCTTTTTGCGTCAAAGAAGAATTCATGTCATATGAATCCTATGTGCCAAGATCTATGCAGCCAAAATTGAATGCAGAATGTAAAAATTTTGCTCACAATAATCTCGTTACACTTCTTCCATTCTGCTTTTCACCACAGCCATTACAATTTTGCACTTTCAAGTTTCACTCTCCAAGAGCGTTAAGAAGTTATATGTAGAGCTTAGTTTGTGTTCTCTATGCCAACAACTTTTCTTTTGTATAGTAAATCCCTTTATATTGTTGGAAGAAAACAAGACATACCTTTATTTCTTGAATATCTGTCTTCTTTACCCTCTCTGACCTTTCTCAGACAAAAAGTTCAGGTCTATAACTGTGATGTGAAGCATTTTCTGTCGTTCTTTCTCTTTTACCCTTGTTCTTTGTGCATTCCAAAGAATACTTTATGCTGTACCCTGTGATCATTATTGGTGTTAAAGGCCAGATAGAGCATTTTAATGCATCCACACTGACAGGTCCAGGTCATGTCAGTGGAGATGTGATGCCTGACAGGTAAATCTCTCTGAAGTTGTAAGTTAGAAAATAATGTTTTACAGCTGTAGCATATCGCCACCTAGCTTTACTCATTTCTTTTTCTCTGCAAAAACTTAATATTTCAAATGTCCCAGGTAATTCATAGAACATTTTATATTCAGAGAAGTGTCTTCCTATCCATCACATACCTGCTTTTTTATCTTATGCCAGCAGCCACTCTTTAATCTTTTAATTTATTTGGCTCATTTTGTCAATCCAGGGAACATCTCATTCTCCCTTGAAAGAGTATGTACCCAGTGTAGTTATTCTCATATGAGGTCTAAATTAATGATAAAATCCAGTGGTCTGTTGAGGCTGCTTTTTCTGGTTTCCTTTAAGGAAGGGAGGAGGAATTTCTACAGGCTGCTCTGAAATAAACCACTGTTGCCTTAGACCACTTCTGTGAAAGTTCTCTACTAATATTTCCCTCAGCCTCTTCATTTTGGATTAGTGTGGAGAATAATGCATTTTGGAATTCTAAAAAGATGAAAGCATTGGGCATTTTCTTTTTAATAGTTAATTTGTTGGTTAGAAATGCATGGGAGCTGGTTCTGCTGTCTCCTTAATTGCTACAATATAGTGACAGCCTCTTCAGATCACCATTTATATCCTGTGCCAGATCAGCATTTTTATTGAATGATCTCAGTATAATACTCAAATAACTTCAAGTTGCTCCAAAATTATGAAGATTGTATTATCCAACTGTCTGGTTTAAATTACTGATTATTTTCATAACAGATTGCCATTACACATTAATAAATCAAATGTCATTGGAAGACAGGATTTTCTTAAATCTAATATCAAACTCTTTTACCTAATTTGTCAAAGCTAAAATTTAAGAAATTAATTTTATTACCATTCAGTTTCAAACAACTGTGTTGTAAAAATATTTTATATTCCATTGCATTTGCATATTATATTTTTGTATTTTTTTAATATAGTATTATATTTTTTTATAAATTAATGGCCAAGATTTTTTTAGCCACAGTCATTAAACCAAGATTGGTCTCATGAAATGCACAAGGCAGATTGAAAACAATGGTGCCTTAATCATGCATAGCATTTCTATATTTGGGGATTCTAGAGGATTTGCCTCCTTTCCTCTTGTCTGTTTTAATTGTTACATAACTTCTGTGGTTTGCCCTACAGACTTCAAGGTCAGTTGGAGAGCAAGCAAATCCTTTCTCTGCTTCATTGCTTTTCTAATATTATGTAAACAGATTTTCAGAAAATACACCCCCTTTCCCTCTTTCTCCCTCCAAGAAGATAACAGTTTGGCAGGGCAATACTGGGGAGAATATTTCAAGGATGACTAATAATTAGATGCCCTTTAGAAAAATGGGAGACTTAGTATAGCAAGAGCTTACACAAACCACCTCAGTGCTCTGCTGAAAGGAATTTCTCAGCCTTTCTCCTCAGTCTGTAAAAATACACAGACTTAATCCTTTACTCTCAAGGGTTCCTCAGCTGAAATCTGAGCCTTGGAAAAATTAGTAAGAGCATCCTATAGCTACAAATTCAGCTTAGGAACTTAGAATTACTTCAGTTGATGTTAGATGTAGAAATATTTTACTCAGTAAATGGAATTGCGTAGTTTTTGGTTTTGCAGATTTGCTTTGACACCAAATGAGGAGGGAGTGTTTTGTGTTTAGTGCTTTCTGAGAGTACCTAAGAATCAAAATTTTGGTCCCAGTTCACGTGCATATGCTCTCAAAAGGTGACAATTTTCCAGTGCTCAGAAGTGGAAAGTTTGTGTTTTCAGCCAAGTAGCATTGAGTGAGAATCTAGCATTTAACATAACATGTAAAAACATATGAATCTATCAGGTTATGCAGCTGTACAAAACAAAAATAAACTGCAAATAAAAGATAAACATATAAGTCATAGAATTTCTCCAGGTTAGTGCAGTTAGAAATATTCAATGAAAATTATTTTTAACAGCTGATAGCTCAGGTTCTTGAGGTATGAAGCACAACAGTTGGACTAGTCCTACATTTTAGTTTTTAGACAAAAGGCCACAGTCAAAATCATATAGGTTACATGGTTTACAGCACAAGTAAGTTACATGAGTAGATCGAATCCAGTCCATCTCAGGACAATAATAAACCAAGTTATCCAGATAATATAGTTCACAGATTTTTCAGTTATTGAAGACTTGACTAATACTTACTCTTCAGGTATAATATATATAAAGCCTTTCAAATGCTTGCATTTGATTCTGCTTTAGGATTTTCTTGGAATTTTTCACATCAGTCAAGTTTTATATATATTTTGGCGGTCACAAATAAGACTGAAACAACGCTGTAAATTCTGAATTAATTTAAAAGTTGAGTTATAATTTAAGTTTCTTCTTATCAGTAAGATAAGATAAATTTTCTTTTTTTTCATTCCATCAAACCATCATATATTGTGCTGTCATTATTTGATTATGTAAATCACAAATATAGATACACATTTTTAAAGACTATGTTTTCTGTCAAAAGAAATTTTATACTTTTATGAGCAATTATACTTTTCCCCTCACTTATAATCTTAAGTAAGAACAATTAATTGATTCAGCATGTGGTTGATTTGAAATTATGACTGGAATTCTAAAAACAATGGGAGACAAGAGACATCCACATCTAAAAATGGCATTAAGCAATGTATGTCTGACAGAGGTCATAGAAATAAATTTTTTAAGGTTAGAAAAAATATTCTCCAATGTACTGGGGGAAAAAATAGACCTTCCCCTCTATGTTGCAGTTAGGGTAATGGAGAGCTAAATTGACATGGAGTGCTTGCTCTACCATTGTGGCTCTCTTGGATACAAAGCACTTAAAACAATACGTGTGACTTAGTGCACAATTGCACTAAGCTAAAGAAAGCCAAAATAAACCTCTTAGCATGCCAAATCGTGCTTCTTGTAGAGACCTGTGGTAGCAACACTGGTCTGTAAGGTCCAGGAAATTTTTGGACATTTTAATCTTTACTGATACTGCAATTAAGAGTAAGGTGTTATTGGCTTTCAGCAACCACAGTTCAACAAGGCCTTTTGACATATTTCTTCTTATATTAAACATCTACTTATTGATGAAACACTTCTATGTAATCATTGTCAATGTTGGTGGTTTTTCCCAGATAGCTATTTAAAATATTTCAGAGTCAGAGCTCTGTGCATCTCCAAAGTTTTCAGCAATATTAGTTCCAAAATTCACAGTTCAGAAACAGTCTCCATACTAGAAAATTGTGAAGTAATGTTTTAAAGAGAAAATTTACTCAAATTCCAAGATTTGAGATGAATATTAGCAACCTGTTACATACAGAGTGTAATTTTTCTAGCCATTTGTTTTATTCTGTGAATACAGTTCCTCCAGCATAACATTCTTAACATCTTGACTTGTCTTTATTTTTAGACAAGAGACTTAGCTCTGGTCTTTATTTCCATTGGTTTAGCAAAAAATGAGAAGGGAGCGTTTAGTTCTTTCTGAGAGTACCTAAGAATCAACATTTCAGCCCCAGTCCACCTACTCATGCTCTCAAAAGGTGACAGTTTTCCAGTGCTCAGAAGAGGAAATGATGATGTTAATGTTTGTGGCCAAGTAGCATTGAGTGTGGTGCTAACATTTAACACAAGATGTAAAAACATATGAGTTTATCAGGTCACAGGTTATGATTGTTTGGATAAGTCATATTCTCAGTTCCTTTCTTGAACAAAATTCTACTCATAAATAGGAAACTGAGTTTAAGTAAACAGTGTCTTGCAAAACAAAATTACTTGTTTTTGTCCCAGAATGGTTTCCTTCCATTCCTTTAATATGCAAATAAGATACAAATATATTTTATTGTTTTCGGTATGGTTTTGTCAAAATGGTCTTCGTGTTGTTTTTATCTGGTTATCTTGAAAAAGCAATTGAAACCTCCCTTGCCTGTTCAGAAAAGTTTTAGTTAGAGCACGGTAGGCACTTTAATTGGGTTATTCTTATTATAAAGAACACAAACCTATTTTCCTTCACTACTATTACTTGCTGAACTGTAAATAAATATCCATATAGTTATTAAATATGCATAATTTAAAAAAAAATAATTTTCCACCTGTTGCTATCAGTTTTTTATTATTTTACAGGTGTCCATATCTGCCCTTAAACTTCTAGTCAACCATCTGTAAAAGGAGTTATTCATAAACTTTCAAAAATGTCTAACACTAATTAAGCACACTTTCCAGTTCAATATTAAATTATACTTTTTTTAGAATATTTTCTAAAACTGAATATGTTTCTTTTGTAATTAACCTGAACTCAGAATATTTACTGTGTATTGTTTTTTAATGTCAGATGATGAGAGAACTCATGTGTCTTTAACAAAAGCAAATTGTTTACTCATTCAAGTATTCTGTTCAGAGCTCTGTATCTGAATGAATTCCAAATCAGCAGTTTTATTGAGTTGCATGGCAATCGATTGCCTTTTATATGAGATGAATGGTCGTGTTCAACACATTCCCCCACCCTTGTCCCCCATCCTTTTTTTTTTCCTTTGGCCCACTGCCTTAGATGCCATCACCCAAAGCTGTTAGTCCCAAATGAGATTCTGTTTAGTGGCTATCAGCCACTTCCAGATTTTCACTGCATATAAATGACTGTATTAAGAATTGGAGATGTGATGTGGAGTTATAAACATGAGTGGTAAAATAAAAGAGTCCAAATGTGTAGAGGAATATTTTCCAATGGGGCCCCTGAGAGGATGATTAGCAGAACATTTTTCTGTTTACAACTATAGGAATGTTACTAATTGTGGAAGAGATTTTTCTTTCATGTGACAAAATTGGTATCCAGCTTATGGAGATGTCCGTCCTTTAGAAATGCATACCTTTCCTTTATCAGTAATGTACCTTTATATGAGCCTGTTTAGATGCATTGGACAAAGCTTGTAACAGTTCCACGGCACATGTATTGGAGGGAAGGGACAGTGATAATGTTTTAATTTATTTAATGATTGTTTTAGGAGACAGGCTATGTGTCTTTCACTCTTGACGCATTGTTAAGAGTCCCCATTCTTCAAAGTTTGCCAATTACTAGAATCCTTTCAGTGCTCCAAACAACCCTGCAGGAACACAATGAAATGCACTAAGCATACACTTTGCTGTCCAACAGTGGCATTCAAAAAAGACTGTAAGTGGGTGCATAAGGCATCCGCAAATATGAAATCCTGCTTGCATAACTTCCACTTCAAGCTACATTGTGAAGTGTTATAAAAATATCTCTTTTTTATTATCTGGCAATAAGATGACTTGATCACAATTTCTACAGTGGTGTTATCCTCATTCTGCACAGAGACCAGTATTAATGGTAACAAATTCTGTTGAGCGATGGACATGCCAAGTTCACTGGGAGTGCTTGGGAGCACTCCACATTTTAATTGTATGAATAATCATGCAAGGTGAGTCTTGCAAATGATAACTGGTTCATGTTGGTGTACAGCGGAAAGTCTTCATTCTTGAGCACAGGCATTCAAAGACCTCTTAAGGTATGTGAAATGTTTAATTTTTTCTGAGAGAATACTAAAATTCTTTGTCTTTATAAGGATGTTCTGACATGATCATTGATTTTGCTTTATGGTACTGTTAAGGACCTTTTTATCTGAAAATAAATAGATATCTATATTAGTAACATGTTTATCTTGCACCTCCATGTAGCTCACTGGATGTCCTCTGTTCCTTGGCAATTTACAGATCCTTCTTTCTGCTGATAGGCTAAGACTTCTTTCCTGCACTGCCTGAACCACCTGAATATGTGTGGTTGTAAAATGTGTACATAACCCTAGGTCTAAAATTCAGCGCTGCATCCTTCTATTTAAATCTTGAAATTCTCTCCCTTGGATGAACATCTTTAGATTCAACAAGTGTGTTAAAGGACTGCAATCCTTGCCTAAGGTTTCCACAGATGATGTAACTAACCTACTCCCCCTCTATCCTTTTCCTCTTTGAAAGTCTTCCACTCCTCTTTCTAGTATGTCATTGCCCTCCCTGGAAACTCTTCATTGACTTCACCTTTGTTCTTATATGTGAAATGCCAACCTTCGTTCTCATCTTTAAAGTCAGATGCTGTTCCTCAGTGCATCTAATTTCTGCTAAAGCACTTTTGCTCTGCCCAATCTTCTTTCCTCTGTGCCCTGTTTGTTCTCTTCACCCCCAACCATTTTTCTACTGTGCCTTTGATAATTCCACTCCACAATGTAGCAATGGCAGCCTCCTTCCTGTGGGTCAAGCACTCTGTCTTTAAACTCACTTTTTTCACTTCACTTCGTACTTTTTGCTCATAATGGACTTACACTGTCTCTCTCTGACCCGACTCATACCTCATTATCCTGCAGACAGTTGCAGATGCCTCAGTCTCAAGTGTTTAAAAGTCATGAATAAGTGCATTACAGATTATTAAAATGGTTTAAAACAGTGGTTTATAGGCATAGAAAACAGCATAAATAAGCATAAAGAGCCTTATGTTGGGTTTAAGAATGGGATACACCAGTGGGATGAGAGCTTAGCTGGGTCTTAATCTCTGCATCATCACTTCCTACTTCCGCATGCACAGAGCATTACTTGCAATTAACTTTCTGGATTTCTTCTTCATCCATTAGATCATGCTTGATCTGTTCATAAAGACCAAAGAAATCACATTTGGTTGACAGCAAATATATTTACTTAATTTCACGATTATAAGCCGCACCCTTTTCATTGAAGAATCCAGCCTACCCCAGTAGTGCGGCTAATCATCAGGTGTGGCTTATCTATGGACAATTTCAGGAGAATTGCCTACACAGAAGTACGAGCCGCAGGGGGAGAAGGCGTTCCCCGCCCCTCAGCAGCCATGCAGAGCGAGCGGGGAAGACGGGAACAGGCGTTCCCCGCCCCTCAGCTCCCGGCGAGCAGCTGGGCCCCCACTGCTCCTGCTCCCAGCACTGATGCCTCCCAATCCCGGAGCAGCCCTGGCACTGCCTGGGCCCTCAGCAGCAACCCCACCCTGCCGCGTGGGAAAAAAAAAAAAAATAGAAAAGAAAATTAAAAAAGAAGAAAAAAAAAAAGAAAAAAAAATTAAAAGTGTGGCTTTTCATCCAGTGCGGCTTATTTATGGACAAATTTCATGGGCTTCCCTAGAACCTGCATGTGTGGCTTATAATCAGGTGCGGCTTATAATTGTGAAATTACTGTACTTTAGGACAAAAGACTGTTCAGTAATGTGAGCTCCCATGCTGGAGGTAGATCTGCAACTCTAGTATAAAAGTCCAATTTTCATTCAAGCTCCTGCTAGACTTGAGGCTCTCATGAAGGTTGTAATTTGTCATGCCAGCATAGGCAAACCTAGAACCTATTTTGTTTATGATTGTTTACATATAACAGGAAAAAATTGGAAAAAGAAATTATGAATTATAGATACATAATTGTTTTTGTTATGCTCAATTAGTCTGGAGCAGGTAATTTGTTTGTCTTTGCCATGCAAATGCAAATACAATTAGAGTGCTAGGGGTTATTGACAAGAAAAAATGACTGACAGAAATTGAAATTGAAATTCACTATTTCACATATATATTAACACAGGTATTTTTTTGTTTGTTTCATCGACTGTCAGAACTTTTCAGGCAAACTTCAATTGTGTCTTTTTTGGGTCAGTGGTATACTGTACTCTCTGAAGATCTACAGATCATAGGTCAAGTATGATGTGATTGATATAAGCCACAAAGATCTGAAATCAGGTGCAGTTTTTGCTAATGTTCCTACTTAATTAAGAATTTCTGTTAATTTGTCTGCCTCAATGCCAACACAATTTTCAGACAGTTTTTAGAAACTTAACAAGCCAAGATTAGAAATTCTCATAAAATGAATATATTTAGTATATGAATGAGATGAACACAAAAGGAATAAAGCTTATTATCCAAGATAATTGATGAGCTAGAAAACACTTATTATGGTATCTTGTGTGTATATCTCTCTCTCTGTATATGTCTATGTGGCTCTCATTTACCTTACAGAGCAGAGAGGTACTGAAGGATCCTAAGTGTCTGTCGAAATGTATATATTTAGATTAAAAAAAAAAAAAAGAGTAATATTTCCCATTTACAACTTAATGATTTCTTTCAAGACACTACACAGTACTTTGACATGAGCAGGTTGCTTTATCAGTCTTTGCCATATATAATTATGTGCTTATTCATGTTAAATATTTTAACAAAACTATTGTGTAGATGTGGATTTCTAAATGTTACTGCTCTCAATCTTTCCCACATAAATGGTGGGGACTACTTACAGAAAAATTTGTGTAAAAATATTTCTTCATGTGAGCTGCCAAAGTCCAACACATATGCTTTGAATTTTTCAAGATGGAAATAATATCAGATTTTCAATATTAAATTAAAAACATTTTTTTTTTTAATACTTTTGTGTTTTTTAAATTTACTTTTGACAAACATACAAGTAATTTTGGTCACTTCAGTTAAACCATGTTGTGATTTTGCCAGAGTGGTGGCTTGCATTTTGGCCTTGGGAAACAAAGAAAGGCTTTTACCTTCTTAAAGTATGCACCAGAGACTTTACAATTTTGATAATGCATATTCAGCATTGCAACACTGCTTATCACATATGCATTTAGAATGTGTTTTAATCTGCTAGTTCATGTTTGTGATTAACTTCTGAAAAAAACTTTAAAATAGGAGACTGAGGACCTAATTCCTCAAGAGCTGTATTCTGTTAAACACATGAAATACCAAGCGGTGCAAAGGGTTTTATTATATTTTGAATATATTTTGATTGCCATGGAACCCACTGTCAAGAGAACAAGGCAGAGGACTTCCATTTATAAGTTTTATGTCAAATAATGATGAAAGTCTAACTCTTGCTGCAGTTTTCAATTCAGAAAAGGCCCCCAAAGCCAGGAAGGTTCTGACACAGTTGTTTTCTACACACTGGGTTTGGTAAAATATCTTTCCTGTCCTCTTATAGCCAGTTCCTCTCACTCCCAGAGGAATGTGAATGAAATATTTCCAATTAGTGCTCATACAATCAATATTTTTATGTGCTGAGGAGTCCACTTGCTTAAGAAGAAATTTCCATTTTCATGGCAAAATCTTCTAAAGAGTTCTCAGGACTCTCCCCATTGTATAGAAATGCATCTGAAGAAAGCAATGTTTAGCACTCCTTCTTCTTCTTCTTCTTCTTCCAACTGCTGCTCCTAGAAGTACAAAATACATTAGGAGAGTTCATTTGAACATCTTGGTTTGTTTTTTATTGCTATAGCTTTTTTCTTTTCTTTTTTTTCTTTTTTTAATGTCTCATCAATGTATTTTTCCGAATTCCAGGAAAAAAACTCCTTGTTACCCAGCTGTAAAAAAGAAATAAGAACAACCATTTTTAGGCACTCCTCCTCTACTGCTCTTTTAAGAACTATAATAATTTCAGGTGCTATCAATGCTTGCGAATAAAGTTCCCAGCTCTTTAGGTGATGCTTTTCAGAAATAATCTACCTTAAGGGAATTTAGCTTAGTTCAGCTTTCTTCAGCATCCATATAACCCCCAATTTAAAGTGTACTAAGTTAGGGAATGCATTTGTTGGTGAGACTTTAATACGCACAGAACCATAGAATGGTTTGTGTTGGAAGAGATATTAAAACTCACCTAGTTCCAACCTCCTGCCATGGGCAGAAACACCTTTCCCTTACTCAGAGCCCCATCCAACCTGCCTTTGAACACTTCCCAGGCTGGGACATCTACAACTTCTCTGGGCCACCTGTTCAAGTACCTCACCACTCACAGTGAAGAACTTCCTCCTAATCTGAAACTATCATTTTTTTAGTCTTAATTCACTCCCCCTTGTCCTGTCACTACATGCTATTGGAAAAATTCCCCTCTGTCTTTCTTGTAGGCTCCCTTCAGGTACTGGAAGACTGCAATTAGGTCACCCCAAAGCTTTCTCCTTTCCAGGCTGAACAATCCTAACTTCCTCAGCTTTTCCTCATAGGACAGGTGCTCAATCCCTCTGATTAACTTGGTGGCCTCCTCTGGACCTCTCTCCAACAGATCCATGTCCTCCTTGTGCTGGGGACCACAGAGCTGGATGCAGTGCTCAAGGTGGGATCTTACCAGAGTGGGGTGGAGGAGCAGAATCCCCTTCCTTGCCCTGTTGCCCACACTGCTTTGGACGCAGCACAGGATACAGTTGGGATTTGGGGCTATAAGTACAGATTGCCAGCTCGTGTCCAGCCTCTCCTCCACCATCATAATAACTGCATTTTCGTTTCAAACTCTGACAATTAAAATACTATGATCAGACCACTATGCAAGCACAACTAATAACAGAAAGAATCTATCCTATATAGACATGAACTAGTGTTTTCTACTCAAAAGTGACAATTGTATTTTGTTCATATAAATATTTTTAATTTGAGTAGACTTTGAAAATAAAAATTTAGGGAAGCCTTTGCTTTTGTGAGGCAAATTAAGCCATTGCTTTGGTAATTGAGAATAAATTCTGTACAGTTGCAAAGTATTTTCATTTTACCAGTTTTAGTCCAAACATACATGCTTAAATACATTCAAGGTTAAGTATAACTGTGCATCACATGTAAAATACTGGAATGAAAAGGCAAAGTCAGGATGATTACTGGACATGGTAAACTCAGAGTAGATCCCAGATTTAACTGGTGTTTGTTTTCTCTGTTGAGTCAGTTTAACTACTGAAAGAAGGAAAAGGTAATTGCAGAGGCATGTGGATAAAGCTTTGTAAGCTTTATTTCATAAAGCTTTGTTTGATACAAGCATGCTAAGCAGTTGAACATGTTACCCAAAGGACTACAGTGCTGGGTTTTTATTTACCTCTGCAGTGTTTCAAGGTTACATGTTCTGTGTACTTAGGTGGGTGATTGCTTAAAGTTTATCACTGTGAGTTAAAGTAATGTTAGTGACTCAAGAAAATATGTGTATTATAAGACATTTTCCTTATATTACAAAAAATGTATTTTCCAATGTAATAATTTCATAGTATTTTCCAATTGGCCATATATTTAAGATATATGATGCATTCCTGGGAATCAATGTGCAAAAGTGTAAATGAATATGTATGCAGTGAATAAAACTGAATTGAATACATCCATGTATGGGACTTTCAGGGTGTAAGACATACCTCACAAGAAATGCTCTTTTTTTCACTAGCACATGTATATGTCTGACCTTTACCTCTCTAATAATTTTGGGGAACAGATCTTGCAGTGTGTTTCTGCTGAATAAGCAAGTTATGGTGTTTAAAAACAGAGAAGTTAATCTTGCAACTATAATACATAAAACCACTAAGTTTTCCTGCTCCAGTGTACCAGAAGTACAAATAAACAGAAGCCAAGTTTGATAATGTTTGTACCTAAATTCAGTTGCATGCCATTCTTTCTTGTGAGATTTCAATTGGATGCTTTTCCTTGTATGCAGAATTCAAATAATTACTGTTACCTCATGATTGTTTGTTGATTTTCTCTTATGTAGTATTCAGTGAACATTCAGGTCTCAGATACTTAATATTTATCTAATAATTTTTAGGTTCTGTTTCGACACTTACCGTAAGACTAAGGTTGTAGCTAAGATGCTTAAATAGATGAAAAAAAAATAATTACCATTACTCAGTTTGTTGCTAAGTTCCTTTGATATTACTTCATTGCAAGAGAAGAAATAGAACTTTTAATCCCTAAAAAATGACCAGCTTGTAATACAGGAGAAGCAAGAATGGATACTAGAGCTTCTTGAATCAGAGGGTGAGAACTGTACATTCTGTGTAGGAAATTTAAGGGGAATTGAGGTCAAAAGAGAGAAGTCATCATCTCTCTCAAACTTGCTGAAAGGAATCCAATTTATACCAGACAATTTTAAATGAATATGGCTTACTCAAAATTATTACTTTGATTTGAAGGCTATGAATCCGCTGTCAAAGACAGCTCAACTACTTCATGGATATTTTTGCTGGAATGTTGCAGCCCTACTTGTGATTTTTATTAATTTGAGACCATCCAGATAGTATACATGCATTTTAGAGGCTTCAGAATGTGGAATTAAAGGCTTTTTATTATTATATAATAATATCATAGTATTTATAATTAAATACTCTAACAGTTTTGTAATTATAGTAATAATGGATATAATTATTGCAATATTGTTTATATTAGAGTATTAAATTTTATATTATTTTTATATTTATATATGTATTTAAATTCATACAAAATTAAAAGAAAAAAGGAGCTGTCAGTGCTAAGGCACTTTCTGAAATAGGTAGGGAATATACATATGGTATTTTTTATATTTTTGATGGACAAAATGAGCTAAGTAAAATGCTACCTCATTTATCCCTAACCAGTTGTGCCTATTGTAACTTCGTAGTTTGTATTTCAAGAGATGGTGGAAGGGATTCATTGTTCCAGGGTTATAGTCACTGTGGTCTGAAAAATCAAGTGATCCTTCTAAGAGGATGTTTCAGCCTAGGTTTTACATGGCAGTTCAGAAGACAGTCACATCTTTCACTATTTTATTAGCTATGTAGTTCTTGAATGTATACTTATGTATATATTGCTCTTATTTATTGCTGCTTATATATGTGAAGTTTCCAGCAAACTGTTGTCACAAAGCTCTTGGTTAAACAGTATTGGGAAAAGATTGTAGTCTTGAGGATTTACTGCTTAATTTGAAGCTCCAGCTGCTCAGGAAGATGTCAGCTTTTTCTGATATAGTTTTGATGATAAAGCAGGAGACAGAGGTGGCTAGTATTCTGTGTCTTCCATGTGGGAAATAACTGCAATCTCTTAAGTCTTCTCATTAGAAATTCCATAAAAGCCATTTTAAACTAACAGAACACATCCCTTCAGTTATGGAACACCTACTCCTATCAGGACCTTCTGCTGTGATTTAAAACACCATATGTTCATATGTGCATGTTCTGAAATTTGCACAAATTATCCAAGATTTAATATGAGAATTAAAAGCAAATAGCTTCCATTAGAAATTCTCCAAATCTGAGGAGCTCTGTAAAGTAATCCAATACTTGACATTCTCGTAAATATTTTTATCCCTATATAGTCCAGGTTGGCATCACATCAGTCACGGCAAAGGAATCATTATATGTGTTTACTACTTGAAGCAACAGGAACGAAGAAAGGCAAACTCATTTACCTAAGTCAGTTAATAGAACCAGCTAATTAATGCTGCTCTGCTGTATATCTCCTAGGAAGCTGATGCTGTGGTGGTGTTCTGCTTAACTTCATTCATTCTGTTGTTTTACATGCAGAACCACTTTATCCTCTAGTTTCTGCATCATAAAACTTCTTTAATTTGATGTAAACAATAGTTCCCCTAATTACCTCTTATTTTAGCTCTAGCCCTGGACATGTAAGTGGAAACTGATTTTCCAGAAGCCAGGGGTGGAGGAGGTTCTTTAATGAGTCACAGTTAAACCTGACTGTTTGGAGTACATTGATTAAATAGTTTCTAGTTCTTCCTCTAGACTGACTCTGGAGTTTTTTAAGAATGAACTAGTGTGATTATTTCATAATTAATAGAAACAATTTAAATGTTTGAAATTACTTTCAGAAAAGAAGAAGAAATAAATAATGTAGTTAAACCTTTGGCCTCTTTTCTGTTGCACTAAATTGTATTTTCTCCTGGATATTGAATTTTTCATTTTCTTCTTGAAGTATCTTTGTAAATATATGCATATCAGAAACTATTAACACTTTTACGATTTTTAAGATCATTCTTATTGTCTTAAAATACACTTGTTGCTTGGCTGTGTTTAGTATTATCTTAGTGAAGAGGTACGCCTAATTTTCTGTGAATTTCTTCCATTACCATCATTCTCAAAGTAAAATTTGAGTCTAAACATGATGAAAATAAATGTAGTACAACAATGTATATAGTATGGTCCTTATTCAAACTAACAAGAATATCTTTGCTTTAGGAAAATTCAATGTCCAACACTTCATGGCACAGTTTTGCAAGATGCTGTAGTCTTAATTCAGTCATATTTGCTAATTGCAATGACTTCTAGTACTGAGTTTTAAAGATCTCTTTGGGGAAAATGTGTTGTTTACTAAACCTTCTGCTGTGTTGATTCCTGAATTATGCAACTTGAATTTCAGAAACATTCTCATGCTTTAATGATTTGAATATTTCCTGGCTAGTATATATCACAAATTTCTAACAGGTGACACCCTAAAATTACTATTCTTCACATCATTCACTTTGAATGTTGATTGAATTAAAAATAAGACCTTCTGAAGAAAATCGAACCTAAAAACCCTCAACACTCCCAGGAGAATAAAAAAAAAACCAAACCCAAAACAAATAAACCCCTCCAAAAAAAACAAATACAAACAAAAACTCCACAAACAAACAAAAAAGGACCACCACCAACAACAAAAGCAAAGCAAAAAAAACCCCAAAAAGCAAAAACAAAACCAGAAAAAACCCAGACTTTTGATTTTCAGACTCTGTTCACATCCTGTCATGTCTCCTTTCCTTAATTCTTTCTCTGAGGATGAGGAAATTGAAACAGGGAGATAAGTGACTTGAAGTCCACCAAAAGAGTTGATTGCAAAATCAAGATATAAATCTCAGAGGCGTGCTTCTTAATCCTGACCCTCAAGTATTAAACCACAAATAACACACAGCCCTGAATTTCATATCTGAGAGTTCGATCTCCTCTCCAAAAGAATGGCTGTGACATCTCAGGAGAACACACTGATGAACTCTTATTCCCCACAAGAGAAAGGCAACTTCCAACTCAAACTGAAACCATAAAGGTTCAGTCAGATGTTGTTCAAAAGTTTTGAAAATATTGCATCTCATAAATACAGCCTCCTTTTTCCTTCCCTGACCACATGGTTACCTGGCAATGTTTAACAGTCCTTACCAATGATCCAGCCTATGAATGGCTGTTAATATTGGATTTTCTGACTTTTACACTTTGTATCATCCACAATATGTAAAAGGCAAATGGTGAATTTAAATGTCTTGTCTTTACTGATAAACAGTTAGTATTTAACATAATTACCATTAAAATTTGAACTTTATTTTCCAAATACAGAAGAATACACCTGCCAGCAAGCACTTTTGAAAAAGAATTTGCCCAAGCTGCGTGCCCTGCTATTTTTGGATAAATGGGAGCACAAGCCTGTTTGCAATAGTGACATCTAGTGACTCCCATTCATATTTATATCACCCCCTTCGCAAGCTCTGAGTTCTTGCAGCCTTGTTCCTATCACAGATAAAGTTTTTCAAATGAACTAGCAAATATGTCCTTTTTATTTCTGAAAGACAGCGGAAGAAGCATGAGCCTTGTGAAGCAAAGTATATTTATCATTGCAATAAAATAAGAACAATTTTAGTGTTTTCCCTGTTAGTGAATTCTCTTAATTAGGATGAAGTTATAAAGACAGTGTATGCGTGTAGACATTTCAAAGAAAAAAAACAAAAACAACAACAACAAAAAAAACAGCTCCAAAACTGTCTCATAATGATAGAGGTGTGGACTTTGTGGTACATTATTGGGGCTTTTTTTACCCAATGAAATGTTTTTTTATGATTTCTCAATATATCAGTGGATATATTTATTATCTAAACCATCCCTTTTTTATTCACCTTTGCAGTTTTGTCTTGAATATTTATACATTCTGTTTAGCACCTATGTATCTTTATATACAGCAATGCAGTAAAATAAGATAAGAATTATAACAAAAGTTTCTTCATTATTTATAACCAGCATCATGATGATATTTAAAAGTAAATGATAGTTATTTACATTACATGAAACGAGATTTTTTCTGACTGTTGCAGTCCACTCTTTTCAGTTCATACTGTGATGATCTAGTCTTGCTTCTGGGCATGCTGATGTTCCCAAAAGCTCAATGTACCTTGACGTACGCAAAGTGCTGCATCTGGTTCCTTGAAATGAGCCATTTTGTCGCTCCACTCTGTGTATCATGTCACTGCGTGCTCAGTGGCATTAGCAAACGGTACCCTGACACAGCCTCTCATGCCAGCCTCTTCTCAGACAATATTAAGTGCTTTTAAATAGCACACGAGCATTTGAAGTGATGCCACTGAGCACTGTTGTTCATATTTCTCTGTAAAGCTGCAATTTCTATGTTGATAGAATCAATGCTTTTAATTAAAGTTGTGTTTTAATTAAGACCTAATTAAGGAAAAGATATGAACAGCTGTGAATCAACAGACGTTTTCCTAATAGTTCATATCTAATTACTTTTTTTTCCTTCATTTGTATTACCTAAGCTTGTTCAACATCACACAAATTTGTTGATCTTGTCATAAAAATATCGACAGACATTGCATGAAAAAATGTCATGAAAAAACAATGTTAAACCATACCTTCCTATAATCACATCTGAGAACTTTGGAGGAATGGAGGGAATATGATGTCTTTTAATACATACAAAGTAATGCTATCTCATATCTGCTTCTTCAGCCTTTTGAAAGGTCTAAAAATGAGCTTGAAGTGACTTTAAAAAATGTAACTATCAGCCATTTCGTCTCATTAGGTACATTTCCTTTACCATCCACAGTCAAGTCAGAGTGAGACCCTAGTGAAGAGTATGTTTGGAGAGATTCTTTGTTTTTATTTAAAGAAAAAATTCCGAAAGTGTTATTCAGGTCACTATATGAATTGATATCATCAGACTTTTTCTTTTTGCATCATATTCCAGCAAAGTGTCATATTGGTGGCATACAGGCACCAAAACTTTTATTTCCAGTTTCAGCATTTGGCACATGCAAATACAAACTTCAGATGTATTTTCAATTATTGCTATCAGAAGTGTTCTCTCTGTCAGCCATATGGGTGGGGATGGTTTATTTCGTTAATTACTACTCATCATTCCCAACTCAAAGAGTGAATGTTTAATATATGTGGTAAACTGTGATCAATCCAAAGAGCGATTTTAAAGTTTAAGAATTTGCTTATTTTAACAGATATGAAGAATCAATTAGCATCTGGGCAAACAAACAATGTAAGTCAAGCAAATAGTTTCTGTTATTTGCTTCTATCTAATAATTTTTACCAGGGCTACTTTTTGAAGTGTCTATATAATTTTAGGATGCTTTCACATCCGTCATATTTGTTTGAAAAATCTTTCATCCACATATGAAAAAGCAAATGTAAATTTACCCAACCATAAAAATTAAATTTAATAATAGGTAAGCTAAATTAGGCCACAGATTACTTGATTTTACAATTATGTGGTTCCAGAGTCATATTTGAATTGGCACATAAACATTATCTTTTTACAGCTGGAATCAACCAGAGTGGTGGAAACCAGGAGTGGTTTGATATGACAGTCAAAAGAAAGATATGGTAGTTCCCTAATGTACATTGATAGAAAAACATAAAAACAATGTGTGTCACTTTGGACTCATGTAATTATTTTCCTTAAACTAATTTTAAAAGTCAGAAAATTGGAAGAGAATTGGAAGTAAGCAAATGAGGGGAATTAGAAAAGCTAGAAATAAAGTGCTCTTTGGAGAAATGTGCAAGACCCAGTCATGAGAAAACAGAGAAGCTACAGTAATTTC
>VRYO01001589.1:8373538-8405028 GCA_009812075.1 Sialia sialis
CTCTCCAGGCAGCATCTGACAGAACAAGAGGTCCTAAGGTGTGCCAAGGGAAATAGAGGCTGGATATTAGGAAAAAGTTTTTTACGGAATTATCTGCCTGGGGAAGCAGTGGAGTCACCATCCGTGGCCACGGTTTAGTTGAGGTGTTTGGGCATGGGTTGGACTCGATGATTTGAAGGTCTCTTCCAACCTAGTGATTCTGTGATTCTGCGAATTCACATCAACTGCCAAATTGTTGCACAGGATAAAAGAAGACAAAATTCCATACTGGGATGTATGAACAGGAAAATAGACTTCTGTGAGCAATGTAAAAGAAATCTTGATTTCCTTTTAGCACTGGAAAGACCTTAGTTGATGCATGGTATCCAGTTTTGGAGAGGTAATCTCAAATTCAATACTTTGTAAGTGGAGGGATGCTCATTAGCAAAAAAAAATTTGTGTTGATCTTAGGTTCAAGGCCTATATAGAAAAAAGAGTGAAGGAATGTAGTAAAAAACACAGTAAAAATAAAACCAGAAAAGTTTTGCTTGATGAGATTTAATTTTAATATGTCATGTTTATTTACTATAATTCTTGTCTATAGAAAAATCTGGCAGGAAAGTAAAAAACTGCATAAAAAATATGCAAAAATATGAAAAAAATGTCCTCCTTTTTTTCTCCTCACCATCATTGGCTGAGTGGTGTCTAGTTTGTGTTTTCTGCTTAATGGTGAGAGGTACTCCTAAAACAGTGATCTTAAATGTTCTTTTTTATATTTCTGATTTCATGCATTGTCTTGTTTTACCTTTGGCAAGATAGACTTGAATTCTAATTCTTGAGATTTATTTTGCACTTTACTTTCATTCAGGCTAATCTTTTTCTACTATGGTATTACCTAAAGGATATCATTTAAAGATCTTTCTAATAAGTGAGACGTCAATTGATTGCATTTTTGCTACATGTTAATAGTACATATGTTATGTTCAGAAATATAGCAGATTTTCAGCATGGTATCTATAACTAATACCTAAGGGATTTTCATGGAAATAATTATTACTATTTTATTAAAAGTATTTTTAATATTCAACTGAGCATGAATATATGAACTTCCCTGTATTTCTCTTGACTAGGCAGCTGCCAAAGAGATTTCTTTTTCAGACTGTTGTAGTGGCTTAGGTTAATAGTCTGACCAAACTTGTCAGAATGATGTGAAATTCAGCATGGCATTTTGAACTGCTCTTCTTTCTGCTAAATTTCCAGTGTTACAAGAGTAATATTTACTCAAAAAGCATGTGTTTACTATGCAAATACTCAACACTACCAATATCGTTAGCTTAAACTAGAGAGGTTGGCACCTTTCAGAAAACAAAATAGGATGATCAGAGGTATTCAGGAAGGATGCCTTGAAGCAATGCCCCTAAAATATCACTGTAATTCAAGCAGAAGGTGTTGTTTGTGGCAGCTTGTGGCAGCACCAGCGAACCATACAATCCTTGCTTTATGTTTGGATTGGGTGGCATTGTGTAGTACTGTGTAGTAAGTTATTTTATTTCTTTAAAAGGGAATTCCATCTGAATGACAACACTAATAAAAAAATTCAGTATTTTTTTCATAAGTTACATCTTATATTCAATGAGAAATTTTCCTTGTTGTAGCTCCAGACTGCTGTGTCTCATCCTTTCAATGGCCATCTCAGAGATGAGTTTATGTCCATCTCACATATTAACCATGGGTGATAATATGATGTCATAAACCAGGCTTTAGCTTATGTTTTTACTGCCCTTTCTCCAGTTTCCTGATCCTCTTCTTCAGACAGATCATGCCCTTCTACCCCAAGCATCTTAATGGCCTTTTGATGAAATCACTTAAATAAGTGTGCCAGTATTAGTGGGGGTTTTTTGATTTTGTTTGATTTTTTAAATTGGTTTTTTTTTGTTTAGTTTTTCATTTGTTTGTTGGTTTAGTTTTGTGGTTTTTTTGTGGTTTTTTTTGTTTTGTTTTTTTTTTAATGTTTGTTTTTTTCTACATTTAATTTTATTAGTCTTTGGAACTACTATTCCTCTCAACTAATTTTATCTAATTGCAGGCAGTCAGGTCATCTTCCTTCAGAATCAATTAAATCCTAGGTAGTCATTCATCATATCTGACAAGATGTCTGTCTTACTTTACCATATGTCTGCCATTTTTTCAGTTATTAATAAATACTTTTCATAACACTAGTCCAAGACTTGTAAGACACTGCTAGTAGTTTCCCTTGTCTGACATTTCCTCTTTGTGTAGTCAAATCATTAGGCAATTTATATCCACTGACTTTAGAATTTCATCAGTGTATATGTCCTAGTTTGGAGGACCGGTGTCTGCTAAGAAAGGCAGGAGCCTCTCTTTGAAATGGAGAATATAAACCCCCTCCCTCCAAATTATTATAATTTTGAAATCAAGGAGCTCTCAGGCAAAGATATGGGAATTAGGAATAACAGTTCTTTAGTAGGGAAATTAAAATAGAAATACAGTACTATAAAGAACAAACCCCAAACACTGACAGTCAGAATAAAACCTGACATCCCGTCAGGCAGAGTGTTGGTAGCAGTCCGATTAAATGGTGGCTGCAGTCTACTTGCAGTGACAGATGTGGTTCAGTTCAAGCAGTGGTCCTGTAGAAAGGTGCAGTTTCCCACTGGAGATATAACGGTGATGTAGCAAAATCCAGTTTTCCTCTGGAGTCCAGTGGAGAAAGGGCTACCTTAGAGTCCCAAAACCTGTGGTTTTATCTTGGTAAGAAATGTTGGGATCTTCCCCCTGGCTGGAGAAACTTCCAATGGGATGAAGTAATTTTCTCAGTCACACAGTGGGACTCAATGGCCATTAGTGGAAGATAACTCCCAGGAGGAAGGATGGGTTGTTAAAAGATAAAGAACACTGCCCCATCTGGTTTCAATGCATGGCCCATTAGCAGAATATCTCCCACAGAGATAAGGATCACTGCCCCACCCTCAACAGATGGTGATAGAACAGCTACCTTTTATCCCATCCTGTACTGTAACCCAAGTATATCATGCATTGAGTAATTTAAAATTCTTTTACTTCTCAAGCACCAGAAAGTATATGCAAATTTAAGAGGCTGTGATTTCAAAATTCTATGCATTATTCTGTTCAGTCATAAGTGAATTTGTTTCCTATACAAAGGACAAGGTTAGAATTACTCCAGAGTTTTCCATTGAGAGATCTTTTTCAATAGAAATGGTGCTATTTTATCAACATTTAATAAGTTTGTACTTAACTCAGTAAAATGTAGAAAAGGAAATTGCCCACAAGTACTGAATTATTTTTTTCTTAAAATTAAAAATATACTATTATTGCAGCTGCTACCACCTGTATCAGAGTAGACAATTTTCAGGAATTTTCTCCTGGGATATAGGAGACTTAAAATTGTACATTTTTTACTCATTATTCCTTGAAGTCTTAAAAACCCCAGTCATGAAGAAATGACATCCCACAAATTCTTGTTATTATTAAGAAGTAAGAAGAGGATTCTTTTTTTATTATAAGCATTTTCATAGAACAGAAGAAATACATTCCAAATGCACATATCCTGCAAGGAATCATACTCTGTCACCAAAGAGACCAGAAGGAGCAGCTAAAAATTAAATGTGGCCATAAAGAACACATTAAAATTGCTTTACACATCCTGCAAACATATTTTATTTTGTTTTGCATATCCTGCATACTATTTTACATAAATAGCAAAAATGTTCAATGAGAACCACAATCACAGCAGTTCTTGTTTTTTATATGATTACAAAACCAAAACCACCTCCAGAATAGATGCTGACATGGAAGGAAAAGTGACTTATTTTGATAGGTGGTGTTTCATCACAGAATGATAGATCCCAGATCAAAGGACACAAATGGCATAAAAACTTTTAATACTACCAAACATGGAAATTAAAACATCAAAGTGCCCTCATCTGCCGTACTGAATAAAATAGTTCCATCAAGAAATCAATAAAGGATAGGTTTTGTGTTTGGCCAAGAGTACCAATAAAACTGCAGCTACAGATCATAGCAGATAAAGCTGAAACAACTTAATTAGGTTTCTTAGCCCACATATCTCTCCATTCTGTGATCCAGTACAGGTTTTTAAGGAAAGGAGGGTGAATAATGACAGACTAATAAAAGCAATCACTGGAGTCTGCTAGTAAGGAAACATAATTACACACCACCCTCCCACCCCCACTGCCCTTTCTCCAGCATTAAAATTAATGACAGCGAACTAAAGAGAAAAAGAACAGACCGAGAAGGGAAATCAAATCTTTTCATCATAGTATAATATTATGGGAAGTACAAAGTGGTAAGAGAAACTAAAAACCACACCCAAGCAGCTTGGTCTTTTTTCTGCCCTTTAAATTTTTTTAATGTATTAAGTACCCCCTTTAACTTCTTTAAATATTCCCTCCTTACCTGTTTTGGTTTTTCTTTCTTTTTGAATTGATATTTGGAACTTCAGGTCTCATTTTTGTTTGGTTGTTTGAAACAGGGACCCTGCATTTACACTGACACTTGACCACTGAGCAAAACTTACCTCTGTAAGCCATGGTGGTTTTAGGAGCAATGGCAAGAAAGGCATAATTTACAGCTGGTTTGTGTTCCATCTTCTTGGCTGGTATTTGCCTTTTTATTCTATTTCAGTAGCTGAAGGAATTGCTAATAATCTTACACAGTTTCTCACTTGCCTTTCAAACCCCCCATCTCATCCCAGTCCAAGCAGCCTTTTTCTTGAGGGGTATTTAAAAATTACAAACTTTTGTCATGTTGGTTAATCTAGCTATGTTTCTTTCATAGGTGTTACACAAACAGGTTGGTTTAGATGTTCATTCAATGCAAGAGTTGAATTCTGAAGACAGGCTTACTCCTTCATTTGCTGCATGCAGCTTAATTGAATCTGAAACATAAAAAGGAAGTTAAAAAAATTCCAGCAAAAATGGATTCATTTCATCTGGGTCTCCATCCAGTAGTCTCTACTAATATTCCCTATGATTTTTTCCCTGAGAATCTTTGTCAAATAAGCCAAATTCTCTTTGTGTTAACTGAGGCTACTTTCTTTTCCCATCAAACATGACATTCCCTCCCACAGCTTTTTCCTTCCTAATCTCTTTTGAATAAGCAGCATTCCCTCACATCTTATGTTTTCTTAGTAGCATAGATGAAACTCATTATTATTTTGGTCTCAGCCA
Organism: Sialia sialis; assembly: GCA_009812075.1. NCBI lineage: Eukaryota > Metazoa > Chordata > Aves > Passeriformes > Turdidae > Sialia > Sialia sialis. The sequence goes on from VRYO01001589.1 coordinate 8,378,749, forward strand.
TTCACTTGCCTTTTGTTCTGTCATCCATCCAGATAATAGTTACTGATTCTTAGCTATATCATACTTGTCTCGCTTGTTTCTCTACCACCCACTACTTGGAGAGGTCAGCACGCTTTATATGAACACCTTGTCAGGGGAATACCTAAATATTGCCGTACCCCATGCCAAGACTGTTCCATAGGCATGTGAAATCTTCTGCAGTGGTTTGGTATTAAAACTCTTCTCTAGCCACAAAGGGCATCAGAGACTTGAGATGTTTCACCATAGACATCTTTTTCCACATTAAAATAACAACAAATTGTCAGCACTTTCATGAGGAAAAGCCAAGGATTACAAACTGTTCTACATAAATATGAGCCAGTGACAATATAAATACACCCAAATAAAAATACAATCCTAAGCAATAGGTTTAGCTAAAACTCTTATTCAAATTAATCAGAACAATTGAAAATTGAAATGGAAAACATAAAACTAAAACACTTTCCTTCAATAGCAATCCTTTTATCGTTGCCTTCCTCCCTATCAAACAATGTTGTATCTGCCCACTCCATCTTTTCTTGTAGGTACTTCTGCTGAGCCTGTAGGCTGCCCATAGAAAGAGATATCAGAGCCCTGCAGACCACTTCAGTGTCCTGATGTTATCCAGTATGTGTTTAAGGCAAACGCCTAAGATTATTACCTGTGTCTGGATTTAAGATCCAGCAGCATCTGGACACACGTGAGTAGCTAATGGCAGCTTCAGGCAGCTGTCACTAAACCATCTGCAGGAGTAAGTGACATGTCATAGGCTAACAGATAATGCAGAGCATTGCCACTTTCCTGAACAAATTTAATGGCAAAATTAGCCTAATATGTACCTTGCTTCAGGTAACTGTGCAATACCTATTGCTTGAAGCTAATGCACAAATAAGATAAAATGTTGAGTGAAAGTATGATGAAATTGAAAGTATGAGGAAAAGGAAAAAAGAAGGCTTTGCATACACCATTTCTTTGGAAGAAGCACTTAGAATGAGAACATTTTAAACTAGCAAAATATGACTCACCTGAATACAGTTGTTAGGGTAACTCATCCATAAGAAACAATTTGTTCCAAACTAAAAATGATATTACTGTAGATAATCTCAGTGATGATCATAAGGCCTGAAATGATATATTATATATGTAAGGATTAAAGGACAGGAGAACAAGATAAAATGTTCTGATTGGAGGAGCTCAAGCATCAAATTATGCATCCTAGGTCAAACCTCTACTGAGGTGACTTAAAATATTAACACAAAAAAATGCTCTGAGAAAAAGATGAAATACCTCTCAATTAAGGTGTATTTCTAACTTGCTCTTGGAATGTGATATTTCAGGCTGAAGCTACCAAAATTTGCTCACCATGAAATGTAACAAGAGATTGTTCTGCTTCATTACTTCTGAATTTGCTGAAGATGTGATTAGAGGGCACACTGATAAGGTGATATCATAGAGGGCATTTTGAGGGTAATCATTAAAATCTGTAGGCATACTAGCAACTTGAGTAGATCACAATAGGAATTCAGTACACTAAACTACACCATATACTGCAATAGAATATGTACAAGGGAGTAATATTCAGAAAATAAGCTGACATTTCAACATAAAGGTTTTTTGATCTAAAAGTTAAGGAAAAAATCCTACTTATGAAAGTAACAGCAGTCTAAGATTCATTAACTGCTATACTAAAGAAATACAATGGCAAATGCTAGTGTAGAAAAACAAAGGTGTCAAAAATATGATAATGAAATATTTTTAGCATGAGTAAAAAAGTCAGCAAAGATACAACATTAAGGACTTCAGCATATATGAACAAATAACTCCAGATTTCACAGATGCACCATGAGCTTTATTAAGGATTATGGATCTTTGCCATTATGTGATCTGTGATCCTTGTCACAGGGTGAGAAAGGAGCTGTATCACTGCTTTTCTCTCCAATCCCACCTATATACACTCTAAATAAATTCACTGGTTAAAGTCCACATCTCCATGTCTTGATTGCCTATGTCAGATATTCTGGTAAGTGCAGTGCCTCCTCCTCTTCTTTTACAGCCCACTCATGCTCAACATAGGAATTATCTTTAAATTTAAGCACTGAACTACATAGATGACTTCTGTTCCTGAAGGTTTTGAGTACTTCAGAAATATGTCCAAAGGAGATGACAAGTGACATAATGAAGAAAAATATAAGTATGTGATGCTTAATACAATAAGTACAGAGATAGCCCAAAGCACTCACACAATTCTCAAACATTTCCAGAACTGATCATTATTTCATATTAGTAGCAGCAACCACTTCTTTTAAGTGCCACTTGAAACTATCAAAACTAGTTAGCTTCAAAATAGTTTTTTTTAAAGTTAAATTTAGATAAAATGAACTTTATGACTCACTGAAATGCCCACTAGATTTCTCTCTTATGAAGGACAAACAAACCAAGCAGTAGTTTTGACAGGAGGTATCCAAGCAATAAATGATACATACTTCAAGTATGATGGGTAGAAATAATAGACAGACTTCAAAGGTTTGCATAGAAAAGAAGAATGTCATAGCTCTTGGGAGTAAAAACATAGGAACAGAAAACTAATACAGTGAGCTTTGTGCAGATAGTCTAAAACTGTCAAAGCCTGACCCCTTTAAAATAGAGTTGTCAGAACAATTAATTCAGGGGAAAAAAGAAAGTCATAATTAGGTGACAGAGAAGGAAAATCCTTTTCTCAGTTTTGAAACAGGATATATTATTTTATCAAGTGAAAATCTTATAGGGATATATTTATAATATGTGTAACATATAAAAACACTCTGAGAAGATTCTTTAAGCTGAACAGAAAGACACAGAAGATGAAGAAAAGGTGTGACTTAATTTCTCCAATAACTTTTGGGTTTGGAACTTCCTCAGTTGCTCTTCCTTAAGTACAGCTTTTTGTCTTATAGCTATAAAGAACATATACAGTAGAATTCCAAATGATCTGGGCATAGCCTAAGTTTCTTTTGCCAAAATATATTGCTCAAAATAAGACAATTGCACATTATTTTAACTTTCTTTTGATTTTACATATTTAAATACAGTAATTTCATGAATATAAGCCGCACCTTTTTCATTGAAGAATCCAGCCTACCCCAGTGGTGCGGCTTATATTCGGGTGCGGCTTATATGTGGACAAATCCCGTGGTCTTCCCAGCTACCCAGAAGTGCAGCTTATATTCAGGTGCGGCTTATAATCGTGAAATTACTGTAAATCCATCCCATTCCCCTAACTCTGGATCTGTCTACAAATTGCAATGTAGCTGAATTCCTAGAGTCATAGAATTACAGAATATTTTGGTTGGAAGGGCCCTTTAAAGGTCATCTTCTCCAATACCCTCTGTACGAGCCCTGACATCTTCAGCTCTACCACATTGCTCAGAGCGCTATCTAATCTGAACTTGAATGCTTTCATGTTTTCAGGGATGAGCCACCACTTCTCTGGGCAACTGTTCCAGTGTTTCAGCATCTTCAAAATAAAAAACCTCTTTCTTGTGTCTAGTGTAAATCTAATCTCTTTAAATCTAAAACCATAGCCCCTTGTCCTATTGCAATGGGCCTTACTAGAAAGTCTGTCCCCACCTTTTTTATAAGCCTCTTTCAAGTACTGGGTTGAGATAATTTGCATTAGTGAACTGTGATCTGAATGTTCTTCATAATTTTTATTAAGATTTCAATCATTAGCACGTATTTTGTATTGAGCAACAACAACAAAAACGCCAGGTCATTCAGCCTGGGCAAAGCAGATAATGAAAATCTGTTGGTATTCCAAATTTTTATATGTATCATAGACCATATTTGTAGCTTCACACATTTCTAGAATGAAGTTCTGGGCTCAAATATTACAGAAGGAACACTGAACACTATATAAACTGTTAAATACACTCATATTTGGACAGAAATGTATGGTTTTTTTAGATATCTCCCTATTGCTGCTATGGAAAAACGTGCTGTTTGTATCCAAATATTTGCTAGCATATTTTCTTTTGCCTCAAGGCCTTTGCCTAAAGTGGTACCACCAAAAAGGCTGGAGTAGGGCATTTTTCAGCTGGCAATACTACTGCAATTCAATTTGTAAAACTGTTAAAAGCAGGCTCCAGAAATTGATATATTTCCCCGCTTCAGGCAATCTTTGTGTGTTGCAGGGCTTCTAAGCTACTTGCTATCATTCCATTTACACTGGCTTCGTGCCACTGGTTTTTGTGGAGGTGCTGTGATACTCTAATATAAAGTGATCCTATAAAGTTACAGAAGTGGAAATGTGGATGATCTTTCAGCTATTAGTATCTGGCCTGTCAAAAGAGTTCTCTTCACAGACTTTCCCCTGTCTAAATTTCATTTAGGAAAGGCATAAAATACAATTTGTTTTCCTTTGATGGGGTTTTGAGGTTTGTGAGTTCCAGTTTGTTTCTTTGGTTTCGAGGTGGGCTTTTATTTTGTGGTTCTGTTTGTATGATTTTGTTTAGTTTTGGTTTTGTTTTTTTTTTTTCCCAACTGAAGAGTTCTGTACAATTTTTCGTACCCAAGCAGCTCACAAGTGGGAGCAAGAATATAATTTACAGCATTATGGATGATCTAGAATGCATTTTTAAAACAAAGTTTCAAATAAAATTCATCCTCATTTATTCTGAAGTTGAAACAACAGTTCATCGACGTAACATTTTTCCCAGCCTGATGTGGATCTCTTTCTAAAGCCTTCTGATGTAGGAAATGCATGCTAGCTTCACAAGTGATGTAAATAACAGATTCCTATATACACTCGTGTGGAATAATAGGATACACTTTCCAAAAAGATGACTGATGTGACATCCATATGTGAGAGTAAACAGACATAACTCACATAATGAAGCTTAAAATTACTAGTGCAAATGTTTTCTAAGAACATATCTTAAACTGTTTGAAAAAGCATGGGTGACAAAATCTTTCAAAGATCATTTTTTTCTTGACTCAATTTCTGGTTATGTAGCCAAGTAACCTGGAATACATTACTTTACTTAAAAGTTTCAGCTGGTTGTTTTTCTCGAGCACAAAAAGTCATTAGCTTTATAGTAAGTGAAATAACCTATTTTAAAGGTAAAACATTTGTTTTAGTCCTCTGGCAGTAAAGGTTTATGGTATCACTTTGATTTTTGGCACTCTACAGTATTGCTCCTTTTTTGTGCAGTCTTATCAAATATTAGCTGATGTTTTCTCTCCATGTCATTTAGCACAGTGACATATGAAACCACTTCTGTGGCTGCATTTTGTGTGCAGTAGGTAGAAACAGTAAAAAATAGAAGGAACTTCTGCACGGCCATAGCACAGTGCTGTGCCCACCGATTCATTTATTCAGCCGTTCCCAGTCTCAGTGACTGCTGGGCACTTGAGACACAAACTGGCTTTTTTCCCCTGCCCAAGACTGTGGGGAAGTGCTGTGATTTCCCACTGGACAAGTCCATCTCTCATGAGTAACAGCCCCACCAGGCCCATCCACCAGCAGCTCTGACAATTGCTCTCTCTCCACGGGGTTCAGCCAGGCTGGAGCCAGCCTTTGCCAGCAGCTGCAACCCCTGGCAGCCCCTGGCCCACCTCCCATGCCTGGAGCTGCCATCTCTTCAATTCCCTCCTGACTGGGTGCTGGTTTGGCGTTGCCAGGACACATCATGTGTATTGCTCCCTTAGGAACCCATGGAACTTCAGCACAAACTGCTGGGCACCATCAGGGCTTCCCACAGCAGACACGAATCTTTGCTGCCATGGCTCTTTGGTGGCATCTAGAGAAATCAACTGCTTTTCCTCAAGGCAAAATACCTTAAAAGCATTCAGCTTGTAGCTTATTTCTGCTTATTGAATGAACTTGGTGAGTTTGGATAATAAGGAACCTTCCTCTACTAGCAAAATATTGATGTTATAATTCCTGCAATTTTTTTTTAGTTAGGCTTGAACAATTTCTCTCTTTATCTTCCCTTTTCCTGTGACTTAAAGAAAAATGTTGAGGCTGGGGGCAACAGGACTAAATATAAATTAAATATATATTTATCTTCTGTGATAGAAAATCAACTATAAATTATGGATCTTGTACTAATCTTATAGTAGCTTCTTCTGCTATCTTTTTGGATGAGATGCTGTCTAAGGTTTTAAATCTCCACTTTCTGTAGGCAACACAATGGATGTATATTATTAAGATAAGGTTTTGTGATTTCACACGTGGCAGGTAAAAGCCTGTTTTTTTTGGAATGGATGTGCTGATCTTTTGGCTTTAAGTACCATTTGGTATCTTACCCTGTGGGTAATTCTTCTTATTGCTGACAGCAAATGGCTTTGTAAAAGGTCATGTTATGGATACGTGTCCTGTAAATGTGCTGTCATAGCACTGCTGATGTTTTCTGTGGGATAATTGGAGTTACCACCTTCTTGTAAATAACTGCAGTAGCTTCTCTTGTGTCCAGATATTGAGGTAGTTTAAACTGATTCTAATTACTAATTTACATTTGACTTTTTAATTAATAAATGGAGGGGCACTGAAGTGTTCTCTGCTTGTGTCATAGAAGCTGCGCAGGGTGTGGGTGCCCAGGCTCCCAGCGAGGGCTGAAGGGGCTCTGCAAGGGGAGGACACAGCTGAGCCATGGCCAGGACAGGGGCACTTCAGGAATCACATGTAAAAAGGAGAGAAAACACTGAAAAAAAGAGAGAAAAAACTAGTGAAGAAACAGGGTGAGAGAAGGAAAGGGAGGAAGTGCTGCAGGCACCAGAGCAGAGATTCCCCTGTGGCCTGTGGAAGAGGCCAAGGTGGAGCAAGGGGAGGATGCTTCCTGAAGATACCACAACCTGTGGAAAGCCCACGCTGGAGCAAGGTAAAAACTGACATGGCAGAAACTGCAGAGCAGCTGCAGATGAGCCCCTATTCCCTGCACTGGATAAGGGAAGAGGTGCAGGAGATGGGAAAGGAAGGAAGGAATGAAGTTGAACCTGGGGAGAAAAGGTTTTGATTAATCTATCTTTGTCTCTCAGAGTCCAAACACATTTTAGTTGGTAATAAAAGAAACTAATTTTCCCCAAGTCAAATCCATTTGGCTCATAACAATAATTAGCAATTGATCTCCTTTTCTGTATCCTGACCCAGGAACATTCCTGACTTATTTTGTTCCTCCCATCCTGTTCATGAGGGTTAGTTAGTGCTTTGGTGTGACACTGGACAAATGCCAGGCAACAACAGAATTCATTTATTTTCCCTCTCCTGCTGCAGTTGGGCAGAGGAGAGGGAACAAAATGAACTAAGGACTCATGAGTTGAGAAAAGGATTGGAAGTAAAAAACACTGTAATGGCAAGACAGGTTCAAATTTAAAGGTACAAAGTAAATTTATTATTAACAGAGCCAAAAGAGGCTAATGAGAAGTAAACCAAGCCTTTGAAACACTGTTTTTTTGCCCCCAGCCCCTCCCTCCCCACTGACAGTGGAGGGAGACGGTGTTGGGGTTTTGGTCAGTTTGTCAGTTAAGATCTTCTGCTTACCCAGGGAGAGGAGTCCTCTTCTGTTAAGCTGTGGATTTATGTTATGCTCCCTCCCATGGGCAAACAGTCATCCCAAAACTGTTCTGGCATGGGTCACTCATCCACATTGTGCAGTCTTTTAAGGATAGGCTGCTCTATTTCAGAAGCAAGGACTCTGTCTCTGGAAGCAGGGACCCTCTCTGTCTATTCAGGTCTCCCATTAGACCACAGCTTCCTCTGACATCCACTCCTCTGGTGTGAGCACTTTTCCTATGAGCTGCGAGTGGATTTCTGCATCCCCCATGGACTTCATGCATTACAACAGGGCAGTTTGTTTTACCATGATCCTCACCACGGCTTGCAGAGGAATCTCGGCTCCAATGCTTGAAGAGCTTCTCCCCGTACTTTTTTTTCACTGAACTTGGTGTCACCATGTTGTTTTCCCTCACATGTCTGCACTCCCTCCTCTTTGCTAGAAGAAAAACTGCTGCTTGTCAGTACCATTGTTAATAAATTCCTCTATATTAAAGATTTTTGCAAAATCTTTCAGAGCTGAGAAGTTGATCTTCTCCAAGTTCCATGTCGGGGAATAGCTCACTTTTTGTGCTTCCACTGCTGGTGAGGCAGCTCTGCCACCACAGCATGGGCAGCAGTAGCTGCCGTGGCACTGGCAGTATTTAATGCCTCTGCTGTCACTGCTGCTCTTTCACCTGCAGCATGCCCGGCTAGGGGTGGTCAGTCATGCAAGACATAGAGACATCTAGGTAGTGTGATGAACTTTTCTATTAAAGACTTTTCTAACATTTTCTGCATTAGTGCAATATAAAGATCTTGATAAAATGCATTTCAATTTTACATACTTGAAGTATCCTCATATATTTGCCTTTTGCTGTAATTATGACCCACCCCAGAAGATGAGGGTAACCCAGTTTCTTATTAATTGAAACCTTGGGGGAAGTTAGACTTAAGCAAAACTGAATGACTGGTGTTTATATGTGTAGGGTTTATTTTAGAACAATTGAGTTGCAAATGAAAGCAGGTATGGTTTTTATTATCTTTAGTAATAAAGCAATGTAAAAGCATAAAATGAACATTTTAGAAAATATATACAGAAAAGAAAGAGAGAAGAAGAGGATAAGAGTAGGAAGATACCACTGCCCATGGATCCAGCAAAGAGACTTGATTGTCTGCCTCTTGGTCAGAGTCATGGTCACCATCTTGGTCTGTTGCAGGTGAGGGAAGCCAATGCAGCACAAGTTCAGTGGGTTAACTTAACTTCAGCTTTAGGTGGAAGGCCCAGGTACCACCTTGGGGATGTGCATTTTACACTGCTGCAGCACCACAAGTCTTGCACAGTCCTCTGGGGGAGGCCCCCAGAACTAAGTCTGGATACTTCTGGAGTTTATGACACCTTCCAAGACCCTGCCTCTCATGTGAGCATGGTTGAGCCAGTTATGTCCCATCAGAAGGGACAAATACCTTCAGGCCTATGTATGAACATCCCCTGTGAATGTAAATGTGCAACACGGTCAGGAAAGTAGATGAGGGGCAGTTTTAGAACTGAGCCAGTTATGAAACAAGAGCACTGGGGTAAAGAGCACTTCCCTGACTCTGCAGGGTCTGCTTCTTACCTGCATTTTCCCTTACCTGGCTCAAAACTCAGCACACATACAAGTCTCTTTGTCCCCCTCGGGTGATTGGGTGTGCAAACGTGGCCTGGCAAAGCACCTGCCACATCCCCAAATGGCAAGGATGTTTTAAGTCATTAACCAGTAACATGCCAGTTTCTCACACCTGTAATTCTGCAGTACCTTTAAGTTCACTGACTTAGGGTATAAAAGAATGTATTTGTCTTCCTTTAATGCAAATTGCAATGTCAGCCTAAGAAATGATCTGTTGGTATTTCAAGAAGGATGCCATAGAAAAAAAATGTATTTGGGTCCTAAGAATCCAAATTGCAGGAGTGACACAGAATCAAAGCAGGTTGTTGTAGAAATCATACCAAGAACTCAGGATGTCCACTCACAGCTCAGATAAGTGAATTTATATGAACCAAATCCAAACCAAGGAAAAAAGAATGAGGGAGCAAAAGCTTTGTAACTCTGCACTGATATAACTAATTTTTAGTCTTTTTACTGTGGGTCTTTTTTTACTTCTCCCATGGAGTGTGAAATGTTGAGGGTAGCTGTTTCTGACTCAAGCTGATTTTCCTTTCTTCCCCTACAATGCATGTTAGTTTCCTGTAATTTAGCATGAAATTTTAGATGCTGGAAATACTGTACTGCTATCCAAAAAGCTCGAAAGCCCATCCCTTAAAACAAGAACTCTTTGAATCACATTTCAAAGAAAAGAGAGACATATAAGTAAGATCACAATATGCATATCTAAATTAATAATGAACTGTCAGAGTGTGCACTCCAGATATAGGGCAAAAGCGATAACCACTCTAATTTATTAAATAGAACAAGAGGCATATTTCCCTAAAAACTGCAATGTCTGGTTAAGGTGAGAGAACATACCAAAACATGAACATAAGATATGGCAAGCCTTATTGTAGTTCTGCAATTTGAAGACTGAGGGGAAAATCAACCTGGTTATTTCTAGAATTGGGCTAAATGAGGTGGAAAAGAATAGGAATATTAGATTGAAAAGTACACAGAAGGTAAAAAGATTAGAGCAAACAGCTAATTGCCACATGGGAGACAATGTTGTTTAAAATGAAAGAAGTTGCAGAAAGTTTTTTGCTGAGTTACGTCACCTTGACTGTATGCCTTTATCTGTATTTAAAGCTCTTCTTGCTTTGATCTCTGACTCTCCTATTTGTTTTCCAAAGCTCAAAATTGGCAAGAGATGGGGATCCACCTGATTGGTGTAATTGAAGCATGGAGTTTCTCTTATGTGTTTTTATATATGAAACTGGTCTTTATTAAACCTAATTTTGCAAGGAGCATCAAGTTCAGTGACACTGCTCTACTAGTATTTTGTTTACAGTTATTTCCATTCTGTAGTTCTAGATGCCGGTTAATGAACTATAACATAATTGTGCCATAAACTTCAAGGGCAGGGTGGTTTTTTTTAAATTTTCTTTGTGTTTTTTTTTTTTTTTTAAAGACATGGATTTTCTTAATGACCTAGATCTTTAAAAAAGGTTTTTTTGGTGAGCTTTTTGAGTTTGTTTATTTGTTTTGGTTTGGTTTGGGTTTTTTTGGTGTGGTTTTTTTTTTTTTTTTGTTTAGTTTGGGTTTTTTTGTTTGTGTTTTGTTTTGTTTTGTTTTGTTTTGTTTTGTTTTTGATGATCTGTTTCAATGTTTAGGAAGTTCTTTCAAGGTGAAATTGGAACAAAAGCTGGTTTTCTGGCAGGGTTATCTTATACATACTCAATCACATATCCCTATTGCACAAAACAGAAATTAACTAGGGATTAGCTAAGCTACCAGTATAGTTTTGTTTTTGTGGGACAGTAATGATGTCTTACATCTTAATTATGAGAAATTAATAATTAAAAGAAATCTCACAGGTATCAGCCAGCTCTAACAAATTGTGTTTAGTGATGTTTCAGTAAAGGATCCAAACATTTTTATTTAATCAATTTTACCCTCAAAAATATCCAGATTTTGGGAAATTGTCTCATTATCAATATTGTGATGTAATTATAGCTTATCCAAAATTCCACTTTTTATGTAAAGGTAAGACTACTAGTGAGAGAGGAAATGAAAGGTAATTTTTTCTGAAGCTCTTAAATGGAAGCGTGGTGGTTTTGTTTGTTTTCTTGTCAGTTAATGTTTATCACACTGAACATATGACATCCATGGTTTTTCTAAAGCAGCACCTGGAGGATAGACAGGATAGTCTAAACTGTGTCAAATTGTAGTAAGTAAGTGAGTCAAGGCCCAAGTATCTAATTCTAGGTGTCCTAAATTTCCCTGTCTTCATCTTAAAATGAGTCCTAACACAAAAATGTCTTTACTAGGTACAAACAGGTTGTCCTTTCATTGTTTTCTGGAGAGTGCTTGGATGTGTTAACATAGGAGAGTTTTAAAGGTCAAGGATATGTTTGAAATTTTGCAGTGAATCTTTAGAGATGTATCAGGATAAAGTCCATAATGTGTTTCCAGTTCGAATGTTTATCATAGTGCTCATCACATTTACTGATGGGCTTTATTATAAAAAGTGTTAGTAATTTGTGCCTTTTTATTACACAGGTTATCTGGATTTCAGCTTCCGTCATCTATTGTGAGCACAGGATCTATCCTCACCCTCTGTTTCACCACAGATTTTGCTGTCAGTGCCCAAGGCTTCAAAGCTATCTATGAAGGTAAGAACTTTTCTTGCTGAGTGTTCACTGTACCTAACACATGTTTTTCATGTTAAAATGTGATTTCAGTTCTGTTTGGGATTTGACTAATCAGCTGGTAATACATTAACTGTGGGGTTTATTTTGTAGCATATTTAAAATGCTACTTAATCTTGGCTGTAGTTTTGAATTTTAAATTTAATTCAAACTGATACTGCAATTTCTGATGGAATTTTTAAACTAAATTTTTCAGGCTTCCAAAGCTGGATTCAGAGATGGATTAATTTAAATGGTTTTCTTATTATTTCCTAAATGATTTTTTTTGAAGCATCTTTAGGCAATGTCTCACTTAAGGGGTGTAATAATAAAAATGAGAGGAGATATGGATCCTAAATGGTCTTGAAAATGAATCATTATTCTTCTTGTGGAAAATTAAAATTAAAAAGGTGACAACAAAATATATGTATATATAAAATAAAAACAAATAAAAGAACCAGTTGAAACTTACTATGTGGAAGGTGTTAGACTGCAGTGACGACTCAGTTCTTGTTAGAAACAACGCCAAGCATTTCTTGTGTCTACCAAGAATCATGCTCATTAAACTGGAATATGATACCTTTTGTATAGCTCAAAGTATTAAGAAAATGGTTTTATGATAACTGCAGCTTTTGATAGGGAAAACTGACAGGTATAGTGATATTAAGTCGCTTGTTGGATTATAGGAGTATTTTGACTGTAATTCAGGATTGTTTTCAAAATCAGTGTGTGGTGTTGGTTTGGTTGTTTTGAGGTTTGGTGTGTCTTTGGACTTTTTTAATGATTTTTTTTTTTTTTAAGTAATGGAAAACACAGGGCTTCTAATACTTAAAGTTGTAGAAGGCTCATTTTCAGATTATTTCTCAAACTTCAAGTGATTTTTTTGCATGATTTCATAGATCTAATCTTGACTGATAGGGTTTATTTCTGAAAAAAATTGCCTACAATCAGTTAAGTGCTTGAAATGTTTTTATTGATGCAGTTGATGTGAAACTGAATGTAGAAAGTAGTATGGTTTGATGGTAGCTCTTTAGTAGGAAGAGAATTTACAAGTGTGTAAGTCCATTACATTGGTCATCACTTTTGAGAAAGTCACGGTACCTTAGAAATCACAGGTACCTTCAGATGCTTGGTGAGTTTAATCATGTTTTTCTAGGACTGTTGAAATTTTACCTCCCTTTCTTGACTGTGACAACATCTACTCCATATTGATACATATCTTTCTGTCACATCTCAATGTTTTAAAATGACAGTGTTTTAAAAGTCTCTTCTTGAATTCAATATGCATATTGAGGAGATATAGGTGCAGGAGACAGGCATAGGAGGTGTCATGACTAGCTCAAACTTTTTGTTTTGAGCTTTTTCTCTTTGGATGGGTAGCTCAGAGTATATCTCTCCTTGGCAGCTAGTCCCCCTTCCTTCGTCTCTCAAAGCCTTATCACCTGGTAAGTCAACTAATCAGTCTCCTATTTTTTAACTAATATGGGGGCTGTGAGAAACTACTAAATTTCATTGTCATAGTCTTTGTAAGCTTTACTAGGTAAATTGAAAAGGAACATCAGAAATCATGAACACACCAGGAACTGGTTTTGTTGCCTCAATAGGAGGCTGCTTTCTATGTACCTCTATTATTCTCTTCTATGAGATGCATGCAATAGCATATTTCATTCTTTTATGCAATCTGAGCATCTTGTTTTTCATATTGAAAAGTACAGTGGAAAAGGCGAAAGGACATCTCCTGACTGTCAACTTTGGAACACATGCATGGAGCCACAGGCTGTAATATAATGACACTTCCTGCTGGCCTACTTTCTTGTAAAACCCCAGCAGGAAGAGCTGTAATTAACAGTGACAGACAACACCACTTTTTGGTTAAACAACACTGCCCCCCTTCAGATTTAGGTCTGTAAACCTGGCATTGTCAATGAACTTTAAATTGACTTCAAAATGTGACAACCAGATCTGGAAAAATTGGTGAATTTCACTCAGTGACAGCATTTCAGTGTAGACACAGGCAGTGAGTACTGATGGTTCTAGAAGGAATTGTAGCAGTAAGGGGTTAGGTTTATTTTTTGAAGGCTTGGAGTGATTTCTGCTGCAACAACCAGCTGATTTGCCCCACAGTTTAAGAACTTTCATAACTGTTTCCTAGACTACATGTCATATGTGATTTCAAGACAGGGGTTCAGTTCCTCTAGGACAGGGGAATACAGACCAGATATCACCAGTTAGTAGAAGTCTTTATAATCACTCTGCCAGCTACCCATCCCTGGCTAGTTTGCCTTCCTAAACTATATGCCTGTCCCTAGTTTTGGCCAGCTCTTTCATTCTTCTCTTGAGAAAGTGAATTACCTTTCAGTTGGAACCAAGGGGAGCATTGAAATGCTATTGAATGCTGCTGCCAGCTGAGAGTTTGGGATATTATTGGTTCAGGATGCACGGTTTGAAAAAGTCAGTACGGCACTAAACCAGGAAATGGGGCAAGTGAACCACTTCAATGGTGATTGAATGGCCTCTGCAGTTATACCATACTTGGTATCCCTAGAAGAGAGAGAATATTACAGCCCATCTGTGGGCTAAGATTCTGACCTGTGCCTTTAACTTAGCATATTCCTCATTTATGACCTCAGTTCCTATGTGGCAATGACATAACTGGATCCTTTGTGTTTTTAAAATGGACAAATAAGAATGAAACTAGTGAAGCCACATTATGGCTCTGTAAGCCCTCGGAGATTGGTAGTATTTATGTAACTTAACCTATTGTCACCCATATACCATGTGGACATTAACGTTAACTAAATCAGATCTTTGTGGCAGTAGATCAGAGAGTCTAATAAGACACTGATGTAGTTGTGCAGTTACTGAATTCTTCGGCTGAAATGTTGGTTTCTTTACCGGATCATTCCTTCACCAGATTTATATGTGTGTTTTTGAGATTCTTTGATATTTTAAACTAATAATACTTTAATTTTTTTCAGCGATCACATCAGCTCTCTAAGTTCTGGTACGGGTGGAAACTTGAACTGTTCATATTTTCTAGAAATGAAATTATCTGTGGAAGTTTCAAATGTATGATTGTATCAGTGACAAGAACTATGAATTTCAGAAGTAGTAAGTTCAGTTTACAGCATCAGTCAGCTTCAAATATCAAAGAATTTTTTTTTTACTATTACAATGACTGCTTCATACATAAACATGATTTTTTTACCAATGGAATTGGAGAGTTGAGAGATAGCTCCTCTTTCTATAAATTGTGGGGTTTTTTATAATTGCAGTAGTTTACATCATAGGAAATATGTTTAGGCTTTTCAAGGATGGCAGAAGGATTAAACAAAGTACTTGGACTTGTGCAATTTCGCTTAGTTCTCTGGTAAAATCAGTTTAATGCCTACTTTTCTGGAATGAAGTTAAAAAGCCATTTTTATAAAAGCTGCTTTGAGGGCTACACACAGAATTAAAAATCAGCATTGTTGTATCATTGTAGCAGTTTTCTTCGGAAAGTCAGAAGTATTCCTCCCATACAGAAAACTTGCTTATATTTGGCAATAGAGACAAACGCTCTTTAAATTACACCAGTATCTGAACTGCTATGCATATTTATCATTTGATGGTCTTCTATTAAAGTACCATGGCATGCCATTCAGGGATTCCAGCTGCCAAGTGGTAAAAATTTAGTGAAAGCACAAAACTAATTTCACAGTGTGTTCCTAGTCATCAACATAAAACAAAATATCATGGGGTTAACTTATATTTGGATACACTAGTGTCTGCTACTAAACATTAAGATGGCCTCTACGGTTAGCAATCCTTGGTTCATTGTAAGGGTGGTTTTTTTTGGTTAATTGATTGGACGGTTTTGGATTTTTTTTAGGGTTTTTTGTTTGTTTGCTTGCTTGCTTGCTTTGTTTTCTTTGGGTTTGTTTTTGTTTTGGATTTTTTTTTTCTTTTTTGTGCAGGTGTGGGTGTATGTAGTTGTTTTTTTCTTTTTTCTAAACATATTTTGTAGTGTAGAATTGGTGGACAGTGTTCGAACAACAAACCGGCTGTACTGGGCTTGGTGTTTGTTCATATCTTTCCTTGACCTCTGTTCTACAGCAGCAGCTCTTCCTTGCCCAAGCTCACGAAGAACGTCCTTCTATTCTGCTTGCCCGCAGGCGATATTTCCTTTTTTCTTCTGTTCTTTGATTTCTCAAAGCTTTCTGCTCACACCCAGCATTAACATTTATACTGTCAGTCACCTCATTCTCCTTATGTACCTTCCCAAAACTGCTTTTTAAATCCCTTTTGACATCAACAGCAGAAAGCAGTGATGCACTTCTATAGTGTACAGCCTTTTAAGAAATTTTTTGGTTTTTCCACCTCTTGCAAGTCTTGTTCTGCATGAGTATCTGTTATGTTGTGAGGGATTGTTTTGTTTTGGTTGGTTTTTGTTTTGTGTTGGGGATTTTTTTTTTGTTTGGTTTGATTCTTGTTGTTATGTTTGGTTGGTTTTTTAATGGTTCAATAATTTTGTTCATATAAAATAAACAAAAAAATTGAAAAATTTCCCCAACAAACTTAATATGGCTCTGTGAGTATGCCAAGGTAATTTTCCTGACACTACACTGATTTTTTTCCAGTCAACATGGACCCCAGTGAAGATAATGGACTTCTGTACTCAAGCTAACGATTTTTGGGTTTTGCTTGTTTCCCTCTATCATGTACCAAGTACCTTTTCTCTACTCAATTTTAAGAGTAAAAATTTGCTTGTTACTCGGTCACTGCTTGAACTGCATTCTGCTTTTTGTCCGTGAGTTTGGTAAATGGCTGTGTAGTTCTCACAACAAACTGAGATACAATGATGAGGGTAATTACTCTCTGGGAATGGATGAATAATCCAATGAATAATCTGAAGTAAATATTTCAAGTTCACAGTAGGAAGCGAAATTGTCAAGAAAATAACAACTTTATGCAATTTGTACACACGATTCCTTGCTATTGTGTGAGTGTCCCGAATCTTCAACCATTGCCAGTTAATCTCTGTGGTTTAGTCATGGATGCTCTTTTATCTATTAAACAATATTTAATTTTCATAGAATCATAGAAGATTGGAAGAAACTGTAAAAATTATCTATCTCAAAACCCCACCACCACCACAGGCAGGGAACCCTTCTGTCAGCAGATTCAATCTTTGGAACAATTTTGATTGTTACAGTGATGTGAAACTGTGAATGACTTGTGAACATCAGTAGATTAGTATATCCAGCTCATAAAATTCCAGAAGATTCTAAAGAGTTTCTAATGATGAAATCAAGAGTTAGGCCACTTGTTCTATATTTCCTTGTGTGGGTTTTGGGAAGGATTCAGTTTGTCACTCCCAAACGTGTAAGTATTTTCTATTCTGCTGTGTTTTTTGGAAACAGAAGCAGTGTAAATTCTATGAGTTTAATATTTTTAAATGTTAAAAGCATAAACTGTCTATTTTTAAGCTTTTCTTTGGTAAGAAAACTTAACTAATTAACGTTGTAGTAAAAGCTGCTGCTGTTGTAATATTGACAGTTTTTTCTGTTAGTGTAATTTGCCATAAGACCTTTTAATATGCTGATGTATTTCTATTTTTAGTTAAATGCCTCTTGCTATTTTGGGAGCCTGTTCTTTTCAAACTGAGATGTTTGTTGAACCTTTTATTAATATATGTTTGTGTATGCACATGATGAAATAAACCAAAAACTTTAAATATTAAAAGAGGAGACTGAAAAAGGACTTTTGTTTTTCAGGCTGAAATTTGTAGTTGTACCTCTCTGAAGTGAATGTGGTTGTTTTCTGAGAATGAATTTGGGTATAGATTTTCTTTGTCAACTGCAGTCCTTACAATGGGAAAATGTTTTTCTTTTTCTTTCTTTAGCAACTTTTCTTTAAAATAACATCTTTTTGTAATGATATCATATGAATGACTGTTAATGATGACATACAAAAAAGAAAACACAATGCAGTTAAAAAAACCCCTGATATTTCATGTATCACACCATGCCATAATTAGTACCAGCAAAATCTTTAGGCAGAAGAGGTCGAGCAGGGCTGTGAACCTGCTCTGTATGACCTGCGTTACCTTATCCAGGATATCAATGATTTAGATATCAAAAGAGTTTTAACAATATCAGCTAAAGAAAATTATATTTACTTTTACATATATTCAGGAAACTTCTGAAAAATCAAATGCTGTGTTTTTGAGGAGAGATAGGTAAAATAATCTGCTTGTGTTCTGAAGTGTAAGAATAAGTTAAAGAAGTGAAATTTCTTTCACTTAAATGTTGCATTTTAGCAATATTCAACAGATTAGGAGTCAGAAATCTGGAATGCTATTTCCTTAAAATGTCCAAGGACAGAAATTTCCTAAGAAGAAGATCTAGGAAATTCATTCCTAGAAAAAAAGGGTATTGTACTGAAAATTGTGGTGGAATCCACCCTACTTGAATTGTCCAAAAAATTAAATTAAATGTTGTAGGTCTCATTATCAACCCCTGAATTTTGTACCTAGAGGAAGAATAACTTTTACATTATGTTATGAGTATTATGTTAGTCAATTTGTAAGCTATTTCAGCTGTGTTCTGTTTTCCAGCTTTCACACAGGCTCAGTCTTTCCAGATTGATCCTTAATGAGGGAAAGACATCCTTCCTGTGGCTGGTAGCCCTTGCAGAAGTAATTACATGCTTTAAGATAAGTTCTTGGAGCTGTCTTTTTGGCTGCATCTGATTCTGGAAAGGATTATTTTTTGCCTTCTGTTGACTTACTGATCCATGTAAGAGCTACTGTGATCTTTGTCCTTGGTACATGAATCAGTAACAAAGACACAGTTGGTGGTTCTTACCTTGTAATGATTTAGTGGACTCGTAATCTCCCTCCACCGAATTCTTACTTCTGCTGCTACTTGAGATAACAACCCAAAAAGGAAAACGTTTTGGTAAACATGGCTTACTAGAGAGAAATATTAAGGAGTTGGTCCTCTGCTACTATGAGGTACCAGTCCTAAACCAGAACAGCATGTTCTATCATGGAAAACAGAAGTGGAAAGTCGGTGTTGTAACAGGATTGCTTCTCTTTCTGTGTAGCCTGAATAACTTACTACAGTAGTTTCATGCTGATGATGATCCTGAGAGATCATCATCCCAACTGTCCTGATATTAATATCCTGTTTCATGTTCTTTCTTGTCTGTCTTCATTGATGTGTGTTCGTGTGACTAACATTAACTTGTGAAAAACACTTCAAGAGTTTTTTGAAATATCACAATTATCTAAGTTCAGTCAATGCCTTATCAGAATGAGTAAAGTTTATTGTGTGATTTAGCCCCAGAGGGCAGCTGAGCACCATGCAGCCACTTGCTCACCAGCCCTACAGTGGAATGTGGGAAAGAACTGGAAAGGTAAAAGTGAAAAAAAATGTGGGTTGAGAAAAAGACTGTTCAATAGTTAAAGCAAAAATCTGCATTTGCAAGCAAAGTAAGGATTTAATTCACTGCTTACTATCAGCAGGCAGCGTTCAGACATATCCACAAAAGCAGAACTCCATCATGTCTATGGTTACTGAGGAAGATGAATGCCATCATTCCAACTATCCCTGAACAATGGCAGCCTTAGCCAGACTCCACCTTTGCCCATTTGATTGCTGAGCAGGACACTATATTGTATAGAATTATCCTTTGGTCAGCTGGTGTCAGCTTTCCCAGCTGTGTTCCCTCCCAACATCTTATGCACTTCCAGCCTAGTCACTTACAAGACAGAAAAGGTCTTCACATAGGCCATGTAAGATCTGCTCAGAAATTTCTGAAACATCTCTTTGTTATCAAAACTTTTTTCATTACAATTTAAAAACAGCATTCTAGCTGAGGAAATTTAATTCTGTCATACCTGGAACCAGGACAAATACGCAGCATGATCTAAAATCCCGTAGATCAGGTGTTGTAGGTAGATTAAAAAAAGAACCCCAAACAAACAAAAAAGACCCCAAAATAAACAAATCCCACTCCTACTGGATAGAAAGAGACTAACTGTTCTTTCCTGTTCAAAATGCTCTAGTCCTTCCACCTGAACTCTATTTTTTAAGTTTAAATATGTTCTCTTGAAGCTGAAATAGTTTGATAAAAAAACAAGATCAAAACTTCCATAATTGCAAAATTATGTCAGATTTTAAATTTTTTTTTAATTCATCTATATAAGGAATTTAAGGAATTCATCTCTTCTCCAAGTGCTTTTCTGAAACAAGCCACTCAATGTGACTCTACAGAGTTGGCATTTTCATTTGGTTTTTTTTTTACAGCCAAATGGGATTTGGTAGAATAACTTTTTGTTCATAGCCTTGCAGATTTGCTGGAGACAGAATTTTAGCTAAGTAGCCTAAATGAGCTTTCCCTGCTCACTCCGTATTTATTGTAAACAGGAAATTTTTGCCAAATATCACTATGCCAGAAGTTAAAGAAGAAACCTGTTTTCTGTTTAAACTCCAGTTTGCCCAAACTTTCAGCTCTGGACTTCATCTTTTCCTCTTTACCAATGTGGGAATCAAAATACTGCCAGTATCTTGAGCATGTTTCCAAAATATTCACCGGAGATTTTTTTGATGCATTTATCCCCAGGCTTCTATTTGGTTGAAAAGTTAGATCCTCATTTCTTTTCTTGTTACAGGACATACTCAGTAGTGTTAACTTACCTTCAGATGGACCCAGATTAAATACAACTGTCACTTACCTAGATTTTAATTAATCTGACTATGACTAACTTAATTTGTGGCCTTATTTGTAAAGCAAGATATTTTTTCCTTTGGCCGGCACAAAGTAGGGAAGTTGTAATGGGCTTTCCAACTCTTAGATAATAAAAATGCATTTCCAGCCATACTAGTTCAGGTTTGTTGTAGTCTCTATATTGCTTATATTTTTTGTTATCTATTTTCCTTAACTTGAAATAGTATCACTTTTTATCAGGAAAATTATATTTCTGCCTTTATAAAACAGTCTCTGCACCTTACTAAGAGTTACTGTTGATAGCTACTTTGTATTTATTATGAATCTGCCTGCAATGGCAAAGATGGCTTAGGGATTTTATGTCTTTTGTTGCAAAAATAAAAGATAATGGAAAAATCTCTATCTCATCTGGAACCCCTGTTTCCAGACTTTTATTCTCTGAAACTGGCAGAAGGTGTAGTGTGATACAGGGTTGAATTACTATATCTGGAATAAACCCCTATGGGTTATTGGGATAGAAAACAAGAAGTTGGATTAGGTAGTACTGTAGCCAGCAGCGGTTATCCTGATTAATTAAAGGTTGTGTAATTTGCTGTGTTAGATGGATAGTTAGCATATAAATATGGTCACATACCTTGCTTTTCATCTTCACTGGTATAACTAATCCATTAATAACTGCACTTTGAATTACTTTGTTTTTCATATCCTTCCCATATACTGAAGGTTTCACTTGCATAACTTTTCAAGTTGTTTTTTTTTGCAGTTGGGATAATAAGGCAAATAGATGGAAGTTTGCAACAAAATATGCTCATCAAAACAGGTGTGTCTAAATTTCTACTAAATTTAGATCTTGTTTAGTAATGAAGAAAGTAGCTGGTATGTCACTAACTTATTAATTGTGAAGAAAAGGACTGGATTGCTTGTAGTACACATAATGTAGACACTGCATTTTAACTGAAACTTTTGAGATTTGTTCTATCACATGATAAATCTATCACATGATCCTCACCTCCATGTTTTTGTACTATCTGTTGGACTACTTTGTGTATTGAAAATCTAAATACCGTTAATTCACCCAAGTAATCACATTAACTTCAATAGGTATATGTGTTGCTGTAAATGAGTCTGCAAAACCATTCAGAGTACTTGTTAACTCTGTATTTTGTATTTGTACCCTTTAACACTGAAAACTTTTATCTGGTATATACTGGAAGACTTCATAAAACATTTATAGAATTATTTATGCTTGGAATACTTTTGAGAAATCTTGCCTTAAGGTTTTTTGAAGCTGGCTTATAGGATTGACTTGAAAAGGGCTATGGGAGGCATGGAAGGTCACACAATCTCCTTGACTATATTAGATCTGTGCCTTTCTTGCACAAGGCACATGTATGTTGTGTCAGTAGATTTTAAACCTGAAGTCACAAGAAGGTTAAAGCAGCAGTTTTTTGGATACACAAAAAAATCTTATTTATGGGGAAAGAGTCAGCATTCTTTCTGTGTGTTTGTAGTAAACCCAAAATTATTAGAGTAATCAGTCATGAGTATCTACTCATTATTAGTCCAGATGAAAATTTTACAGAAAAGGAAAAAATAACAAGAGGGAAGTTATAGTTGAACAAACAATTATTGGTTTCTGTCCTTTTCCCTAGCATTATGCTTATCTTTCCCCTGCTCATCTGAGTCCACTAGTTGATGTTTTCTTATTCCTCAGTTTAGGATGCACTTGAAGTTATTCTTACTCAAAATGATTTTATGTTTTTTCTTTCTTCCACGGTCTGCAGTTCCACCATACTTAATATGGTGTCCCATGAGTAGCTACTACTCATTTGGTTTTTTGTTTCTCCTAAACTCAGGAGTTTAGTGAAATAAACTTTTGTTGGGTCTGCATTTCTGTGGTTGACTATGAGTGACTTGTTCATAACTCTGGGCTACCTAGTGCCAAGTCTCACCTCTTACTGTTCCTGTAAGCGTATTTCCTGGATTCCATCCTTTATCTCTACTTCTCAAAGACTCCAAAAAGGCTTGTGTTTCTCTGAAACATGTCATTGTGCCAGTTGAAAAATACTTTGTTATGCATAGCTACAGCTATTCATTTAAAATTCTGATTGTACCATCAGAAAAAAAAGGGAGAAAAAAAAGAGGAAATCAAATTAGCTCTAGACAGCCGGTAAATTAGAGAAATTGCTATCACAGATAAATGAAGTAAAGCAAAGTTGGAGGCAAGTTTGAGAATTTCATGCAGGGTGAACCTGACTGTAGCAAGAATTGGTCCCGAGGCCTCGCATGCCCTTTACAAATGGTCTGTTACTGAGGATGGCAGTTCTAGAATACAGGGCTCCACGATCATAAAACATGGCATGCATAAAACAGTTACTTCTCCTGGTTCAGCTTTATTTTTCAAAATTGCCTGTTTTAATCAAAGTTTTCATTATAAATCTCCAGAGAACTATTGAGTGCAGAATCCTTTCCTGGTCTGTGTACTACCCAGCAGCTAGGGTGACCCTTGCCTGAGTAGCTCCCTAAATTTGTGATAGATGGATACAGAGCTATTCATAGAAGATTTTAATCATTGAATATTTCAAAAGCCAATTAACATTAGAAGCCTGTGTTAACATTAGAGAAATAATCTCAAAGCAAAAGTGTCTGTTTGCCTTCTTTGACTTTACAATGGAATTTGAAGGACAACCTTAGCTTTCTATAAGTCAAGCATTTTAATCATACAATTGTTTGGGTTGGAAGGAACTTTAAAGATCATCTAGTTCCAACCCCCCACAATGAGCAGGGGCGTCTTTTACTAGATCAGATTGCTCAAAGCCCTGTCAAACCTGACCTTGAATGCCTCCAACGATGGGACATCCACAACTTCCCTGAGCCACCTGTTCTAGTGTTAAATGCTTTAAAACCTTGTCATTCACACTAACACTTGAGACCTTGTTGAAGCATTTCTCTCCATCTTTCTTATAACTTTAGGTATTGAAAAGCCTCAGTAGGATCTCCCTGGAACCTTCCCTAAGGTGAATAACTCAAACCTCTCTCAGCCTTCCTTTACAGGAAAGGTGTTTCATGGCTTGCCCCTGGACCTGCTCAAAGAGATCTGTGATGTTCTTGTGCTGGGGCCTTCAGACCCAGATGCTGCATTCTGGTTGGGGTCTTACAAGAGCAGAGTAGAAAGGGATAATCCCCTGCCTCACCCTGCTGATCACACTGCTTTTGGTCTAGATCAGGATATGGTTGGCCTTCTGGCCTGTAAGCGCACATTGCCTGCTCACATCCAGGCAAGGCGTATTTATCGGCTTTGAGGCATCTTATTCACCTCTATTCCTGGATCCTTCTTCAAAGGGCTGCTTTCAATCCATTCACTCCTAAGCATGTGCTGGTATCAGCAAGTGCCCTGACCTAGAGTTGCAGAACCTTGTACTTGGCCTGATTGAATTTCATGAAGTTTCTATGGGTCTATTTGTCAAGCCTGACACCCCTCCTGTCAAGCGTATCAACTACAACACTCAGCTGCACACTTGCTGAGGTTGCACTCGATCAGTGTGTCCTTATTAAAAGTATTGAACAGTATCAGTCCTGATATGACCCATTAAGGGGCACCTCTTGTGATTCATCTCTATTTGGACACTGAGCTGTTGGCCACCATCTTTGGATACAACTATCCTCCCAAGTTCTTTTCCACTGACTGGTCCATCCATCAAACCCACATCTTTCCAATTTAGAAGCAAGGAAGTTTGGGGGTACAGTATCAAATATCTTGCAGAGGTCAAAGTATTGCAGTAAGGTTCAGGAACTTGAAAGATGAGGGAAGAGCACTTGCCAGTGAAAATAGAGACAAAAAAGTCATCACGTGGCTCAGACTACTCCATGTCATCAGGAGGAATTTTGTCATGGAAAGGGTGATTGAACACTGGAATGGATTACCCAGTGAGAGGGTGGAGTCATCCTGGAGGTGTTAAGGAAATGACTGATTATGGTACTTAGTTTGATGGTCTAGTTGACATGTGGATCAGTTAAGGGTTAGATTTCATGGTCTTAGAAGGCCTTTATAACCTAAACGATTATGTGATTCTCTGATTTATTAGGGGAGTAGAGTTTCTTTTGTCTTCCTTTTCTGAAAAACACACCTGCAGAAACTGTTTGTATGACTCACATCCCTTGCCCAATTCTGCTTCAGCTGTGCCTTTCTTTGCTTTCTTGATCCCATCCCTTCATTCCCATGTTCCATGCCTACATTCTTCTTAGGATTTCTGGGTGCTTCTTACTCTAATATTGAGACCACATACCCTGCTTTACAGAAAGTCAGCACTTGAACTGGAAGGACCTATAGTAGAAATACATGCTTCATCTCACTTGAAATTTCTCACTGCAAGCATAGTTTGAGGATGCTATCTTATTAGACAGTTTTTCATTATTCCACGTATTTGAGTTATTTGGTTCTTTGGAATCTTTCATTCTGGAAGCTGGAGAGAAGTCATGAAACTTTCTGAAACAGAGTAGGTCAAGCTTCCTCTCCAATTTCTGTTTTGAGATTAAAACCCACTTTTGGAAGCAGAAATGTGTGAGGAAACTGGTATCTCTGCTGCAAAATGTGTGAAATTTTGCTTACTTCTGAAAAGATACTGCCAATTCAATGTACACTGTATATGCAACTTCCTGGTGGCAGCAGAGAAAAACTTGCACAATCATCCTCTTTGAATTTCTTGGGTGACTGCGGGCATCTTGTAAGGGAAGAAATCTCCTAAACTGACTGGCAGTTAGATTTATGCCTGCCTGTATTCCTACCTTCCAGTACTGTGTGGCTACAAAAATAAGCTATAGGGTATTTTAGTTTTGGGTGTTTTGGGAGATTATTTTGTTGTTTTGGTACAGTTTTGTTTTGGGGAGTTTTTTGTGGTTTGATGTTGTTGTTTGTTTGTTTGTTTGTTTTGTGTTTTTTTTTGTTTTTTTTTAATAATAACTTCCTTGGGTTTTAAAATCTTATTCTGCATATTGGTATTTGAAAATGTCAATTGTAATAAAGTGCTGAGAAGGTACCTTTTGGGGAAAAATGAGTTAAGCAGTGAGTGATCGGACAGCTGTAGGATACTGCAGTTATCTTCAATGCTGTCAAGTCAGCTCTTCTGTAAAGCAAATGGTAACAGTGATTCACTAAAACAAAGTGGAACATATTTCAGTGCTGTTCGTTTGATCAATCTTCACCTGGACAAAGAAAAAGCTTTTCCAATATTGTGTTGTTGTGGTGTGTGTTTTTATTTGATTGGTTGGTTTTTTACCTCTTGCATCAAAACTGTGAGGTGCCCAAATACTACCCACTTGCCATCCATTCCCGACTTCATTCATGATGAAATCTGCATGCAAAATAGCTCCTTTAGCAAAATACAGTAATTTCACGAATATAAGCCGCACCTTTTTCATTGAAGAATCCAGCCTACCCCAGTAGTGCGGCTTATATTCAGGTGCGGCTTATCTATGGACAAATCCCAGCGAAACGCCAACCCGGAAGTGAGAGCTGGCCAAGCAGAGTGGCAAGTGGGCGGGCCAGCCCCTTTGCCACCGGGAGCTGCCGGGAGAGTGGGACCGCCGGGAACGGGGGCTGCAAATGTGCGGGCCGGCCCCTGCCTCTGGGAAGCCGGGCTGTGTGGGGCCGGGCCGGAGCGCCCCACCCCCTCTGCCGTGCGGAGTTAAAAAAAAAAAAAAAAAGCGCGGCTTATATTCGGGT
>VRYO01001589.1:8406048-8439092 GCA_009812075.1 Sialia sialis
TCTTCTTTAAAGATAAGCTCTGCTTTATAGGAATTTGACTCTTTGTTTGGGTTGTGTGTGCTATGGTCTGTGTGAGAGATAAGGGAGCGTAAGTGGGAAGAAAAGAGAAAATACACTCGTGTAGGCTTAGTGATTTCAAGCTGTTGTTCATGAAACTCATGATCAATTCAGAAATTAGTTTTTTATACCCAGTTTTTTTAGGTTTTAAACTTTTTTCCCTGAAATGGTGTAAATGACAAATACAAGAAAAATATACTGGTTGGACTTTTTTGTACAGGTCTTTTTGTTTGCTTTTTTATTCTATTTATTTCTATTTTCTAGTGATTAGTTGGGTGTGGCATTTTTAGGTAGCAGTAGAACTGACTCTACTTCTTGCACACTGAACCTCAAAATCCTAGTTATTGCAAACTGTTCACTCAGAAAAACAAAAGCGGTGTCAGCATTTAAAAAATATCCAGACCAAACAGAAACCAAAACAAACAATAAAATTAAAATCTACACAGTAATTTGCTAATATCCAGGGAATAAATACAGAATACAGCCTGAATACAGCCTTTGCTAACAACTAGTAAAATGTGAGAGATGATATTGGTACAAGTATTGCTGTAAACTTTGTGGGTTTATTTGTTGATTTATTTATTCATTGTTTACTTTATTTTGCTATCCATTTGCTATTGGACAGGCAGAAATAAGACGTGTGTTTGTTTGTTTTTCCCTCCACTTCTACTATTATCAAATGCAGATGCATTAGAGTTTGCACTTAATAAAATTGTTGATTGTCAGACACATGTCAAAATAATATCGCATTAAGAGATTTTGGAAATCATTAGTTGTTTTGTGGGCTTTTTGTAAGGAAGTTTATGATTACAGTCTTGTTCAAATAATTAATGGTCATGATTTCTATGTATCAGATGTCATATAGAATTTAAGCTCTCACAACCATTAGTTATTAGCAGGTAATGAAGTTTTCTAAGACTGAGACAGTCCATTGGTATAACTGATGTGATTATGCCCAGTTTAATATGGTCTCAGATGTTTTGTGGACCTCCCTATGGTTTAGTATGATGCTAATCAAAACAGCACAATCAGTGGAGTAACATCGTGGAAAAATTGAGTTCAGAGAGTTCTCATATTACTGTTATTTTCAAAATACAGATTTTATTTAACATATTTTAAACTGCTAAGCTCTCTTACATCATAAACAACTGTTCTCAGACACTGCTTATGTCAGTCTGCTTGCTGAAGTGGTTTTTGAAGATCAAAGTGGACATTATGCAAGTATTCAAGAACAGAAGTAGTAATTTCTTCCAGTCAGTGGAATTCTGAAAGCAGTGGACCTATATTAGTAGCCTATATTAGTACAAAGAGAAAAAACACAACTCTTTGCTTGTAGATCCATGTGGTGTAATGGTAGCCATGAGAATGATGGGCCAAAATTAGTGTCTTATTTTGTGTATTGGCGTTTTGTATTTTTGTGATAGGTAAATTTTAGTTCAATGGAAGTAGAATGCCAAAAAACGGTAAAATTGATGCCCCAAACAAGTTCATTAAGCTATGTATCATTATGCTATTAAGTGTCAAGACTCAACAATACTGGTAACAAGATTAAATTACTTGTGATATAAAACTGAAAGCAAGGTGTAGAAAGTGAGTTGATGAGACTGCAGGTAGCAATAAGAACGCATAAATCCTATGAGGTCCAGGTGTTTGAGTTGAGATCATAGGAATGAATGATCTTGGACCTGAAGCTGTGATCACGAAAACAAAGCATTGCAATTATCAAGGCTGCCTGTACAAGCTAAAACAAACCATAAAGCCACTGTTACATTTACCTGGTGTATACTTATGTGAAGTGTTTGCATGAATATTGAAAGTATTTTTAAAACACCTCAGGGATTTAAAATATATTACAAATTGTAAAAAAACCCTATAACATTAACACAACAGGTAGCAAAGGCAAAACTGTTAAACCACCTTCAATACTGTGTGAAGTGACAAAAGATAGGCTAAAAAGCTATGGTACCCCAAATTGCAGCTCATTATTATCAAGTTAATCACCTTCTGACAAACAGATAGAAGTGAATAATTTTTAAGGGAAGAGAAAAATACAATAAATGTGAAAACTTAATTTAGATATTTTTTTCCTTGTTTGGCTTATCCTGGGAAATAGTTTTCTTTGAAATTCTAGCTGGTTTGGGGACATATATTGGAGGCGTGAAATTGGAAATATTTAAAGCAAATTAAACATTGCAAGACCAAATTTCTTTATCAAAACTTAGGGAACTTCTTAAAGCCTAGACAATTTGTAGGAGACTTACTCTTAAACACATTGACACACATGGTAATGGGAATCTGTACAGACATGCTGGGATGGGTATGTTGCATAAAAAAACCAAGTTTGGAAGCCATTCCTCCACATTACCTTTCAATTAATGTGATTTATATTTGGTTTTTTGTGACAGAGGAGCAGGTCTTATATTCAATATCCAAACTAAGGATAATTCACTTCAATTTTCATGTGACAGATGCCATGAGGTACTAGTTTTGATGAAGTCTTACCTGTTTATACTAGAAAACTTCAGGTTAAAGAGGGGAAAAAGTGTCTGCAGGACATCTCCCTCTCCACAGATGCACTGAAAAGACAAAATGGGTGTGAACAAAAAGTACAAATTGGAAAGAACTAAGTCTCCACTTGTGGTTGCAGACTGTGTATCAGCTCTGTGGCTGAGCTCAGGGTCTTCATGTGCAGCCTTTCCCCTCAGGTGAACATGAAGCAGGCAGTGTGCACACTGACACATCACAGGCAGCGAGAGGACAACATGGATTTTCAGAACCCTTGATTGCATTAATCAAACGGTGCTTTGTGTGGTTGGTTTTTTGTTTTGTTTTTTTTCCTCCCTGAAAATTCAAGCAGTAGCTGCATGTTAGATTAATGTAATTTATAGAATGTTGGTAGGATTGATGAAATCACTTACTACAGTTGAGTTAGACTGACATGTGACTTAACTGAAACCACTCCTGTTATATTAACAAGCAGTAACTTCACCATTTCTATATCATTACACAGACTTCAAAACGTGTGTATATGCAGAGCATTTCTAGAGAAAATGAGCATCTGAAGCTATAGCACCACATCAAGGCAGTCCCAGTGTTATCCTGTCCCACTACTTCCTATCTAAGAAGTTCACCTCAACTTTTCTCCTTAGATTTAATTTCTGAAAAGGTTGTACTGTAAAATTTTCATTCCGGTGTTTTGTTTCTTCAGAGGATAGTTGTGAATCAATAGCTGAGTGGCCCATCAGTGGTTAAATCCTGGATTGGTCACTTCATTCTGTCATCAGCTTCTTTATAGCTATAAAAGTGCAATTAGTTTGACTCTTAGAGGGACTTTGAACAATTTAAAAAGTACCACAGCAGAATAAGAACCTTACTTGCATGTTGTATATGGTGATATTCAATCTAACCTTAGACCTGTACAGAACTGAGACATGTAGAAACCTTGGTTTTTTGCTACTGAATTCTAAATGTCACACCTTCTGAATGGTAGCTGGAAAAATCTAGCGGTCACTTCTCATAAATGGTTACAGGCTTCTTCCCCAACCCACACAATCAATTCCTTCAGCCCTTCTGTTTTGTTTTTGCCAGTAGCCATATGTAAAGCCTCCATTTCCTAGAACTTTTTTATTTGCCCCCAATAACCTCAGTGGATTCCATCTTGATGCCTTAACACCCAAGAAAAAAAACAAACAGTGGTTATAATCAGAGGTCATTTGAACATTTTCCTATCAAGGCACTTCAGTAATAGTGACTTGTAAGGACACATTTCTGTATACATAAAAATATTAAATAAACTGGATTAAAATTAATTTTTATTTCAATTTTGTGCAAAATTCTATGAAGCCCTATTGTTTTTATAAGCCTAGTATAGTTAGTTTTAGATAACTTTAGGGTTGAACCACATCTATAGTGATGAACTTAGTTTGATCTTATTAATATTTCTTCTCCTAGTTACCTCTGTTTTCAGATATACTGAAAAGACAAACAGGGAGGTAAAGATGCTTGCTGTAAGCAATTGCATGGGTCATTAGTTAAAATGCATGTTTAAATGGATAAATGATGTCCCTTGAGATTAGAAAGACAGAAGTGAATTAGTAAAAATGCATAACTCAGCACAGTTGTTTTATGATCACTAGCTCAGTGTTCAACCCCTAGCTGAAACATAAAACTAAAAATCTTTTAAAGTATTGTATCATATAATTGTCATTGTTATAACATCTGATACATTATTCTATGATACCTGATGCTTGCATTTATACTGAAGCATGTTAGAATAAATAGTATATTACTCCTTATATTTAGGGAACAGCACCAGAATAGATGGAAATTTATGCCAGCCTTATGTTGCTTCTCTTGCACACAAAAAGTAGAATTTCAGCATGCAGTTATACAAACACACAAGCATTGTGACATTAATAAAGAAATTAACTCTGATATTTTGAGCTATGTTCTTGTTGCAAAAAGACTGAGTTTTTCATCAAACTCTGTTTCTTCACTTATTGTTCTTCAGATCTTTCTGCATATACATATAATCATAAATCCAGGTGTGCCTGTAAATTACTTATTTGTCCAAACTTTTTTAAAGTGAATTTTAAATGGCTTGAGGTTCAAAATTTTAATTTATAATTAGGTAGGTTGCTATACCTCTTTGTGAATGTTAAACTTAATGTGGCATTGATAGCACCTTCACTTTTACTGAGAGGCTACACAGACTGAAGTTAGAGTAATTTAATCTTCAGTGGGGACACAATCAAAATATTTTACATAATGGCACAATTTCTTTTCCTGAAGTTAAAAACTGAGAACTAACTATGGACAGCCTTAGAGGCCTTTATACAACTGTTGATATGCAGTTCTCATTCTGACATGGACTTTTAAGTGAACTTCTCCTTGGTTCCCTCTTACAATTGAACAGACCAGACAGCAATGAAGCAGATGGTAATCGTCCCTTGTTTCTGCAGGAACTTGCAGAGCAGCATCAAAACACCAGGGAACAGCAGAATGCCTCTTCTACTGAAAGACTGCCCTTGAAATACAGAGAGCATGCCTAATTCTCAGGCAGTGTTCCATTTTGAGAGGTGTTGTATCTCTGACTTTTTCAGAGCAAGTAGATTGCAGTCTGTTGGATGAGTTGCTGTAGACACTGAGCACCAGGAGTGATATAAAAATACTGTTAGGTGAGTGGCAGACAGACTACAGTTTTTTAATCAGTGAAGTGATTTGCCACCAAAAGAAGTGATGGGCTGAGTGAAATCCAAAAATATCTCTGCTCTGGACTGACCTATTCAACACTTTTAGAAGCAGCCTGAGGAAGAAGCAGGTACCATTTAATTGTAAATTGCATTAAAGTAACTGTAAGACCAGGATAGAACAGTATAAGCATAAACAACAGAAATGATCTGAATGAAAATAAGCTCTGAACAAATAGGATGGCAGAAAAGCAGTGACAAACTTTTTTACTTTTATATAAATGGGAATCTCTGCATGTGTACTACACATTTCAGGAGAGACCAGCTAGAAATCATTACCCTAGGAAATAGTTTAAAAGCTCATGATGGATCCTGAGTGAGCATCATTCTACTGTGAGGAAAAATCAGTGCTACAATTAGAGGGAGAATAAGTTAAAGAACTACAAAATACTCTTCTGCATCTTCCTGCCAGGGGCTTGCATCTCACTTTAGGCAACACAATTCCAGAAACATATAGAAAAAGAATTTCTAAAAAACAGCACTCAACCAAAACTTCGAAGGGAAATAATTCTCAAATCTCAACAAGAGTGAGAGTTGATCGTCTTTATGTATGTTAATAAAGAAAAAGTACCAAAATGAATTTCAATTACCTTTCAAACCTGTGCTCCAGGCAGAAAGAATAATAATTCAGTTTACATTAAGTATATTTATAAAGTTCCTTGTTTAGTAGTTTGACAATTAAAATTTGTTTATCTTCATTCTTGAGCTGTCATTAAAGAGCAGCTGCTGTTCTAAAAACTGTATGTGTATGGAGCTACACTAGGAAACACAAGCTAAAATAGACTTTTAAACTGAGTGGTGTCTAGTTAGATACCAGAATTTTCTTACACAATTAATTGTTTAATTTGTGCCATTATGATGAATTTTAATTATTGTAGTGATTCGAGTTGCATGAAACTTCATGTTCAAAAAAGAACAGAAGTAGGAAAAAGAAAAACTTCAAATTACCTTGTTTATATCCTAAAACTTGTTTCTTGTGAAACTGTTTTCTATAGCTTCAAGTTCTTGATAATATTTTGTTCAGTTTGACAGTACCTGATGAAAGTCATTTCCCCCCACTCCCAGTTCATCTGTATTGGGTTTGCATGGCCAGGCTTTAGGGGTCAGGTGCAGCCAGGGTCAATCCACCCGATTATCTTTTTTATTCAGAGCTTTAATTACCTACTTTAGCAGTATGGCATTTGTAGTACACGTAAGCTAAACTTTAAAACCAGTTGTATATCGTGGCAAAGAGTAATGTCTAGGTATTTACACAATTAGATATGAAATTAATGCCTAAAGATTGTCATTCTCTAAAATATATAAGCTATTTTTAGGAATTGTTATAAATGGGTCCATAATAACATATGAACTGCAGCATTACATGGGGTTAAAGATTCACTAAGGGCTTCCTGCAGTTACTGAAGTGACTATATGAGAAAAAGAAAATACTGTGATGGTGCAAACACCTATTTGTTGATTATTATTGATTTAAAAATTATTTTCTAAACTGCTTCCAATTTATTAGAGTAATGTAGAAAGCTTCTGCTTGTTTCCTTTCTGAAGGATTTTGATATAAATTTTTGAATAAAATCAGGTGATTTGCATTCAAGTTGGATCAAAAAAACCCTATTATTCTAACCATACATGTTGCAATAAATCAGTTTAGATAATACCAGATAGCTGAATGTAGTTTATTAGAAACATAACTAATAAAATTTTCAATTCTGAGAATCTATGCCTAATTATGGGGTGATTTCTACATTACTTTAAATTTCAGACGGGTTTTCATCAAAAACTCAGTGCTTTGACAAATTCCGTCAAAAGCTAGGCACAAGCACACCAGACTTCTTTAACTGGCCTGATATGGTATCTTGGAGCGCTGTTGTCAAGTTCATATGCTTTTATCTTCCCTCTGTGCCACAGATAGTTTCTGGAACATGTAGGGATAGAGAGAAAAAGAACACCTTTCCCAGGAAGAACTCTGGGAAAACAGTTAACTTGAAGCCCTCTTGCTTCAGTTGTTCAGACAGAGCAGGAAATCAAAATTTGCAAACACACATAAACATCACTCCAAGAAAAAAGGTGAACTTTTGTCATCATTTCAACCCCATGGAGGAATGGGCAGACAATAGGAAGGTGGAAAGTGAGAAAACTTGTTGGTTGAGCGAGAGTTAATTTTCTTCATAGTATCTAGTACCTGTTAAACTATCTCAGCCAAAACCAGCGTAACCTTTCCTGAATCATTAATCTTGCTTTATTCACTATACTCCAGATGTGTCAACAACTTAAGAAAAATTGCATTGTTTCTAAGGCGAACAACTAAGTGTTCAAAATCAGTATTAGCTAAATCTTAACACTCACTGATGCTACTAGAAATACTGGGAAATAATAGTACTGTATTTAGTTATCATGAAACTTACACTCTTAATTGGTGACTTTTCTTCTTAGGGAGCTATTCATATAGATACATTTAAGTATACGTGGGTGAAAGCTGTGCCTGCTAAAGCAAAATGTTTTTTCTCCCTAGGACTAACTTTTTCACTCCTGTCTGGCTAATCATCATGTCACAGTTACGTGTGACAGACAGGGCTGGTATCACCAGCAGCCCTTTAACTGGCATTCCCACCAGTCCTTTATTCACAAACTCTACATGCCTTCCTTTACAGATCTTTTTCTCACCCAGCTCTGACTTTTTTCATAGACGTCTCTCCGATAACTCTGACTTCTCCTTTTATTGGAAGCTTCACACTGTACTGGGTCCTTTTCTTATAGGTAATTCCACATAGCTTTGACTCATTCTTCCAATCTACATGGCTGGCTAAGCCCCAAGCTGTCCCTTTCCCAGCTGCCTGACCCTGATTATCCCTCATACAACATCTTCTTATCCTATCACAGCACAGCCACCTCTTTCTCTTACTCCAGCAGACTCTCAGTCTCAAGCTCTAACTGCAAGTGCTTGTAATTACACCCAGCTATCCCACTCCTTTATTTCTCCCAAACTGATTGGCCAGACACAGATATTTCCACTCCTTGGTAATCACCACAGCTGCAAGTGATTGGGAAAGATTCCCTCCTGCACTATCCTTTCAGCCTACTCTGCACAGCCTCATATTTGAAGTACCACACAAGGTAATTTTTAATTGCAGCATAAAGGGAGATAGTATATAAAAAAAATCTTCCCCAACTGTCCAAGAAAACAGAAAACCCCTCCAAAAAATCTTCCTCAATTTCATACTATTTTTTGTTTCTAAAGACAATGTATGTATGCTACTTTTTACATGTGTTATGAAGGTACTTAAGATCAATGCCATGTTGTTTTATTTGGCAATTTTTATGAACTGATGTTAGAAGACTTGTGTAGGTGGTTTTTTTTTGGTTTTTTTGGTTTTTTCTCAAAAGGATTTAAAAGGTAACAAATATTAGTTATCATGTTACAGGAATGCCTCTACAGTATTTTCTCTGGTTGCTTGTTGCTGGTTGGTTGTGATGCTAATAAATGAGATTATTATCAAAATATTGTAGATCTGATTTCTGTAGCATTACTCTGCTACATCTTTCATATGATTCTTTAATTAAACAACTCAGATCATCTGGTTGAAGTCCATAAACATTTACATAATTTGGAGAATATTTGCCATACCAGGATGCTTCTCATTGTGTAAACTGGTGAGATAATTTACATAAAATAACACAGAACAACAGAATCAATTAGGTTGGAAAAGACCTCTGAGATAACAGACTCCAATCTTTGACCAAACACCACTTTGCCAACTAGATCATGGCACTAAGTGCCACATCCATTCTTTCCTTAAACCCTTTCAAGGTGGTTCTATCACCTCCCTTGGCACCTGTTCCAGTGTCAGATCAGCTTTTTGCAAAGAAATTCTTTCTAGTGTCCAACCTCAATCTCTCTTGCTGCAGCTTAAGACCATGTCCTCTTGCTCTGTCACTAATACCCTGGCAGAAGAGACTAACCCCACCCCACCTGGCTACAACCTCCTTTCAAATAGTCAGAGAGAGCAGTAAGATCACCGGAGCATTTTTTTTTCCCCTCCAGCCTAAACAACCCCAGTTCTCTCAGCTTCTCCTCACAGGACATATGCTCCACACCTTTCCCCAGCTCCACTGCCCTTTTCTGGAGTCATTCCAGCCCCTCAATGTCCTTCTTGCAGTAAGGGGCCCAGAACTGGACACAGTGCTTGAGGTGTGGCCTTACCAGGGCTGAGTACAGGGGAGAGCCACTTCCCTAGTCCTGCTGGGCACACTCATCCTGATACAGGCAAGAATAAAATTGGCCTGCTTGGTTACCTGGGCATACTGCTGGCTCATGGTCAGGAGCCAGCAGTTTCACCATTTCAGCCTTCTGTTTTAAATGCTAAAAATTACACTGCCTGTTTGGGTTAAAATATTGTATATAAGTGTTTTACTTCTACAGGAACTTTCCATAGGAAGTAAAACAGGTTGGATATGGTTATTTCAGCAGTGAGCATAATACTCCCAGTGGCCATGAGCTCATCTCCAGGTGAGGGCAGGGGGCTTCAGGAGAAATGACAGCCAGTATTTCACCACTCTTGTATTAACATATACAGGAGGAGTAATGACACCAACCTGGGGGGCATTCAGTTTGCTTAAGTTGCTATTTAGGTGGCTTTGATATTGGGCAAATATCCAAAAATGTCAACAAAAACAAATATTAAATTTCTCACTAGTGATAGGTTAAATCCCCAGTTTAGTGTAGGGAGTGACTGGTCAGGTTGCAGCTTTGCAGAAAGAGATCTGGTGTCCTGGCAGACAGTGACAAGAAAATGATCCAGCAATGAGCAGGGGATGATGACGGCTGATGGCCTAGTGGGGCTATCAAAAGGAGAATAGGCAGCAGGTTCAGTAAGTACCTTCCCATTCCTGCTCCCTTTACTTAGTGTTTATTCACTTTCCTATAGGAATACTGTATCAAATTTTTAGTCCCTTAACAGGAGGAAGATATTAGCAGACTGGAATGAATTTGGTGAAGCGCTGCCAATCTGTTCCACTTACTCTGTAAAAAGAGGCTGAGGCAACTGGGCTTCCTCAGCCTTTCAGAAGAGATGGCTTCAAGGGGACCTGGCA
Organism: Sialia sialis; assembly: GCA_009812075.1. Classification (NCBI taxonomy): domain Eukaryota; kingdom Metazoa; phylum Chordata; class Aves; order Passeriformes; family Turdidae; genus Sialia; species Sialia sialis. The sequence continues at coordinate 8,416,443 of VRYO01001589.1, forward strand.
GCAGCCCCTTAATCCCAACAGGGACTTTCCAGTAAGATAGAGCTGAGAACTTTATTGAGGGAAACGATGGAAGAGAAAGCAAACTGTCATAATGGGAAACAAAGGAAGCTCCAGATGAATTAAATAAGAGTCTTGATGAAAATAGTCAAGCCCTGAAACAGTGAGTTTCAGAATCTTTGTCTTTGGGGGTTTTCAAGACCTAAAGAGAATATAGCCTCAGTAACTGGAACTGAAATCCTTGTTGATTTTGTTTGCTTATGAAAGTAATCACTTGCATCTATGCAACTTGAAGTGTGTCCTAAGTGTTAATTTTATGGTAAGCTGATTCATTCTGCTGAAGGTGGGTTAGATCTCTGTTGACTATTAAGAACTTTTAGACAGCCTGTGTATATCTGCAGGTGTCTTCATCTAAGTTTCTTAATCTTAAACTGAGTCTTATCTCTAAAAGTTATACAAATCTAACCTGTGGAATTTAGACTCCCTCTTTTAAAAGGGAGAAAACAGACACCTCTGAAGAGCTTTCATCTCCGTTCTCTTTGCAAACTATTTTAGGAGGAGGTGAATCACTTCTTGTGACATTTCTTTTCTGTCCCAAAGGCCTATATATCAAAAAAGGAAAATCACTTTGAGATTTCAGCTTTACACTTACCAACATGAAGGTCTGCAAACCTGATTTTCAAAAATCCCAAGCCTTGCACAATTGCTTAAAAATATTTATATTTTAAAATCATGTTCTTGTGTTTAACTGAAATTTGTACTTTTTTATATTGGAAAATTTATGACAGAGCCTGAAGTCTTCCTAGACTGTTTAGTGTTCAAGTGGAAAGGCTGCACTGATTAGCTTTCAAATGCTCATTCAGATTGACCCCTTTTGGAGCAAAGTGTTCTGCTCCAAAGACATAACCATTGTACTTATAAACAATTTGATGTTTCAAAAGTTTTGAAAGAAAATAAGTGTTTCTGGCTAATATGGACACATAACATAATTTGTCATATTCCCTTTTCATATAGGAGAAGAAGACTTAGGTTGTTACTTATTGAGGAAGAAAAAAAAAAAGATTTAGCACAGCATTTGGTGACAATTATTTGCTTCATTAGGCCACTTTGCTTTGCTGAGCAATTATCTCAGTTAGGGGCAGCTGCAGTTAGGGCCAAGTACCAAGTTGTGCTGGTGCTTGCATTAGATAACATGCTATAAAAGAAAAGTGTTCTGGTAATTCCTAATTGCTTTGTTGTAGAAGACAAGGTATTCAGAAGGGGAAATTGTTCCCACTAACTAATGGATGGAGAACAGATTTGTGATGGCAAGTAAATTAGTGGGCCTGGTGTCATATTTTGAAATCCTGTTGAAATCTACTGCATACAGTACACAGGAATGTCATCTGACTGCACATCCTGAGTAATCTGGGAGTTGCTCTTCCAAATTGGTAAGTACCCTCAATGTCAGATGACTTCACCACAAGACATTTTTTTTCAAAACAGATAAAATTGGGATTGTGTCATCTGTAGCTTTAGTGTTTATTATACGTGGTAAAAAAAATGACAAATCAACTACTACTTTTTAAAATAGGGAAAAGCTTTCTTAAAATATGTATGTTCAAGGGATGTATTTTTAGTATATTACACTTATTTGTACTCTATACAGTGGCTAATAGAATGTGGCTTTGGAACTATTCTGTCAACTGTGAAAAGATTAAGATAGCCCTTTATGTAAAATACAGTAATTTCACAATTATAAGCTGCACCTGGTTATAAGCCGTACATCCGGGTAGAGCATGGGATTTGTCCATATATAAGCCGCACCTTTTTTTTTTTTTTTTTAAGCGAGGATCCATGTGCGACAAAGTAACGAGTTAGTAACAGAATTGCGCCAGCGTGGGGTTTGGTGTCAGGTGCTCACATTGCAAACAGTTTTCATAGACCAGCAAAGCCTTTAAAGGCAGCCCCAGGTGCCCTCCCCAGCCGGCTCTCACTTCTGGGTTGGCATTTCACTGGGATTTGTCCATAGATAAGCCGCACCTGATGGTTAGCAGCACTACTGGGGTAGGCTGGACTCTTCAATGAAAAAGGTGTGGCTTATAATAATGAAATTGCTGTAATTAATTTTTGTTCATCCAGAATATGAATATCTATTTTTCTTATTCTTATTAGTTGGCTGTTCAGAAGTAGTGCTTAATTTATTTATAAAAGTATAATTTAAGACATTGTTTCTGTTTGTTATGTAGAAGTTACATGGGCTTCATTCACTATTACATAAAACTTTGCTCTTATACATTGCATCACTTTTACAGGAACATAAGATCTTGTTTAAAAGTATTTAACAGAACATATCTGTGGCATGATCCAATTTATAATGTAAAGGATTTCAGTACTCTTGATACTTAATGTTATTTTGTCTTGCTTTTCTTAATAACTTATCCATTAGTTTATCATAATTAACAAATCTTTTTGATAATATACATTAAATATACTAAATTTTCATATATCTAATGGCTGGTTTTATATAGGATATTGTGAAAAATAATTGTAGGTGCTGAGAAGCTGCTTTTAATTCACAGGCTTTTTGTTTTTTTTGACAGCTGGTTTGGTTGGTTTGGGTGGTTGTTTACTTGGATTCAGATTCTCAAGAGAATCAGTTTCTGTCACTCGCTGAATTTTCTTTGTGTATTGTTTTCCAGTTTACCTCCCTGTAGGAATTTTTTTAAAAAGTCAATCATCAAGTTATTTTCTATTATGTAAAAACGAGAAACCCCTCAAATATAATAATATTCTCACCTTCAGTCCCCTATTAATGAAAGAGATTCAGTCTGAGAGGTAGCAGACAGATGCTCCATGAGATTCCATTCTTACTGGACAGCTGACAAACCCTTATTCCCCATCCAGGCTCAGTAAATTTACCTGCTTTTCTTATGTAGAGACAAACAGCTGGGGAGCACAGCAGCCAGTGCTACTGGAACAGAAAGTGTCCAAGGACGATCAGAAGGATCTTGGTAGTGCTTGTGGCAGGGGCAAGAGTGAATGAAGTAGTCAAATGCTAAAGGACACTTAACCAAATACTTCAGGAAACCAGAATTTTTTTCAAATCCTTACTCTCACAAAATGGTTATCTAGAATAACTTCTGTTCTGTGAATTAAAAAAAAAGAGAAAAATAGGCAAGACTTTCCTAACTTCTTTTGCTATGTTATTTGATGCTGAATATATAGAAAGCAAAATTTCACATAAAATAGATTGTAAAGTAAATTTAGACTTGTATTTATTTGTACTTGAAAATGTAGCTACATTACTTCTGCAACCTACTGCAATATTTTTCTTTGTTCATGTGATCCTCCCCATGTACAGTGCTGTGAGACCATTAAGTCTGCATCCTTACTAATTCACAGATCACACCAGGAACAATTTTCTGTCTCAGAACTTGACTGTTGTGCATGTTACTTGCATGCTGGTGACTAAATTCTTATCTCCTAAAGGCTCAATCAGTTGTTATGAATGCTGCCCAGCATATTCCCAAGTTGTTTTAGGAATCAGGTCTCAATGTAACAGCATTGATAATATACCAAAGCTGCTGTTCAGCTCTGTTAAGTTTACTAGGATATATGTGGCACTAAGCTCTGAGTGTAAGAACTGGTGTAGTTAGGAGAAGATAATATTACCACTTCATATTCAGTCTATTGTTAATTTTATACATTTCCAATTCTTCTTCCTTCCTAAAAATAAACATCCTAATAGAAATTCCCTACCCAGTGGTGATAAAATTTTTGATGCACTAAATCAGTGGGGAGGTAAGGGCGTCATCCTTACACAGATGTAGCACCTCTGCCATTTTCTGTAAATAAGAGTATGGGCCAAATTTCACAACGGGATTGAAACATGCTAGATGTTGTAGTTACAAGCATCTTAGTTTGAAATAAGAAGACATAGCAAGTCTAAGTTTCTTCTGAGGCTTTCAAACCTTGAAAGAATTGTAAGAGGGCACTGTATCCTAAAGCTTTTCTTGCCCAGTCTACTCTAAGTTCTAGAGACACCTCGCGTGCAAAATGTGTTGGTCTGTCCCTCCAGCTAATAAACTACTGTATTTTTATCAATATTAAATTTTTACAAGAGGCTTTGCAATTCATCTAAAATAATCCCATAGCATTAAATAACCAAATTTGAACAAAAAGTGCTGTTCATATTAGTTTTTAAAACTGGTGTTATTGGCAAAGAGATAAAGAAAATATCAGTCCAAAAGAAGAACCCAAAATCCCCCAGAAGATCCAGATGTCTACACTTCTCCTATATCTAGATTAACTTGCATTTTTGTTATCATGAGATTGAGTATAATAGCAATAAATAAGTTTCTCAAGACTGTATGATTTACACCTTTCACCTTCTGTGTAAATTCAGCCGTGTAAGATAAGCCTAATGTTGTCTATAATACTATAAAATCTTGACCAACTAAATTTGAAGGGGATGAGGAATGCCAGGAGAATTCAGAAGGAGCAGATGGAGGGAAGAGAAAATTCTGTTAAGTAAGACCCACTGTGGGATGGCACATCTACAGTGGCTGACAGAGCAAATGAAATACTAACCAATGCCTAACAAAAATAGTTCTGCAGGAAGCTCATTAACATTACAAAATATCTGCAATGTAAATTAATTTTAATGAAGGTGTATCTAGATGCATATACAGTGACTAATGAAATAAATTCTCTGAAACTTTATCTCAGCTGTTCCATAAGCAGCAGTGGTGTGTACATGTCAGCGCCGTGACAATTCACCAGCAATGTGAGTGAGTCTGTTTCAGGCTGGGGAAGCCCATTAACACAGAGAACATTTTGCCACCAGTGGAGGAGAATTTAATATTGTTGATGGGAAGGAACTGAGTGCTGCTATTGCAAGCCAGATCAAGATGCAAAAGTGTCTCTGCTGTGTGTGCATGAGATTTAAGCAGTTTCACAGATGGGAACATAGGTTATCCTTTCTATACATTGAAGGGGCTGAGAGAGGACTTCAGAAGTTTTGCAATCTAGTGTTATGATGAGAATGCTGTATGAATGCATATTCTTTATGGAGGGTAAGAACTTCTAATGACACTGTTATGGTTTGCTAGTCTGTGCTGAAACCATCTGAGAATCTGAGCTGTTCCTGCTCACAAGGTGCTCTGAAAATTATTATGCACCAGCTGGCAATGTGCCACATCCTAACAGGATGTGGAGCAGCAAAAGGCTATTTCTAGAGTTTTATTCTGGGAAGTGCTTCATCACTCACAGTAGTGTAAGGATGATCCTTTTAAAAAGTAATAACATGCAATCACTTCTATATCATTTTATAGAGCCTAAGTTGCTCCCAGTTAACATGCTTAGGTGATTTTTGGATCTCTCTCTTCACAGGCAATAAGAATCCTACTCTCAGACTTTTAATATGGAAAGCACTGTTAATGCAAGAGAAAGGATTATCCCTTCAATAAAGGGTTGACCGTGGAGCCTTGTGCCTTCTAACCATGTTACAGGGAATGTAACAGCATGTAACTTTGCTTTTTGTTGCTATGGTATTGTTGAACAGAATTTGATTGGTAAATTACCAAAAAAATATAAAAAAATAGTCTGTGGGCAAGGAACTTTGCAATTAATGAGAGATAAAATTTTATACAAAATATGTTTTATCTCTAACTTACACTTCATATTTCGTTTAAAGAGTGATACTGCTAACAAAACTAACTCAAATAATAATGTAAAGAGATCTATTTTCTCACTATATATTCATTGCTACCTTATTTCAGTATCAAGCCCACTTTTTATTGCATTTGAGTTGAGACTAGGATAAATAGTACGTAGGGAGCTCAGCTCTGTTTCTTTATGTGCAGTGTCAGCAGAATGTTAACCAATTTCAAATTGTAGCTCCAGCCAGCAAATATACTGAAGGTTGATTGTATTCTGTATGGGTTCAGAAGGGATTGTTTCTTTCATGGAAATTCATTGTTGATGCTGATGTGAAATAGGACCCATATTATTTTAGAGATCATAAGCAGAGATGTTAGACAACCAGGTTTTTATTGTGATGTGTAACTTGACTTTTCTCTCTGCCCGTCTCACATGCAGTGTGATTTGAAATTGGTACTAACCAGAGTGTAGAAATTGTGAGCCCCTCCTAAGATTGAAAAATATGAAGGGGGTAGGATGGGATGGCAAGCATAAAGTAGAAATAGGCAAAACTCCTTTAGTAAAAAAGAAATACTGCAAAATGCTCAGGTATGTAACATTTTATATACCAATTTGCTGCTAACTAGCTTCAGCACTGTCTTGTTAAATTCTTTGTACCATATGATGTTACATTTTGAGAAGACTGGCTAAATTGCAGCATCCCTTTTTTTAGCTACTGGGAAATTATGCACCTCCTACACTGAGCTGGCATTGTCCTGAAGCAGTTTCTCTTCCTGAGCTTTGCTTATTTTCACATTGTGTTTGAGAATGACAGTGAGCAGTAACCCTATTATGAGGAGGGAAGAAAGTGGGAGGAGTTGCTTTTCCAGGAGTATTTGTACTTCATATTTAAAACTTCATATGCAATTAGGAAGTAAATATTTATTAGTGACTGCATAAACATGAAAACAAACTTGATGAAATTCTGAACAATGTACTTCACCGAGTAGCTTAATGATTTATGTTGACCTTCTGTTACTGCCATTTCTCACTTTTAGTGCTTTATTTCCAAGAGTTAGATACATGATGTAGAAGAACAGAGTGACTTATAAGCAGCACTGTAGAAAACATTGTAAGACAAGATGAAAGATTAGTTTTAACTGAAAATGTAGAAGAAACTGAAAATTAAGATGAAATGGTAACTGAATGTTGATCTCACCACAGTAATGACTTTGCTGTAGTCACATTATTTTGTGCTGTCCCATTTTTCCATGTATGATATGAGGTAATGTCTTGTATCTGCTGAATAGTATGGTGGTAAACTGAAAATATGAACAAAGCTTTAGATATATTGGAGTACATATTTTAGAGTAAAACTCTAAGCATATAGATAAAAAGTAGATTATAAAAGTTGAACGGATTTTCATCGGTTAGGTTTTTTGTTTGAATTGAAATGAAAAATAATTGTATGCAACACTTTCCTAAGAAATATGCTCATAACTTTGTCACCTGTATAAACAGGAGTGGCAGTAAGCAGATAGCTGAGAGAGATGAAGTACTGTTGCATAACTCTGGTTTATTATACAGAATGGCCAGCTTCTAGCCTTTCTTGGACATAGTGACTATATGATTTGTCAGTAGGTTGCATGCAGAGATCACATATTATCAGACAGATGTACATGTTAAAAAAGGTAGGGAAGGTTGGCTGGAGTATTTCTTGATTTACTTTCAAAATATCTGCAGTTACATACATTTATTTATTTTGACATGGAAAGTAATTTAGGGTAATAGCTAGAGTCTAGTAGTTTATCAGTTTATGTGTATGGAATAGTGGAAGGGGTTTTTGTGTGTTGGCTTAAATGGTGTTTTACCCTATATAGGCAATATAGCTGGTTTGATATGGATAAATAATACAACTAAATAAACTGTGGGAGATACCAGTAGTTGACTTTCCTAAGTAGTTTGCCTTTTCAAAGAAGGTACAACTTATGTATAATATAAATATTTTATTATTTCATTTCTCATCCAGTAGTGTTTTATTTGCTTTGTCTTTCATTCCTGAAGAAAATGGAGGTATCAAACTGTAGAGTCTTTTCATTCAGTTGAATGAACTTATTTGCACCTTAAGAAAAAACTCTTAAACTTAATGCATGGTGCTTCTGTGAATTACCCATTTGGTATAATTTAGTTTATGTAATTTAATTTTCTTATACATAATAGTGATTCATGAATACAGTATAATCTCACTTTTTTTGAAAAAAATATTGTGTGATATATACTACTTCAGTGAAATTTTTCATTTTTAATCAGAGGAAAATGCTCCTATCCATTTTTTCCTTAAGGGAGAAAATCTTGTGCCATGTCATAAGTAAGTTTCCCAGGGGTGCTTTTTTGCTTTGATGAATTTGTCATAGTCAAGGAATGCTGGTAGCTTGCCAGAAGACATGTGGTTTAGACTTGTATTACAACCTCTGTATGTTGAAATTTAGGTGTATTGATAAACCATTGAGAAAGACATGTTTCTTTTAGATTTAGACAGATATTTGTGTTTCAGATACTTGTTGCATAAACCTGATGAATCTGATCTTACAGAAAACTAGAAATGGAAACATATGGAGGGGGCAATGGGAGGACAGGGTCATGAATGTAGTCTTCAAGTGCTAAAGTCAGTAATACACTCAAACTGCATCAAGAATGCTTGAGGTTAGTCTTCACAAAAAAGTTTCAAATGATAAGGGTAAAGCAGTTCTGGAATGCATTGCATAAAAAAAACCTGATTAATCATCTTGGTGGAAAACAGATAAAAGTTATCCACCAGAAATTGCATTATTGCGTCTCACTTGCAAAAAACATGCTGCAAGTTTGTTTTTTTTCTGGGTTTATGAAGAAATCTGCAATTAAAAAGCCTGTTAATAAAACTCCTCGATGTTGAATTCTTGTCCACTGATTTGTACCCTCATATAGGTCAGAAATGAGATTCAAAACAGACAGATACTTCCTGATATTAACCGTGATTCTTAGTATTGTTATTAGTAATCTATTAATTGGTTTAGAGTTGAGGGGCTCTTGCTTTTGTTTTTTTGGTGTTTTTTGTTTGTTTGTTTGTTTTGTTTTTTGTGAAGAATGGTACAGCTGTGCACATTGAATAAAGACTGGCAAAATTACTATATACTCTACTACTAATACTCTATGAAATGTCTCAATTCAAAACCTTCACTTGAAACTGGATTATTCCAGCAAATCATTTGCCACATGTGACATCTGGTACTAAGGTGAGTTTTTAAACGTCTGTTAAAATTCACAACAAAAGTATGTTTCAAGGATACAAAACAAACTAAGACAAAACAATGCTGTCTTCCCTCTGGAACACAGTAATTTTAAAGAATGGTTTGCATTATGGTAAACACATAGACCCTAAATTGTGTTTCCTTATCCCTATTTCTACAAGTGAAAACTTGCTTGAGGATAAAATGCAATCTTAAATAAAGTACAAAATAAATATATTTTTATTTATTTGAAATTTATAGGTGTAGAACAAGGCACAAAAGGAAAATTTCATTTGTATATTTTCAAAAATATGATTATTACAAGAATATTAGCAAGTGTTTCCACAGAATTCTGCAGTTCTGATAGTAGCTCAGGTACTAGCATGATGATGCATACCAGAGATTTAACCCAAAAAACCTGTGGACCAGGTTTTACCTTGAATACAAAACTTTAGTAGAACCCATGAGCAAAAAAAGCATGAGCAAAGAATTACAGCATTTTCTTCTAGGGTTATCACAGCCATTAATCTGATATCCTTCACCAAGTGTCAAGCAGCAGTTTTTTAGTGCAATTATGTGTGTAACAAAAGAAAATTGAAGTGATAACAAATATTGAGTTACTTTGATTCTATAAGGCTGGCATTCAGCTGACCAGCAATAACATAGCAGTTACCCAGGAGAACTTACTGGTCTTGTAATCTCTCAACAATCTAGGAGGCAATACAGAGTAGAGGAGACCAAAGGAAAAAAAAAAGATTCTTTGACTTTCTGCTCTGTGGGCTGTTTCTGGTTTCCTGTTTATAGGAGAAAAGCCAGTTACATTTTGTAGTTAATTCTTGGTAAGCTTGATCTGAGGAAATGGACACTGAAGGACTGCAGTGGACAAAGCTAGATTACTGATAAGGGTGCATAGAAATGAGATGTGTAAAAATATATTTCAGTGAATGCGATAATTTATACATACATGACCAACACTGAGGTGTTTGTGGAAATAATCTCCTTTAATATAATGTTATTATTGTGTGTGAATAATACAAAGATGCATTGCACATTAAAAAAAATCAAATTAGTATCTTATGACTTCTGTTTGCCTACCACTGCTGCAATTAATCTCCAGTTTCTAGAAGATGTAGAAGAGAATGCAGGAATATCTGCACCGTGCTGTAGCATAGTGTAGAAATCTCCAATCCAGTGGTGGGGCAACCAGGAAACCCTGTGTGTGCCCAGAGGTTCTGTGCAACTCTGAGCCTGACCTGACAAACTCTGTGCCAAAAATACTGTCGAAGTGCTGGGGAGAGGAGGGATCAAAGGAGCACATCAAACTAAACTGTAATATTGCTTTCAAACCTAAGCTGATTTATTTAGAGCTAGCTTTGATGTCTTTGCACTCATAAGTACAGCTCCAGAAAGTTTTCATACATTAGCAACTAGAAAGCTCATCATGTATCGTACCCATTTTTAAATGTTTAGAGGAGTCGCAAATTGGGGTGTTTATTGACACAACACATAATGATTATTTAGCTGGTAGAGGAAAACAAGCCTAAAGGAAATCTCAATATATTGTATTTATATAGTATTAATTTTACTAGGAACAAAAGATGACATTTCCAAGCTTTTGGTTTGGGTTTGTGGGGTTTTGTTTTGTTTTGTTTTGTTTTTTTATTATTATTATTTTGTTTGTTTGTTTGTTTTTGTTGTTTTTTTAAGTGGAAATTGAGCATCTGGAATTCACTTTGGGGAATAGAATAAATAACATACTCAAAGTTCACTTATTTTTCTCTAAATAAGGTACAGCAGCTTGTATACAATGCATGGGTTCTCAGTTCATGCTAATCCATAGAGTGAGTATTAATTTATAGCTAATAAGCCTCACGGAGTGAGAAACACTAAATTTAAACAAGGGTGAAAAAAGCCACAAAAACCTAGCAGTCAGTGACAGATCCTCAAAATGAAGAAGGGTTTAGTTGCTGAGGTGTGCTGTCTACTTAATGCTTTGTACCGGCGTGATGCCAAATGCTGCAGTCTGATTAATTTAAATGGCAAGCGTGAACATCCTAAAGTTAGTAGCTTAAGAAGAAATATGTAGTACCTCCTTAACAGTTTAGTTATTTATTTAATGGTTTAGGATTGTAATTTCCAAAGCTAATAAAGTTTCAATTTCATGACTTTTAAGCATTTAATGAATTTTTTAAAAATGTAGTTTGAGCAGGCAAGTAGACAAAAATGGAAGGAAGTGTCTTGCAGAGAGGTGAGTTAATTAAACATTTAAATACATAGAGAAGATACTAAGTTACTAATGAATATAATGAGCAGTAACCTAGGTACTAGTGAGGAAAAAAAAAGAAAGGCAACAGACCGTTGTATCAAACTGATGAATTTCCTCAGTATGTTGTACATGAGCATTGTCTAGAAAGTGTTTGCTGAATGTGTCCTTTTTCTTGGCAATGAAACTGAAAACCAGATGAGCCATAATTAAAGCTGGGTCACAAAGGAGAGAAAAGCTTTTATAAACCATTATGCCATTTATATTTGCACAAATTAGTAAATCAAATGCTGTCATGTGAATGGTAAAATTAAAACCTTTTCAGTGCAGCTTAAATCTGATAAACATTTTCCTTTAATTGTTTTGTGTGAACTACTGACATATAATCAAGTGCTCTCCTGAAAGCAAGCAAAAATACCTGGTAACTATTTCTGTATATCTTTACTGCCACCTTAGAATAAAAAAAAAAAAAAAAAGGTCTTATTTTACAGTACTTTATTGCTGTTTTACCAATTAGCTCCAAACTAAGGTGGATATGAAGCCAACTTGTTGAAAGTAATACATAAAACCAGAAGTTGGGCAGTACCAGCATCTTTGTGCTGATAAGTCACACATGTATACTACCACCCTTTTTGTTTTTTATGCTGGCAGCAGAAAGGGATTTAAGTTTAGATTATTTACAGGAAAAAATGCAGTAATCTTAGTTTAGTAACAGTCTTTCAGACTGTGGAGTACTGATCAGTGTTCCTCAGAGTCTTGGTCACTAATCTTCCAAATTGACTGACCTTTAGAAAGCTTGTTAATAGAAACCAGGAGCTAAGTGATGAAGGCACTCATTCAGGTCTTGAGGACATGTATTTAGAGATGAGATGTGAAAAACCTTCAGATGCTCAGAGCATTCCTGAAAATACAAACTGTTCAAGACATGTATCTGAGCAGATGTGATCCACTTGATATGAGGATTCTTCTTCAATCAACTGTTTCAATTCCCTTGAATAAAACTCTCCAGAGTTAATTTGTTGGTTATATTTGCAGGAAAAACAAGCCCTAAACCTAGTCATTTTGGAAGTTAGACAAATAGGTCAACGCTTCTTGGCTTTTAATCAGCATTTTCTACATAATACTTGAGAACTGACAAGTACCTAGAGGGCAGGTCTCAGAGTATTTTCTTTATTACTAGCAACTGCTTTCACTCAGAGATTCTTGGAACTAATCAGAACAATTAATACATTGCTCTATCGTGTCCATCAGTCCTACGAACTTAGCTATTGTGGTAGACTCTGTGCAGTTTGCTTTGACCAGTTGTAGCTGATGGAAGATCACTCGGTGATCACTTTGAATCCCTTGTTCTTTCATCAAGTCTCATTTGTATTTCCAAGTCATGTGTTTGGAATGTGTGCACTGAGCAGGTCCTTGCTCTGAGTGTTGAGAGAGATGTGCCAATGGGCCATCTCCCTTCAGCACACTGGAGAGCTACCTGGGCACAAAAGCTTGCAGAGAGCACCGCACTTATGTTTGCAACTGAAAAATGAGGTGTCCAGACCTGCATAACATGAACAAGCCAGCACATATGGTTTAGCATAGTGATGCATTATTCTTGGAAGAATGAAGTTGTGGGATGAAAGCCAGACAGATCAGGCATAGCTGTTGGAAAAAAAGGCCTAAAGAACATGTGTTTCACTAACCATGAGCTGTTTAGGCAGAGAGTATATGATGAGGAGTACTGGAAGGGTTTTGTAATCTGTAACACAAGAGTACCATATATATCCTTTCACTTCCTGACCAAAGAAATTAATTATTTCCTTATATTCCTCTTACAAGGTACAGCACAACACTTCTTAAAAGGTACTTGTGTTATAGCACTTTCTTTTTGGTGTGTACTTTGATCCAAATAAATATTTCACTGTAAATGAGAGGATTAGGAGGAAAAAAACAAAAAGAAACGGTATTGCTTATAGAACTAGTTTAGAAAATGCTGATGTTAAAAATTTTCAGCAAATTTTAAACTGGAAAACCAATTGTCACATCATTTGGGGGTTCTAGTGCATAGCCTTAATTATATAGGATACTTCCTTATTGATGTTTACTTACACTTTGAGTGACCTATAACCTCTAGACAAGCAAAAGTTGGTTTTAACAAGAAGTCTTTTTGGAACATTAAATTAGCCAATCTTTTTCAATGGTTTTCCTGGTAATTGTGTCAGGTTATTGGTAGGGTTTTGTTTGTTTGTTTGTTTTAGGGGGGGGTTGTTTGGGTTTGTTTTGTTGTCTTTTATCTTCTTTACATTAATAAATTATACTATTTCTAGTTATTTGCCAGTTTAGAAGCTGAAACATTTATTTTTGTCTTTGGCAATGCTTATTTGAACTGGATTTAACTTTCCAACAGCCCATTCTGTTTGGTACCTGTATTGATATTGTTTTCTGTACGTAAAATTCATTTAAACAGAAAAAGTTAATACTGGGTTTGTGCCAACAAACTCTATGAACCTTATAACAACATGTTTCTTGCAGAAAATAAAAGCAGGAGATGGAATCAGATGCTGAGAAGTTATATCTTGTTTGCAATTCCATATACAAAATAATGAAATCTGTAACTCATATCAACAAGGTGTGTAAAAGTCGTTGTACTGATCTGCTAAAATGTGAGAATTGTTTTCTACTAAGATTTTGCTGCTATATACTACATCACAACCAATGATTGAAAACAGACACTGACATGTTCTGGAGAAAATTATAATCAGAAGAGTTCTTTCTTGGTATTTAATCAGCATGCTTCTCTGCTCTCTGTAAGTTTAATCTACCATTCAGTTCCCTCTATTTTCTAGTGACTAATTTAAATATGAAACATATACACACTTCTGTAAATGGCATAAAGTCATCAGTCTACTACACTGCCCTATTATAGTTATTTTCTGCTGTTACTTTTAAACTAGTGGGTTCCTCCAGATGGTATAAAACCAGTGCACAGAGGAACATCACTGAACTACTAGGGAGTTGAAATGATTTAAAAACTGTTTTCATTCTATTGAGCAAGTGTATTAAATTAATGTACAGAGGAAAAAGAAAAAAGTAAAGCTCATTAAAGTACAGTTCTCTAAACAGCCATTTTGTATTGAAACAATCAGTAAGGGCTCTGCAGAGAGATTATCAATGTGTCTCTGCAAAATGAAGACAGCTCATTGTTGCTTGTGCTCAGAGCTCACCAGTTTTTAACTCACTGTATTTAAGAAGCTATGTAGAGTTGACCAAAACAAAGAAGAGAAAAGTTCTATAAAAACCCTGTTTGGCCATATCTATACACATATAATTAGCTGTTGATTCTTCAAGGAAGCATACATGCAGTCTGCGTGCTCTGGACTCCTAATCTATTCCTGTTCCAGAATACATGTATCCAAATTATCTGATCTATGCTTCTGGATGTTGGCAAGTGCTGGGGATCACCAGTGCTATGATAACACACAGGTTCCTGTCATGTGAGCTCTAAAGTTTAGAATGAGTTGTTTTTCTTTTGGAACTTTCTTGCTATTTGGTTTTGTCAGGATGTGCCTACTGAAACCTCCGCAAAGCATTTTGACTAATGAGATACTTTTTAGGGCTGCTTTAGACCATTGATTAAAACATTTGCATGGATAATGGAAGAAGTTCTCACACTTCTTCTTTACAAAGTATTTTATAAGGAGTTGGAATAGAGGTAATATGCATATCATGTGCTATTTAAATGACCCTTATGTAAGACTCTTAGCTGTGCTTGCTGTTAAAGTGTTCTGGTTTTCATACTTGAATATTTACTGACCCAAAAAAAGAATAGTGAGTGCAGCTATGGTAAAGTGGATTAGGATACGTGTGTTAAGGAGTAATTTTGAGGTCCTCAAAGTGACTAATTGCTTGTTAAATACAAAATAGATAGACTTAAATACAGAATAGACAGACTTATAAGTTACTTTTAAATACGAGTTTTTGGGATGCATTCCTGGAAGTTAAACTCTTCTGTATAATAAGGCAAAAGAGGCACCTTGGGTATGTTTGGGTTTTTTGTTTTTTTCCCCCTCCCATTATATAGCTAAATGGCTTAGCCATTGAGTTACTGGGCTTGAACATGGGCTGTAATTTCACTTTTTCAACAAGTTCTCTGAGAAAGTATCAACTGCTATAGCCACTTAATCCTAGATGTGATTCATGACTGTGAGGGCATAGGAGAGGGAGAAGGTTCATTCCAATCTTTTTTTTCAACAGAAATTCTTCTCAAGATTTCTGTCCACCAAGCTCTGGTATCTTCCTGCTCAGTATTTCTAGGCTCTTACCATACTTAGCATACTAATCTTCCTCATTAGCTGCATAAGATACTTAAATGCCTTAACATACAGTTAAAGATTGCAGTTGCCACAGGATACCAGTGGACTTGCAGTAATAAAACCAAACCATTTTTGAAGGTGGCTATAAAATGAGCTTGAGCAGTTCTTGTTGAAGAGTGGTAATGCATATGTTATATCTGGATTTCAGAGTTCAGCTTCCAAATAAAAATATGCTGAAAAACTACTTATTTGTTGGCCTCATTATAACTAAATTTGAAATCTTGATGTTGGAACTGTCTCCTAAGCAGATCCTAATAGCTGCTAGATTTTAATAAATTACATCTACTATGATATTATGCAATATTGCAGTGTGGCTTGCTTTGAAAATATAATGAAGTCAACCTTAGGCCTCACTACAGCATTGCTCTTAGATTTGTTGACAAATGCAGAGTGTTCTGTGAGTTATAAATATGTGGATTAGCAAAGTGCTCATTTTATACACTGAGGAGAT
Organism: Sialia sialis; assembly: GCA_009812075.1. Lineage (NCBI taxonomy): Eukaryota > Metazoa > Chordata > Aves > Passeriformes > Turdidae > Sialia > Sialia sialis. The sequence continues at coordinate 8,432,397 of VRYO01001589.1, forward strand.
TCTGACAGCAAAATAATAAACAACAAATCATCACTAATGCATAATGTATTATGGTCCTGGTCACAGTTTAGCAGGGTTTGTTTTTGTTTTTTTATTTAATGGATTAGGCCCCATTCTTCAGCCTCCTCAGTTTTTCTTCAGATGATTGTAGTAGAAATTTATGCCAACTTATTTCTATCATTTTGTTTTCATTTTTTTTTTCCTTCTTCTGCTTACTTTTTTTTTAAGTGCCTATGTAGTATTTTCTCTTGAGGGTTTTATTTTATTTTTTTTTGTGCTTATTATTTGAAGATAGGAAATTTTTTGATTGCTTGTTTCCTTGCGAAGCTGTTTTACTTTTTTTTACTGTTTTACTGGTTTTTACTCTTCTTTCCCATATTCTTGAACAGTGAGTTTGAAGCATGGAGGAATAGAACTCATGTCAGTCTTGTCATGCCATACCTAAAATTTACTGCCTCAGTTCAAATACTGTTCTTGTAAGAGATTCTTTTAAAACATCTACCACTGCTATTTTTCTTTATCCCAAAGTTTATTTATTATGTTTTTAATTTAGCTCATCATGTTTAACAATGATATAACATATTTATGAAAATAGATGAATCAGTACTGAGTGCAGGTCTTCCTAGCCCCCCTCCCACTTATGACTAAATTAACTATGTGATGCAAAATTCATCTGGTGTCCAATAACCAGCAGTATCACTCAGCAATCAGTAGTGAAAACAACACAGTTAAATGTTATTTTAATGAACTGGGGAATGAATGGAAGGCCCACTTATCAAGTTTTGTGGACATTATCTAATTGATGGTGCTGAGGTAGTAGCAGTTGATCTTCCACCAAAGTGACCTGGACTAGCTAGATGAGTTGCAATGCAGTCTCGTACCCAGGATGGAAAATCCTTTTTCAACAGTAGAGACTGTGTAAGGAGGCTGCTGAGTCTGACTCAGTTTGCCTCTGTTGGCTGCCCTGGGATGGTGTGAGAGGAGCTCTGCCTGTGCCCCTGCTGTGCCATAGCCCACTTTGCCCTGCTCCCTGGAGCCATTGCATCTCCCTTGGTTGCTCCTGGCTCTGCCCTGTCCCCACATGGTTGGCTGCTGAGGACTTATGGGTTGTGATGAGGCTCAGGGCTGTTTCATGGGTTCCTGAATCTCCCCCTGTAGTGCTCGATCTCACTCCCTGGATTTTCCTTCTGTCATAGTCTCTTCAGCCTCAACAACTGAAATAAAAGACTGTGCTGGATTGACCCTTTAGCAACCTCATGTAAATGCTTTTAGTAGGGAGATGGGATATGTGGCTTTCAGAATATCATGTCAAGCCATAACTTTCCATTTATTTTTAGCTCATTCATAAGGAAGAACTTTTGAACAAGGAGATAGACCTTCCATCAGTTCTGATAATGTTTCTGACAGAAGATGTTACTTCATTTTGTTGAGGCTGGTCTCAGTTCATTTTGGGAAATACTAGCTGTCATAGAGATTTTAACAAAGGATCAAACTATGTAGGTGCTCAATTTGAGGCTATTTAGATATGAGGCATAAAATATTTTCTATTCAATATAAATTTGTCAAACATTTTTTCATTAAACTTTAACTTATATTGGTAGTGGGACTTTTGTTAGAATTGAGTGTCTTTTTATCAATAATTCAAGTTCAAGAAAGGCTGCTTTTAGAAATGTGCTTTTAGAAATGTTTTTTATTGTATATGCTTTTTGGCATATATAAAATTTATTTACTCACTGTGATTTTCCCTGTGATATCTTATAGAATCTTTGATGTGATCTGTAGTTATAGAACTCTGCACTATATAGCTTATAATTTGAAAAATATTACTCTAAAGCACTGTAAATACATAGATGTTGTATTTACAACATAGACAGCTTAGATGATGCTGAACAATATCAACTTGTTTTCCTGGTAGCCTAGGAATACTAGCACTACATGTCATTTCTTCCATGGAACGGTTTCTATTTCAATTTAAAACAGTAAGAATTATCTGCAGGTTATTTGTTTCTTAGTCAGTGTATAGTGGCACATGTTAGCAAAATGCCCAGTATTCCTGAAATGTTCAAGTAGAGCTTCATTTAGGTGACATATGGTATAACTTGTAATGTATTGCTGCATTTACAGAAGTAGCTTTATTGTTTCTGTTTATATCAGTTTTACTGAGGTTGTAGTTCTCTAATTGTAGTCTTGCAATTTTCAAAAATCAGTGCTGAAAGGTTTAATCTATAAGGTATTGAATCACTTGAGCAGTGCTGCTTCTACCTTTAAGATCCCATTTTTGCTATTGCTGTTAGCCCAACTAGCAGCAGTTCAGTTGTGACTTCATACTGTGTTAGATGTGGTTCAGGGAGTCCAGTACAACATGCAATTGAACTCTTTGTAAAGTGCTATCAAAGAAATAATTCGATATACGTCCAAATTTATAAGTAGCTAAAATTTCTTCTAAAGTATCAACATGGTTTCTGTGCATTTACACAGAGTTTATAGCAATGTGACATAATGTATGTGTTCAGCACAAAAATATTAACTAAGGCTGGGAGAACATTATTGTATTTCTCAGCAGCCAGAAGAAATGTATAACTCAATGATCTTTCTAAACAATATAGTACACAATCAGAAAAAAGCTTTTTCTTCAGAAGTCTCTTTAGCAGTTACAGCCATGGATTTTGGTTAAGGGCTGCAGAGGTATCCTTTTCAGCATTTTTCAGGTCTATTTTTATCTGATGATTACACAGCAGTCAGTGTGAAGTCTAGGCAAAGCTAGGCTATATATCAATATGGTATACCAGACACCCAAGGGAGGTGAACTCTTTCTGAGGGATTTCCTCTTTAATTCAGCATCAATCACATCGTGTTCCTGTGGAAATTACACTAAAATATAAAAGAATAAACAGGTCTTCCACAGCTTTTAAATAAAACACAGAGATCATAGATATTAGAAGATTTAGATTCATCTTTTTCTCATCTTTTTATTTTAACTACTGTCAACTTTCAGTGGAGTAATGAAACTTCAAAGTCAAAATGAATGCATTTCATTCTTTTTTGCATGAGCACAAACTGTGTATTATGCTTCAGGTAAAACAGAAATAAGTAATTCTCAGTATGTTGCTGGTAGTTAAAAAGCTGTAATTTGTGGGAAATTGTTTTGTTGGGTTTTTTTTGCAAGCCATGGTCTAGAATTCAGTTGCATATCAAATCGTATTGCAACACAGAACTCTGTTTTATTCCAATCAACAATTTGTGTTTGCTTTTGTGAATTGCAGCTTGTGAACTGCAGCATATGCACTGAAGATACCAAAGCACTTTTAATAACACAGTTCTCTTGCTCAAATCCAGTAATCCAAAACACAGTTTCTCTTTCCGGAGAAATTGCTTTTTCTCTCTCTTGTTCTTTCATGGAGAAGATGTTTTTTCTTGTCTTTATTTCATAGAAAACCAAAATATGAATTTATTAATGGATTTTATTAAAAAGGGGAAAAAATCTCAGAAAGCGTGTAGAGATTGCTGAGGCCTACATTACTTGTTTTTGTTGGCAGGGTTACCTGAAATAAGTCTTCACAATGAGTTTAGAATGTCCTGTTCAGGGCTTGTGCCAGCATTCATTATTATTTCTTAACAGGTTGTAAATCAGTACTTCGTATTTTCTTCTATTTTTTTCTGCCTTAGTAATTAACCTATTTTTTTCAATCTGTAGACTGCATGAATATCATTGCTGTAATTTGGTGGCATGCTTTTTATCAGTTACAAATCGCAGCCTTTGTATACTTATGCTTCGTGACACTGTAACAGCTTCATGAGATTCCAAAATATAATATCTATTTTTTAAAAGAAATATTAATGTTAATAAAATATTCTGGTTTACCAGAATATTGGGTTAGATGAGGATAGTAATGGTTGAAACTTACAATTTGACTTTTCATTTCTATATTAAAAAAAAAAAAAAACAACAAACAATTAAACTCTACAGTATATAAAAAAATCAAGGTAGCTCAGAAACTCTGTAGTTGTTTCAATACTGAAGATGAGGATTGCTACTATAATGAAATTAAAAGCCTCAAACTTTATATATTTTAATTGTTGGCTCAATAAAGAAAACAATTCAAATTTTTCTCACAATTAATGGTGAATTGAAGGTTGTAATGGAATCATGAAAAATACTTCATTGTGTTGAAGATGCATATACATATATGCATTGGACAAGTTTAATATTGTGGAGAAAGAGCAAAATTTTTGGCATTTTATCTGAAAAAAAGGAGAAGGAAAAAAAAGTAGTTTGCTGTTGGTACTGACTCTCCAGATGGTCAACTGCAAAGAAAAGTGAGTGACGTAACTCTTATTTTGGAAATAGTGTCACTGAGTTATCAGAGATAGCTGCAACACCAGTGATGCTACTGTCAAAGCACTGCTGCTGTTTGTCAGGCTGTTTTGAAAAGAAAAATTGGTCAGCTGTCTGCACATAGATCCTGTTGTGCCTTTGAGATGCATTCAGTGATTCTGAGCTCATGGGAGACATCTGTTGAATTGCTGATACAGGTTAGAGCCCTCTGCTTCCTCATTTTGGGTAATCTTGTATGCATCTGAGAGTATAAATGGGGTCTCATACTTTTCTATTCATATGTAGAGAAACTAGATTTTTCTTTGTTTCAGGACATGTGATAGGCAACTTGTAATAAAAATTTTGTAGACCAAATTATTTTTTTTTATTGACAGTCCTCAGTCTTTATTTTCGTACTATTTTTGTGTTTGAGGATCAGTAAGATGCATGTGCTACATCAGGCCTGCAAAAGCTAAAATTATTAATATTAGTTTGTGTTCAGACTAGATACGGCTCTGTTCACGCCAGATGCACAAAACCTAAATTTCTAAGCCAGGAACAGAGTGTGCATTGTTTCTGTAGTTGATGGAAAAGTACTGAGAATCAATCTATTTTAACACTCCAATCATGTTCTGAAGGTGTTCTTTTTTTTCCTTCTTCTGATGAAAAAGTTGTCTAGGATGACTTTGACATTAAGTGCCTTAACCATTAAGGAAAAACATGGACTATTTTGCCCTGGAAAGAAAATGGGGCTATTTCCACATGAGACTAGAAAGTATCAACCTAAGTCTCATTACCTATTTATTTACTCTATATTCCCTGCTTCCATTACTTGCTCCATTTTCATGTCATAATGTCTTTAAAGTATTGAGTGGCTCAAGACATTGATGTCTGACCACACTTTACCCGCACTGCAAATTTCTGCTGTATGTTGGTAAAATATAGCCAGATAAAGTACAGCTCTATTCTGTGGACAAGGAATTTTTATGTCTACAGGATAGCAATCTGTGGAAAAATGGAAAATTTTCAGTTTTTCTGAAACTATATTTATTGCAATCAATCATCAAAGTTATTCTTCTCTTACTTCAAATTGTTCTAATTAAAATTAAAAAGACAATTTTATAATTAGAATTTTTCTAATATTCTTCTAATACAATACATTTAAAATATAATTTTTGTTTACCAGAAGGCTTTTATTATTTAAAGATAACACTTGCATGTTATGCATTAATAGTTATTCATCCTAATTTTGAAAACACAAGCAATCCAGAACTACACAAAAATATTTGCACTAATTTAGATACACAGTTGCTGTGAATTTTATTTACCAAATAGATACAGATACTTGCATGTATAAATAGTTGATGAAGCGCTATATTTTGTGGTCAAAGTTCTGTTTTCATGACAGTCTGTAATACATTCCTGGTTTGGTTGTTGAGTTCATGGGAAACTAAAGTTTTGAGGCCTTAATATTTAAAGGTCTTAAAAGTTCAGGAGTGGGTTTATTTTTCACTGAAATGCACACTCATTACACTTAATTAATATACATTTATTAAATATCTCAAACAGTTTTTCAAAGTGGAAAAGTGGGTATTTATCCCCAGCTGAATGTACAATGAGAATGTATTTGTGGAAGATTGTGATCTAGGGACTTTTTCAATGGGAGTAGTAATACTGAGTCTGGATCCATTCCCAAGTAGCACTTTGAAGTCTTGAAGTCCATTGTAATCAAAATTATATGTCAACTTTTCAACAGGTGGCTATTAAGATAAATAATAGAATTAAAAAGCATAGTCAGATGGAACACATTAGTAGGAAAGAAAATTTTAAAATACAGGGAAATAGGAAAATAAAATATATTCCTGCCCTTTCACAAACAGACTTTGAGTTTTCTCCTAGCTGTTTCTAGTAGCTGTTTTCAGGTATATTGTATCCATTCCACTCTATCTCATTAATATCATTTTTGTGATGGGAAGAGGGGGTAAAGAGACTGAGGGGAGCTTAGCAAACCAAAGAAGCTGAAGCAAGATATAGTTGTCATGCTATATTAACATCAGTGATTTTAAACGTCCCTAAATCCTCATTTAATTGTTTGTATTTTATTTAAAAATCATTCATTTGTCTAGCAGAGATTCTCCTGTCAGATTTTACAGATCATTTGGTATCTGGTAATGTATAAATATTGTTTATTGTGTAAGTATTGTATGTATATATTAAGCACAGAGGAACAAACTCTGTGAGTAAAACTGATTGAACCCTGAAAGGTTTAATATACTGAAAACACATGATTGAAACCAAACAAGGTGAGAAGTTGATACCAAAAAATGTATATATTTTAATTAATAGTAATTGAGACAAAAAGGAAAGCAAAGAAAAAAGAT
>VRYO01001589.1:8440092-8462946 GCA_009812075.1 Sialia sialis
TCGTTCAGGTGGTATTCCATGCAATTTTTTGTTATAGGATTTTTCTATAACATGCAAAAGTCTTTCATGAAGATGTTTAAGCCATTATCCATAACATTTCAGTCTCTGACACATGCCTCACACAACATTACCTATATGCTCAGCAAAATCTTTTTAAAAAAAATATTATAGAACATTTTGGGTTGGAAAGGACCCTAAAGATCATCTAGTTACAACCGCTTGTCATGGATCAGGACACCTTCCACTAAACCCGGTTGCTCAAAGCTCCATTCAGTCTGGCCTTGAACACATAAATGGATGAGGCATCCACAGTTTTGCTAGGCAACCTGTTCATTACTACCCCCACAGTAAAGAATTTCTTGCTAGTATCTATTTTAAACCTACTTTCTTTTAGTTTAATGGCAATGCCCCTTGTGCTGTCACTATATGGCCTTGTAAACTCCAGCTTTCTTGTAGCCCTCCTTCAGGTACTGGAAGGTGTTGTAATGTCTCCCCAGAGACTTCTTCAGGCAGAACAACCTCAGCTCTCTCGCCCTGTCTTTACAGGAGAGGTGCTCCAGCCTGCTGATCGTCTTTATGGTCTCCTGTTCCACTCCAGCAGGTCCACATCCTTTTTCTATTAGGGCCCCCAGTGCTGGGTGCAGCACACCAGGTGAGGTTTCTTGAATAGGGAGAAAAAAGAAAAAAGGAAAAGATGTAGAATACAATGCAAGCAGAGCCTAGCAGACTTGACAGTCTGATCTTGAGAGGTGATGGAGAATGAGAATGGAATCCAGAGGAGGCTGCACAAATCATCCCAACACACTAAGCCAGTAGTCCAGCTGTCTGAGAGACAGGGTGGGTTCTGATGGTTATAAACATATTTAAGTGTCTGAGTTCTTTTGTTGAAGTCCTCCGTTCTAATGTCTATGGCAGTAAAATCTTCCTCCAGAAATTATTGTTTATAAGTATAGGGGTACATAGTTTAAAGAAAAACTAGAGAAAATCTTGCATAGGATTACCTGAAAATCCTGGTTCAATTTCTGCTTTGTCCCAGTTTATTTAGGGAGGGGGGCACGTGTGTGAAAACAGGAAGAATAGCATCTTGAGTGAATGAAATTTATGTATAATTAAGAGCATATGCCATCAGTTACTGTAGCTGAATAACTTTTGTAACTTAGACATTTTCAAATGAGAGTTCTGAGGAGCTGATTTCTGATTTTAGAGCCTTTCATGTCATTAACTAGTGTGACAAAAGAAGCAATGAATCAATTATTTCTAGTTAAATATACTTTCATTTACATTTCAGTCTTTATATAAAGTATTTATAATGAACTAATTCTGGAAGATGTTATCATGCTGTTTTATTCATAATAAGAATATAAACATAGCAGTGAATATTATGGAAATGTTTCAAGTTCTGTTCTCAAGGCTTGTGCATTTAGAACAACTCTGTAAAGCTTTCATATTGGGAGTTGGTCAAAATTTTCATGTATTCCTTTGGCTTTTTATTTTTCCAAAACAAACCAGTCACTCTCAGTTTAGTGTTGAGATTAAAGTCAAGCAATGAATGATGCAATGTGTTAAAATGTACTTATTTTGGCTGAAACAGCTCTGTATGACATTTAAAAATTTTCAGTTTGAAAGCTTGGATTCTTGTAATGCTTTGCTTCATGAATAAGTGGGACATCAAGCATTAAACAGGATGCTGAAAACTTACAGTATTTTTCTGTCACATAAAAATGTTCCCTGTCCTTTATTTAAAAATTTAATGCTACTTAGATTTTACTCCTTTCAAGATTAAAAACTAACACAGAATGCTTTTCAATTATTGTATCAGTTGCTATTTGTATAGAACATAATAATGGAATGGAAGGTTAAAGTGCATATTTTCTTTGGATAGCTCCAACTGAAAATTCAGACTATTACATATGTGACTATAGCACTGGTTTCATTCATGTCTTCATGATTATTACACATATATACAATGGTTATTTCAACTGAATTCCTGATATCCTAGTCTAGGATTCCCCTATTCCAATAATTAGTGACCTGAAGCAGAAAAAAGAAAGCAGAGTGACTTGTTTGCCTACAGACACCCCATGTACTTGAAATGATAATATGTAATTTGCACTTCCATTGTGCATGATGAATACAAGCTTTTTCTCCATTTATATGGAGAACAAGATCATTTTAATACTGTCAGTCTGTAATTGATGTTCAAACACCGGGCTTGGTGTTGCTCATGTTACTGCTATAATGGCACACACCTGATGAAAACTTCCTGGCTGGCTTGTTTTTTGATTTTTTAGAGGTGTGTTTGTAGAACACTTACTTGCATGCAAACCTTAGCATATCTGGGCTTTTTGGTCTTCTGTGAACCATTCTATAACTTGTTAATACCACTAAATATATGGCAAGACACAGATGGTTATTTGCAAACAAAATGAGTGTTTTATCATGCTGCAGGTATTTGCCAGTTGCCTTATTATACCAGTCTATTTGCCTATTATAGTATGAGACTCTATAACTTCAACACAGAAGCCAAGACAGTAATAAAAAGAGAAAAAATATATTTCACAAACTGTTGACTTCAAAAGCTTAGCAATAATTTTGATTACTTACAGGGAAAAATGCTTTAACTTCTAAAACTACAGTGATGTTGGTTTGGAACTTTATAATAAAGAAAAAGTCTGTTATCAGTTTTATATTATTTTCTGAAGTAAAGAAAACTCATACAAAAGCAGTAAATAATTTTTGAGAAAAATGGTTGACAAGCACATGTTATAAAAATACAAGTGTAACACACAAAAGTAGAGTATTGTTCTTTGTGTCTGAAAGTGCCAGATAAATCTTTAGTACATTAGGGAAGGAACTGGCAGAGGTATAGAATTTTTATTTATTATTATTTATTAATTATTATTATTATTCAAGTTTCTCTAAAACTGCAAATACATAATTAAGGTTTTATTTCTTTTCATGTATTTAGAAGAATGGAGTTTGTAAAAATGTGTGCATACTAGCGATGGAGATGTTCATTGTAGGTTTTACCCTGAGAAATAAACTTTTGCTAGTGTTCTCCACATTGGTAGCTTTGAATCTTTGAACACCTTCAAACCCATTCAGCAAGGTTTTGGTCCAGTATTGGTCACAAATCCAAAACACGGCACCGTGTGGGTTGCTGTGAAGACAATTACACTGTGCCCAGGCACACCCAGTGCAGCCTGAGTGATAAAAAAAGATACTGAGTTTCTGTGTGTTGTAGAAATCTGCGAGTAGTGGAAATAAAAAAAAACCCTATTTACTGACCCTCATTAAATGCAAACCAAATTTTACACTTTTTTGGCCAGCCAATCGACCATGTAGATGCTACATAACTGAACCCAGGGACTGTGCATACAAGAGACTGTGGGGCATGCGCAGTGGTTGAGGAAGGAACTCCTAGCACACAGTTTCTTAGAGCTGTAACTAAGAACATGGAAATGTGAGGCAAGTACTAAGACCTCATTCTACTCTGAAACTTTTGCACAAAATTTATTTCATAGACCAACAGGTTTTAAAGTTCCAAGATTTTAGGAAGCATATTTTATACCATAAGTTGAAATGCCATCATCCCTTTTCTACATCATTCATCTGCTAAATTCATTTAACACAATAGGATTTTTAAATACATTTTCATTTGCATTTATCAGGGCAGGTGTACAAAATAGGCTAAAATTATTTACCACCTTATTCTTTCTATGGCAGTAGCTCTGCTTACCCATTTTTGAGTCATACATTCCTGCACCCTCCCATGCATAAATCATGTTTGCCCTTTCAGTGAGCCATTCTGTGTGCCAATCCAATGGGATGCCAAGCTAGCAGAAGTCTGATTCGGATCCAACACAATGAAGAACTGCATGGCCAGGAGCTGACAAAGGTCAAATGACCCTTTTAATATCAGCAGGCTGTTAGGTTGTGTGTAGAAGGGTTTATTTAAGCCTTCTTTCTCTAGTGTAAAAATTGACTAGAAATGGCAAGAAAACGAATTGCAAGATTTCGAAGTTGTAGAGTAGTAGCCACGTAAGGAGATGGCTGAATAAAAGTGTGAAATGACAGCCACTCTTGGGTGTCTGGAGCAGCCAGGCTGCACAGTTGCTCTGTACAGTCAGGAAAGACAGTGAGCGATCCCTCCAGAGAGTGATTTGAAGCATGTGCATTAAAATCCTCTTTAGTATGCACATTATGATAAACATCCATCTCTAAAGAAAAACACCTCTCTTTTTCTGATCTGGGCAACTTAAGGAGACTAACCTTCTAACTTAAGTGTTTTAAGAGTTGGCCTGTGTTATATACATTCCAGTTTCACTGAAAAATTTCAAACTAAATAAAATTGTCTCATGGGCAAAGAATAGAAAATGAGACTTAGATTAATATATTCAAGAGAATAAAGAATAGGGTTGAGCTGGCAAACTGATATCCGAAAGCACAGACAATGATTAAGAAACAGAATAACCTTAATTTACTTGAAGCAAGGAGAGTTTTTGTTTTAATTTTTTCAAAGTGATGCCGTCACAGGCCTTTCCTTACCTGAAGAATTTGTTTGAATCCTTTGACATCATTAATATTTTTCCTCTTTTTCTACTGGAGATTTAACCTGATAATAAACTTACATTGCTGTAAAAGGAAAGATAGAAAATGTTTCTCACTCTGCAGTTTTACTCCTAATCCTTTCAAAGGGATTGACTGGCAGGAGCCTTAACTGAGCACTCATAGAAAGTGCTCTTTCATTCATGTGGTGTGTAAAATGGCTTAATTACCATTTAGTGGCAAAGCAGTGATGCTGAAATGGCCAACAACTTCACTGATTTTGAGAAATAACCCACCTTATAATTTGCCCAGTAAAACATGGCAGAATAATTTTAATAATTTCATTAAAACTTTCTACATAATTTTTGTTTCCTGTGTTCTGTGTTTCAAAGACTTGTAAATCAGATTTCTTGAAAAATGGTAGCAGTAATCAATAAGTACAAAATAGAGGAGTTCTATGAAGCAAACTTCTTTGCATGAAATGTGTATGCCGCAAATTTTAATTTCCTTTGTTTCATAGATACTACCTTCCAAAGAAGATTGCAATAAATTAGTTTGTGTTAGCAGTCATATAATAGCCTTGTTAAAACTACTACTTATAATTGGTATAAATGGGGTTTTATATTCAAATGAAGTAAATTTTAGTGAAGTAAAAATAATCTCATCACAGGTATCAAAACCAAGAGCTTTTGAGTCTTAATCCTATTGCTTTGTAAAACACAGTTATATTCCCCTCTTTGTAATTTTATATAAAAGTAGGAAAAAGTATGCATTTTCTTCGTCATCATGAGTGTTCCTGATGTAATTAATTGGTATTTGATGCACAGAACAACTCCAGCAGAAAAAAAGCCACTTCAAAACACGTGAGCTGCAAAAATTCTGTATTCTACCTGGGTCTGTGTCCCCTGTACAGAACATATTATGAAATTACAACTTAGTCCAGACATTTGCCCTTAATATTTATTTATTTTATTAAAGCTTATTCTCTCCTTCCTCATAACTAAGTCATTATGCAGAATTTAGCATAGCATAGATTGAAACCTACTTTTAAATGCTCAGAATAATCAGCACAAAACAATTCCAGGTTGTATGAAAGCCAGCTGTTCTCTGGTGGGCATCAGTCTCAAGGTAGGATGAAGCAGGTTGGTTCCTAAATTAGTAAGAGCTCTTAGCAGTTTCTCTTGGTTCGATGCACAGTCAGTAGTGAAGAAAAGATGTCTAATTTGGGTGAATTACATGAATATTGAGAGACCCATAATAGTGTTTACAGGAATTAAGTTAAATAGTTATACTATCATCGTAAACACTGTTTCTCATAGGTCTTTTAGGTGAAAAACAATGGCTATTTCTGATCTTACTTTACACATGAAACAAAATAGGCTTGAGTCTATTTCAAAAGTTTTGCAGATTCTTTTAGAACAACTGAAGAACAGTTCTAAGTACATCTTCAAAAATAAAAATACTTTTGTTTTTAATTTGAAATGGTTTCCGCAAAACCATAACTGCTGGTCTTTGCAATTCCTGTTTTCTTTTTCCTTTAATTTTTAACTTAATTTACTGAAATCCACCAATTTATCATTGTTTAAAAACATCATTGGGGCATGCTGGGGAATAATTTGAGAGAGGAATACTCTGGAGATCTGTACAGCTGTAGAAGTGTACAGGTCAAAAAGCACAATATTTTCTTTGCAGGGATTTTAGTTCTACCTGATACCCGAGCCTTCATTTTCTTATTCATTTGGAGTTAACCAAGTAATAATAAATAAACAATATTTTTAATTACATTATCTGCTCATATTGTCGCTGTCCTAGAATGCATAGGAGAACATATGAATTTGAAATACATAAGATAATAGAAAATAAATTAATATGGATTTTGTGGAACATTCTTAGTTAACATCACAGAAGATGGCAAACAGATTACTGAATTCTGTAAAACAGGACTGCAAGGGAACTGAAGAAATTACCTAGACTTTTCCAGGATCCAATACAGAGTGCTAAATGTATGTTCTAGGAAGTGCTCACCTAATTTAAAATTCATGATCTACTCAATGTTTTTGAGCATCTTCTGTATGGAAGGGTTTCCTGTTATCCTATTGTCCTACCATTACCAAATTAGACCTAATTCTTTCTTTTCTGAACCATCTTAATTCATTCTCTATTGTTAGTACAGTCAGATTTCTTATGTTTCTGGAAATTGTTTCTTCCATCAGAACTGCTGTCTTTCAGCTATGTAACAACAGCTAATTAATTTATCTTTATTTTGTAGGTCTAATAGACTTTTTCTGATTTGTCAATGAAAATACTATGTGAAGCAATGGAAGTGTCATATTAGAGTGAAGATAGATGGAATTTACTGTTTGTTTCCTGTTTTTCCTCTTCTGAAGTAAAGGAAACTGTAGGTGCATAATTACTGGTCAATGCTTAGAAGTACCCACTTAATTTTGGACTTCAGTCTTAGATACTAAATGAATATACATATTTCAGAAAAAAAAGTGCCCAACCTTTATTCAAAGACTTTAAACAGATGACAAAGAGAAAGAGAACAGGGCACAGAACAGGGAAATTATGTGCTCTGTCTTGTGTGTTGGGTCAGCAGCAGGGTTAGGAAATTGCAAGTGAACTGGCCTGTTAAGCTGCTGCACACTCATAGGAGGCAAAAGCAGTGCTTCCATTCTGCATCCCTTTTCAAACAGATGGAATCATCTGCTCTGAAGAATAAATAGCAGCAAAGATACATAGAGCTGAGTTAATGTTACTGAGATAACCTTAACATCTGCCCTCACTTTTGGCTTTCTCATAATATTTGAAGTACACTGAAAAATTCAATTTACTTTAGCTCGCTGTCTTACTTTTTAAATTTATTTTCTGAAAGTGGCAATCATAAAATGATGAAAGGTGAACAGTATGGACACAAAGGTTCTAGACCATCTTTAATATGAAGCAAAATGTTCTGCCCATCATTATCCAAAACAATTTTTAAGAAACAAGAGCATTCTTCCTTAGAAGTAGAGAAGGTCACATGTTGTGTGGATAAAGTATTGTCAGATTGCTGCACAGAGCAGCAAGGATGAGTGCTGAGAGGTGAACAGGCAGATCTCAAGCCAGGGTGCTGAGCTGTGAAATGGGACAGAGAAGAGAATAGAACTGCAGTCAGGAAATGCAGAGAGCAGAAGCTGGAGGCAGCCTGTGCTTCTTAGGGGTTGTAAAGAGTGAACTCCTTGAATCCTACAGAGAAGTATTGCTATACCTCCTGACAACTGTGACATACATCTCTCTCGATTCCTATGATGTGCTAACAAAGCACATCCTTACTGAGGTTTCATCTTTTGCCATCTGCCCTGCTATTTTATTTATTCTCTACTGGACTCTCAGGAAGATGCTGACAGGATTTCACAGAGATTTCATAGTCAGAGAACGTGCTTCTCTGACCAGGGCTGAAAAGTAGAAGTGAGATTTTGAGCTTGTGTTGGAAAGGAGAGAACTGTCACGTCAGCATAGAGTTATTGCAAGACACTTAAATTTTTCATTTTACAGAAGACTTTCTAAAACTGAAATCTCAAAACACAAATTGATGTCTTTAAGGAAAGTGGAATATTTATGCTGTTGTTCTTTCTATGCAGCATTTTTCTCTTTTCAGTTCACAGGGAAAGCTGGCAAATTGTTTCATGGTAGATCACTTAGTGTAGAAAATGCAGGACATTATGCTAGAAGGAAACGTCCCTCACTAAGCTGAACACATACTGTGTCAGGGTAAATTCAAGAGGTTATTCAGTCTTCTAGATGATGCTAGAGTGGCAAAGTAGTAAATGTTTGTCAGAAGACTGTTTCAGTTTTCTAAAGAGTAATTAACCTATTTTCCCCTAGAGATTGCAATTACAGCAGTTTGCACAGTGGGCACCTTACCTACTTCATTTGTATGTGCTTATCTTACTTTCCTCTTGTCTTAGAATAAGTACAATTATCAATAGATTTTTAAGATAATCACTATATATTTCTTTATGCATAACTCTATATTTGATCATTTGATTTTTGCATTGCTCTGATTTTATACAACACTCAAAAGTTTCTAAACAGAGAGTAGATGCCCTGAAAATGTTAGCTATTAAGACGGCAAAAACTGAAAAAATTTTGTGTCTTCATTCGGTTTTCTGTTTTTATTTTAAATTGAAGAAACCAGCAAACCAGATCATGGGAGATTCAAAAAGCCCCTGAAATGGCAGTCTTTTATACAAAGGGCTGTCATCTTCATTGGAATCTTGAGTTATTAATTTATTGAGTTGATAAAAACACTGAAATCTGGCGTATTGCTCAGTGTTAGCAGTAAGACATGAAGAAACCAAGCATCTCCCCTGTGGCATGATAGCATTGAGCTCTTTTCTACCAGATCTGGGACATGTCCTAGCAGAAATAGTCTGTGGTGAAAATTATTTTACAACTACTTAAAAAAAACTATGTGAATTAATGAAATTTGTTATGCTTTCCCCCCACAATTAATATGTGAGTTAATATTTTAAAGTTTTAGTTCTGTGACCATGCACAAGTAAGAGAAAAAATGCTAGAGAAAATTCTGATTTTTGCAGATTCCAAAAATTACAGAATTTTAAATATTGTGATTTCTTGACACAGTAGTTGTATTTTGAGAAGTTTTTTGCAGCTCTTATTTAATATCAAATAAAATCCTTTCTACATAGAGAATACTAAACACTGGTTTTCATATGAAAATTGTAATTTTAGATATTTTCAGAACTCCTGATTCTGTGTAGTTGCGAAATATGTACTTCTTAATTCTCTTTTTCCCTCATGAAGCAGAGACATCTCATAGCAAGTCTTTAAATATTTAGTAATGTTTCTTTCATTTTGCTAGAAATACTTCTGAAGTTTGCAGCATCTAAAATGTCTGTAAAGATGCTTGCTCATGATTATGTCCTAAATCTTTCATTATTTGCATCTACAATACATGGGACAGGAAAATTAAAGGTAAAAAGAAGGCATAGATATTAGGAGTGCAGTTGAAGGACATGTATCTGATGATGTAATGTGGTTATTTCAGATTGTCAGTTATTTTTGCCAGAAAGAAATTTTCTTTTAAAAAAATGCTATGAACTAAATTCAAAAATTATAGAACTGTTTATTTAAAGCACATTTCTTTGTCTCAGTGTTTAGACAAAGAGTTCCTTATAGATCTTTCTTTTGAAAAACAGTTCCAAAAAGGAAGCCAACTTTTCCAATTGTAGCAATTTTCCTAGATGTAGAAGTGCAGGCACCACAGAAAAATAGAGAATAGTGTTATTTTAATAGTATCAGTTTCTGTAAAATCCTACAGAGGCACACAAGTTCAGGTCATTAAGCTATGGACATAAAGCAGCTCTTTACTTATTTTCACAGGCAGATATTTATGTGCTGCTTGTCACGATCCTTTCTCTAGATAAACAAGTTATATAAATTACCCATTTCTTCTCTGGATCAAAAACTGGTTGCTACATCTAAATAATGCTACTGTTCCTCAGAAGGATAGGTAGAAGGGTTTCACAGGAAAGAAGATTATTTTTTGCAAGTGGCCCTCAATGTCAAAATGCTGGTGATTTAGAAGAAAGTAAATAAAAGAAATTAATGTAAACACATTGAATTGCCATTAAAACAATCAAATCAGATTTTTAGCCAAGGTAGTAGAAATGGAAACATCATAGTAAATGGAATATGTTAGAATGTAGATTAGGTCTTCTTACTTTTCTGTGTAGTAAATTGTTCTGTAACATTCAGATTCTGCTATTAAGAATAGGACTCTAAAATGTGGTTTGTTTTTTCAGTTCCAGTTTATCATATTCTGTACTTCAGTCAACCCAAATTATGTTTTTATTTCAGACTGAATTTCTCTTCTTCTTGCGATTTGTGTAAAGACAATGACAGGAATGATGGGGATAAAATAAATGTAAACATAATGTGCATATCAGATTCTGATGATGAACCTGATACTTACAGTAATTTTATGCTCATAAGCTGCACCTGTTTATAAGCCGCACTTCCAGGTAACCAGGAAGACCATGGAATGTGTCCATAAATAAGCCGCACTAGGTGATAAGCTGTGCTTGTTTTTTTGTTTTTTTTAAAGCGAGGATCCACGTGCAACAAAGTAACGAGTTAGTAACAGAATCACGCAGTTGCGGGGTTTGCTGTCAGGTGCTCAATTTGCAAACAGTTTTCACAGACTGGGGAAGCCTTTAAAAGCAGCCCCAGGCACCCCTCCTCTTGCCGCGGGCCCTGGCTCTCCCACTCCCCAGCGCTGGCTGCTGCAGCTCCTCGCGCTGCTCAAAAGCAGTGGCTTGATGGGCTGGCCACGCGATGGTGGCAAAAAGCAGTGGCAAAAAGCGGCGGCAAAGCACAAAGCCGGCAAAAAGTGGCGGCAAAGCGGCTTGGCTTCGCACAAAGGCGGCACAGCGGTGGCTCCCTCCCCAGCTGGCTCGCACTGCCAGCTTGGCATTTCACCGGAATTTCTCCATAAATAAGCCGCATGGGTGATTAGCTGCACTTCGGGGATCGGCTCGATTCTTCAGTGAAATAGGTGCAGCTTATCAGTGTGAAATTACTGAAAATGTTTTGTCTTTCAAGTTCATACATAAAAACTTGTATTTTTCCCTTCCCTTGGAGAACATTTTCATATGTCATAGCATATCTCTAAATCCTCAGTGGGTGTTTAAAACTAGTCGAATATGGACTGCAATAACCTAAGGACTGTCTAACCCTCAACACCTATTTTGGCACTCTTTCTGTAATTGATCCCTGAACAGAGAGTTAAATTTAGAGAGTTAAACAAAAAAGTGTGACAATTCTTTGTAGTAAGGTTCAGAAGATCAGATACTTGGGTTTTCAACCAATTATCTCTAGTTGCTCTCTTAGAATCAGGATGACATTGGCAGCAGAATCAGAGTAACCCTTGAAGACTCCATGAGCATGGTACTGCCTTAACTATCATAAGCATGAAGATCCTGTAAAGCTAGCAGTGACTTGCAACCCAATCCTTCCATCCCTGCTTGCAGACAGCAGTCTCAATCACTGCATTTGGCCTAATTTAAAAAAAAGACTAAATCAGGTTTCTATTCATTCTTTAGTTCTAACTAGAGTCTCTCTGCCTGGATTAGGCTTTGTTTGACATCTTCTAGACTCCATAAACAAGAAATGTTTTTGAGCATGGTGTGATAGATCAAGAATAATGGAAAGCTTTTGGAAATACCAATTGTAGCTTCATGCATATGAAAGAATAAAAAATATATAAGTGATTGAATAGCCTAGTTCTGGATCAACTTTAACACAGGCATAGAATTTCTAAAGTTTGGAAAAACAACTTTCCAGGCATCTTTGCTTTCTTCAGTAGAAGCCTATCTATTCCGTATTCAGCATATGTTGGTCATAATAGTTAATTAAGAAATTATTAGTTATTTTTTTCCCACTTTGACTATAGGTTTGCACTGAAGTTGAATTCATTGTGTTATGTGGACATATAGTTGTTTCTCAACTATAGAAAAGATTAATGAAATAAAAAATCTTAGAAAGGAAATCTGTACTCTGCATTATAGGTATTCTATTTAAAGATGTATATATGATACCGTTTGAAAGCACTATTTCCATCTTCAAAGAATATTTTGAACATTTATGGTATAGTGTTGTCTACTCATGCACATCAGACTGCTATTTCTTTACAGTAAATAATAGTTGAGAATCTGTATTAGTTAGGCTCTGGCTATTCACAGCTACTCAGATGTATTGCAAAAATAGGAAACACCTGGCTTTTTACTTGCATGAACTTTTTAGATTTTAAGAAATGCATCGTGTTGATGGATGCCAATATGTTTGCATGTTTATAAATAAGTGGTCTATCATCAAGCAACGCTTTAGAAAAATATGCAGAAAGCTGCACAGCTCAGGTGTTAAACATATCTTTCCATAAATGTGTACAATGACAGATTGCTATTGGAAGAAACAGAAAACAAGTGTTTGCCTCAGATTTCCGTTCTTTAAATATTACTGGTTTTGTGCTCATTTGCCATCTCACAATAGTCCACAGAGTCTGGGGAACATAAATTGTCTTGTAAAAGAAAGAACATGGTAGAAAACAGCTCTCAGGAACTACTTTCTTCGTGCAGGATGCTTGTAACACTACTGTATCCTGTAGCAATGGTTTTCTGTTAGAAAACTTCAACCCGTGTCTTCCATTTTGACATTTTCTCTTTAGAACATGAAGGTTTTTGTTTAGGTTTCTGTTAATCTTTTTTTACTTGTCTGGAGGGGGCAAATACATGGGAAGGAGAGGCTTGCATCACCAATTTATTCCTGTTAAACTCTTTCCTTTACTCTAATTCCAAACATAAATACCTAGTATAATGTATTGCATTTGATTTCAGAATGATTATTGTTACAGAAAATATAGAGTAATACATAAAAAGGAATTGACACCATGTCTGTTCAAATTACACAAGGAATTCCATCATAGCTTGGTATAAATGGTTTTCATTAATTTTACATTATATTTAGAAATTTCAAGATTTGAAGGGGTTGAAGATTTTACCAGTATATTAAATGATCTACAGTCATACTCTGAAATGATCAGGTTACATTAACTACTGTATTGGTGGCAGTCTGCATTACTTTGAAAACGATAAAACAGACAATTTACTTGAAAAAAGGAATTTTAAAAAACGCTGCAGAAATTTGCATCTTTAAATACTATTGATCATCTAGATTGTCATGCTATGTTACTCCTAAAGTATCTGGAAATGGAGTCTCTTCTAGAGCTTCTGAAAGTAACAACAAATCATGATGTCTCTTTGTCTTATGGTCTACTGTAATTTTTAATGACTCAATTATTACTTTATTTCATGGTCTACTAAAAACATAGTACATAATATTTTCTGAAACCCAGCAAATACCATTGGTTTCTCATACACTTTGCATCATTCTGTCTGAGACAGAAATTTTTAATTCAGCCTTCCAATTTTTTTTCTTATAGTTCTATAATAGCTTTCTAATACAATAATAATACCTCTACATAATTTTGTTTTTACAGTCTGAATATCTTAAGTTTAAAAATATTGTGCTTTCCTTCTTGATTCCTAATGTACAAGTGTAAAGACTAATTGATTTCCTATGCCACCTGATGTCATCCACATTTAATTTAAGTAGCTCCTGGTTTTGCCTGAGGGGGGTTGAATTTGGCTTAAGGAGTTTCAGTTTAAAAATTACAATTAAAATTAACTCTCAAGAACTCACTTTTGAAAAATTTCACCTTTTGTAGACATTATTTTAGAAATACTTTCCTTAAATTGCCTAGGTGGGCCACCTCAGCTGAAATCCAGCTAGTTCTGGATAAAATATGAAAAAGGACAAAAAAACACATGAAAGCACTGCTAAAATAAATACTGTATCTATTACCAAAAAATCTTCATAAATTATATTCTATGATAATCTTTGCTGTACTAACTTTTCATTAACTCTTCATCTCTTAGGTCTCATAAAGATTCCTTTTTTCAATAAATAGACTGTAAATCAAAGTAAATCAACCTCTAGAAATCAACCTCTAGAAATTAGATATTAATAACATTGAATGCCTGTTTCATTGGCCTGTAATTTTTGAAAAATTGGAAAAAAAATTGAGAATGTTTTATTTTTTCACTTTAATGATAAGGTTTTCTATGCCTCAAGGATCAGTGGAAAGATTGAGAATGCATAGTTTATCTAGTCAGGAAAGAAGTTCTGGTTCATGTCTGCTCACAATGTTTGTTGTCAGTGAGTGAATTTGTCAGAGGATCTTTACTTTCTGTTTTTGTTTTTTTTCTGTAGAACTGTCAACTTAATTCTGTCATCCAAAGTGCTGTGCAGACATACACAGTGTCTTTCAGAGAAACCATGTGACAGTCTTCTTGGAGGATTGTATTCCCTCTAGAGAAAGCCTTTCAACACAAAATTGTTTGTTGTGTCATATGAAAATCCTTGGATTTTCAATGAAAATAGAAACTGAAAAAAGAGCATTTTTGACTTGGGTTTTTAATTCAAAAGGCAGTCCTATGACAGTCCTGACAAAATGAACTATCTCTGTGACATGCAAGGTGAGCTCAGCCTCAACTTCCCTTAAGCTTGTGCTCTCTGATACAGTGGCCCTCAAAGTTCAGTGGTAAGATTTATTCCTATAAAGAGCCTGAAAAAAGGCTATTTCAGCTTTTTGCAATTACTAGCACAGAGACCACCTTTTAGCCAAAATATTAAAGACCTAAGTGAAAAAAAAATAAAAATTGAAGGAATTACATTATTTTAATGCCCACTACAGTGTGTATCCATACTGAAAGTGGCCACAACTTAAATACAGTGGCTTGTGATTTAATCACTGCTGTGTGCTGTATTTTCTCCGTTACTTTTCTCTGAAAAAAAAGCAAACTCCACATTGATAAAAGAGATCAGTAATTTTGGGATTTAAATCTGTACTCAAAGAGGTTGGCAAAATAGATCTTTTTTAAATGAATATGGTAAATTTAATTTTTGTCAAAATAATTCTTATTGCCCACGATTGCAGAGAAAGGGAAGAAAAAATAGAAGGAGAGAAAAATGTTTCTGGAACTAAAGACACTCACGTGTGAAGTTAAAAAACTTTGCCTTGGGAGAGAAAACTGAAACCAGATGAAGCTTCATTGATTGGGAACATTGAGAAAGTTTGTCAGCTGAAGTATGCTGCCAAGTCTCTTCTGCCCTACTAGGTACAACACAGGTTTTTCTGTAGTCTATTAGAGTGTGGCAAAATTCTAGAACAAAATATGTGAGTGACCATATTGGTCAGCTGGTTATGTCTCACACAGAATTGGAATTTTAGGAAGACATGCTGTCTTAAGGTGTCATTTGGAAAATATAAACATGATCTTGGCTCTCTGGAGTTTCTTTGGCTACCTAGCCACAAAACTGTATATTGATTTTCACAAACTTCTACAATTTCAGTGCCATGTGAACATTAAAGCATTTCATTTGAAACTCACACTCTTCAAGAGTAGGAAACTAATAGAAGGTATATTTTTACAGATTATTTATCTCTTAAAACATAGTACTTTTTCACAACACCTATTGTATTTGTAAGAATCCCATCTGATTTCAGAATCAGGCACATACTGAAGTATTTTACTACCAGGAATTAATTGAAGATAAATATTAGAGGTTTATTTTCCATTTGATTATTTTGTTTGTTTACTTGTTGTCTTTTTTTCATTCAGTTCTAAAAAACAACAAAGTAGAAGTTCTGCCAGTTAAAACTGAAACACCATGCAGCAAAAGTCTTGCTATTCCTTAAATCTACAGGTTTCTGAAAAATTTGCTAAGCCATGCCATTTTAGAACAGTGTGTTGCTCACACTCGTTATAGTTTCATGTGCCTTAAGTCAGTTTAGCAGTGCTGGAGCCCTTTTATCAGTAGTTTTCTAACATTAAAAATTATTCAGCAAACAAAACATTCAAAGAGAACAATAAAATATACTCTTATTTGTCACTTGGCATTGTTTTGCCTTCAGTGAACTGAAAGCAGTCAGTGGCTCTATCTTCATTCTTACATGCTAGTGTCAGTAGTTAGTTTTTTCTTATTTTTCTTTTTAAAATTGAAGATCAACACCAAATCTTCCTTTTTCACCATATACAGAAATACATAAAATACTGAAATTTTTGGTTAACTGTTTGATACAGACATAGCAGCATTTACTTTGTAGACACAAAGCTTTGTCTATGTAGAACCACTGGATGGTTAATGTGATCGTGTGAGAATTGCAAATAAGATTTTCATTAATATGTTACCCATTATGATACCCTTCTGGGTCATAGAGACTCAACTGATGATTTTACTGCTGTGTCTAGTTAGGTGTTTTTCACACATAACTGTGTCACTGTGTTACATTACACAGTGCCCAAAAATGGGCAAGAACCAAATTAATACTGCAATTGTAGAAATTTGCTGAGTGTCTTCCTAAGAGAACTATTAAAATAAATTATTGCTATCTTCCATTATATTATAGGAATGGAGATAAACTTATCAAAGTTTCTGAATCCCTTCTTTCTGAAATTGTAACTCCATTCCTTCCCACAATGATATCAGAAATATATTTCATGTATTTTTCTACCAAAAGGAAGTTTATTATTTATTGTAAAGACAGAAGTGTTTCTTCAGAAACTAAGTTTTTGAAAAAGCAGATGATCCAGCAATTTACATAAATGCATTTCTAAATGAAAATCCTTACTTCATGATATCTTTAAATTTTATATGATCATTTTATCATTACTCCTTTAGTTTTTCCTGTTAACATCTCAACTTTGATTGTTTTCATAGAAACTTTTGCATAAATAAAATCAGCTACAAATTGATAGATTTCTATTTTCCTTTCAGAATTATGAATATATTTAGACAAAGGCACAACAAGATCAGAAGCATTTATGTAAGCAAAAATATGTTTTGGTAGATTTAAAAAACCCACAAAACAAACCAAATAAAAAAGTGAGACATCAACTGTAGTCTTTTCTTTTACTGTTGTCGGCCTTGAATTTATCTTTATACCTTCACTTCAGTAAGTATGTTAAGAAAATCAGGAATAATTAACGTATGTCTATTATTTAGGTTTTCGA
Organism: Sialia sialis; assembly: GCA_009812075.1. NCBI lineage: Eukaryota > Metazoa > Chordata > Aves > Passeriformes > Turdidae > Sialia > Sialia sialis. Next base: position 8,457,279 of record VRYO01001589.1, read on the forward strand.
TAAAGTATGTTAGTACCTTAGTAGAGTGACACTCTATGCATACCTCTGAGAAATTACTATCTGATTTTATTCTGAAACTCCATAATAAACCTTAGTTTAACAGTTTTAGATTTACATTATAACTGCATATATTGTGGTCCATGGTTTTGAAGTGCGACTGCACTGTTTGAACTGAAATCATCTTGAGGAGAGTGTTTCAAGTTTGCCTGGCTTATGTTTTACCTAGAGAAAATAATTAAATATGTATCCATATTCCCCCAGAATTGCAAGGTTGGAGATACTTTCTTCCTCAATAGCTAGTGTTGTTTTTAGAGGAGATAGAAAAGCTTAGAGACAGGGAAGAGCTAATGACAAAGAAAGACTTGAATCAGAGGCCTCAGCCAGTTTGAAAGGTTGCAGGGAGACTCCTGCTCTCAAGTGTGTTGACATGAGAAGATGCTCATGTGAGTATAGATGTGTGATCACTGAAAACTGAAGAGAGACTTTCTGTTTTAAATACCAGGGTTATGGTTATCTTGTCTTAGTCAGACCATCAAAGAAAGCAGAGAGAAAAACAGACCTAGAGACTGAGTTTTAAACTCTGATGATTTTAGAGGTAGCACCAAGATCTCTGTAAGTTTAAATATGATAGAAGTTTTGAATTAGAGATTTCTTGTTAGTCCTTATATTTATATTACATAAAATATGATTATATTATATTTTCTTCTGATAGTCTATCATCTTCCATAATGAGCACAATACTTCACGGTGTAAAGAAAAAAAAGGTAGACATTCACCAATCTTTTGCAGTTCAAAAAAAAATTAAATAAAAGATGCATTAAGCTTCTTCCTTTTTCTTCCTTTTCCTTTTTCTGTCTTTCTCCTGACCTGTTTTATCCAGTTCTGACAGGACAGGAACTTAGAAAAACTTCTCAGCATTGTGCTTTTAAAGAAAAAGATGAAATCTTTCCCTCCATTGTTGGAATGAACTGATCTTGGTCACCAGTGTAGGCTGCAATAAAGTATAGCGCTACATTTTTTTCTTTCCATCTTCCATTGTATGATACTATTTTCCTGATGACAAGTGTTCTGATTTCATGGAAAAGAAGCCAACAGCATTTTGAAGTCTTTTCTCACACATTTAGAATTTCAAGTGCATGTGAAGCTAAACTGTACAAGACTTTGGTGAAGCAAGAGTCCAAATTCTCACCCTGTGTTTGCCAGTGTTGGGAGAAAATGTTATTTTCCCCAAATCAGAGTTGAATTGAGTGCTTCTGAGATCATTTGTTATGCCTCTTGGTATAAGCAATTAAATTCATTACAGTTGTTATGGCAGGATAACTGAGAGCAGAAATTTGCCAGTTCTCTGTAAATTGAAATATGCTCTTAGCAAAATAGAATAGGTCTCATGAGAAAAATAATTCAATATTCTTTGTGACCTTTGATAGGAATGTTTATAAGATAGTCTAGATGAGCCGGAAAAGTAGTGGAGAAGATACAGGCTGATAGCAATCAGTCATGGTCAGAATAAATTTCTATATTTAATAAACCTGTAGACAACTCAATGATTTGAAAGCTTAGATTTAACAAACATTTTTTTTTGTCCATGTTTATAAAGAGTAAACCAGCCACTCAGTGGAAAAGGACAAAATTATATAACTTAAACTTAACAAATTTTTATGCATTTACTTAGAAACAGACTATATATTTCCCTTGAATAATTTAAGAAATAATCAAGGATACTGTGATTAGTATTCATTCAGTACTTCCAAGTGGATACTTAGAACAATTTACAGAATTTTGTCTTTTAGATAACACGGAATGAAAGAAAGGCAGTATGATGAGATAAAATGCATGTTACAAGTAATGGAGGTGGGAAATATCTCAGTATAATTTTCTTGGAATTTCAGGAACAAATAAAATTAAAGTTGATCAAATTTTAGTATAGCACATTTTTCAGGCTAAAGAAATGGTAGCTGTTAATAAAACTATTCCACTGGTGCTCAAATAGTAGCATTTAAAACTGATTAGGTATAGAAGGAATACTAAACTACAACAAAAATCCTCACCACCTCCTTGACAATGCGATCACATGCATACAGGCAATTCCAAAAGCTTTCTCAATTAAATATAAGAAAACTGTTTCCATATTTTTGGTTTAGATGCAAGATTTTTATTCCATTCTGTCCTTTGTGTTCCCTTGTAGGTACTCTAGTCTTTGGGAATATGAAACCCTGCAACTAAATTCAATACAGAAAATGAAGGAATGGAATATCATTTGAAATTAAATTAGGTTTCATAAATGCAGCATGCTCTTGAATCGCACAGAATCACACAATGGTTGAGGTTGGAAGGTCCCTCTGGAAATCATCTCGTTCACTCTGCCTGTTGAAGCAGAGATGGGAGGAAGCAGTTGCTCACAGCCATCTCTAGAGGAGCCCGGGGGGGAGAATACATGACCTCTCTGGGCTACCTTACAGTAAACCCTTGTTTCCTGATATTTCATTTGGTATCACCTGTATCTCAGTTTGTGCTCATTGCATCTTGTCCTTTTACTGTGCACCACTTGGAAGACTCTGGCTCCAGCCTCTTTACACCCTCCTTTCATCTACTTTTATGCATTAATAAGGTCTCCTTGAGCCTTCTTTTCTTCATGCTGAACAGTTTAAGCTCTTTCAGCCTTTCTTCATATGTTATGTTCCAGTCTGTCAGTTATCTTAGTGGATCTTCCCTAATTTGTCTCTAGTGTCCATTTCTGTCTTGTACTGGGGAACCCCAGAAGTGGGCTGAATAATGAGGTAGAATCATTTCCCTCAACCTACTGACAACAACCTCCTAGTGCAGCCCAGCCTACCTTTCACCTTTTGTGGCAGTGCACATTGCTGGCTTGTGTTCAGTCTGAACCAGGACACTTGGGTTCTTTTCTGCCAGGTTAATTTCCAGCTGAGTGGTCCCCTGTGTCCTGGTTCATAGAGTTATTCCTCCTCAGGTGCAGGACTTGGCATGTCACAGATGCACGGAAGCACAGAACCTGTTGTGTTGGAAGGGAACACGGTGGGGCATCTGGTCCAGCCTCTCTGCTCAGGCAGGGACATCCTAGAGCACATGGCACAGGATTGCATCCAAATGGTTCTTGAATATTTCCAGTAAGGGAGACTCCACAACCTTTTTGGACAGCCTGTTCCAGTGTGCAGAGTTTATGAGGTTCCTGTCAGCCCATTTCTTCAGCCTATCAAGGTGCCTCTGGATAGCAGCATGACCTTCTGCTAAACAGGATTGGACTCAGTTTTCCATCCACTTCACTGTCTGCTTAACTAGCCTGTATATCACATCTTGTGTTCAGTTTCAGAGGTTGAACTCTGCTGCTGTCTCATCATTCTCAGGCCAAACACTTCATCACTGAACTTTGTCAATTAAGTCAAGAGCGACTTCCTCTTGGTGAAGCTGTGCTGTGACCACCCCTCATGATTTTTATTTTTGTCCTTAATATACCTGGAAATGGTTTCCAGAAAGGTGCCCCTCATATTACCAGTGATCCCAGAAATCAATGTGGTACTGACTGGCCTGTTACTTGGGTCCTTCTTCTTACCCTTCTTGAAGATGGAGGTGTGTTTTCTTTTCCAGTTTCCAGGCACTTCTCTCTTGACACAGAATTCTGCACTTGCAGGGATCTCTAAAAAAATTTTGGTATCTAGTAAAAAACCCATCTCAGTAAGTGGCTAGTAACATGCAAATAAACTCACAAATTTTGAAATATAGAGACCCTGAAATATGATTAAACAAGTATTATTAAAAAACAGTTTTGTGGACAAAAAACTTTGAGAAGTCAATTTTGTTTCTGTAGCTTTAAGGTTTGGGTTTTTTCCCCAGCATATTATTAGCTGAAGCTAGAGGCTTGTGGTCTCCTTGGGAAGTGGGTAGTAGGGAAACAGCCTTTTAGCCATATACTCACTAGCATATGCACATTACTTTGATATAAAGTTCAGATATCAAAGAAAACAAAAGAAAACAGACATTTGTGCTCCAGTCTGAGTAAATGGATTTCTGTTCATGTGTTAGTAAAACAATATCCAAGATTGACAGAGGTTAAATGTAAAATTACAAGAACCTGTTCTATTTGTATTCATCGTTTTAAGGCTGACATACTGATTTTTCAGGCTTATATATGAATAGAATTATCTAGTTTGGGTATACTAACAATGTATTTTGAAGTTGGGGTGTAGTGGTGGTATTCTTTGGTGTGCCTTATACCTGTTTACCTCCATCATGATTTCTATCTTTGTCTAATAAAAAATGTATATGGCTCAAGCTGTTGATGGGGTTGGCATCTGTTTCAGATTCTACTGACAGCAGGCTGCTGCTGGCGAGCACTCAGCCTTTTAATCATCAGAAATACAGAGACTGTCAGTCCTGTCATTGCTCTTTATTTTACGCTGGAATTCTGCATCCGATGCACTATACTAAAACCTGTGATAGATGATAAGCAGGACAGAATATGCATTATAATTTTCCTAATTATAATTTTTAAACAATACTAGAATTTATTGACAAGTTATCATAACAAGCGTAGAAATGCTATATAACACTTGGCAATGACTAAGCTTTAAATCTCATTTCAAAGACTATAGAATGTCTGTGTGTATTTACATAGATACTTCAGAAATTGTTATAAGAGATGGAAGAGTTAAAAAAATCCCCAAGTATTTAACCTATATATCCTTGTGTGCTGCATTATCTTTCCTTTTTGTGCATGAAAATAGAAAGGAGTATATGTGTGTATGGACATGTAAATATATACATAAACCATTCATGCATATCATTAGATATACATTTAGACTGAGGGTTCAGCACAAATCTGGAAACACTTTCTGAAGTGTTTCATTGCTTGAAGAGTCAGTTTTTCCCTATTTCTGAACTGTATGAAGTAGGGTACTGGGGCTTAATTTAGGTGATGTTGCTTAGCATAGTACAGAATAAAGAGGCATATTCTTTATGATTTAAAGTATTAATGCCATTTTGCATTCATGAAAACGATGGTCTTGTTCACTTTTCTACTATTCTCTTTTGCTTGGAGACACTCCCTTTTAATATGACCCATTGCAAGGAAGTCCTGTATTTGTTTTCTGAACACACCTGGAGAGTCACTTTAGTTTATGGTGTCTGAGAAAAATAGAAAATGAGTGACAATGGGTTGGAAGCAATATTAGGAGATGAACAGTATGTATTTATGATCTGAAAGATATTAGACATGGACTTTCTCCTACTTTGACACTCTTTGTATGTAATTCATTCTCTTATGTAGCATATGCTCTAGGCATAGATTATGTGTTGCACACTGGCTGTTCCAGGAACAGAATCACATAATAAACTGCATAAGAAGGGACCAACAAGGATCATCAAGTGAAACTCCTTTCCCTGCACAGCACCATCCCCAAGAATCACACTGTGTGCCCAAGAGCATTGTTGAAACACTTCTTGAACTCTGCCAGGCTTGGTGTTGGGACCACCTCCCTGAGGAGCCTGTTCAAGCTCCCAGCCACCTGTGTGAAAAACCTATTTCTGATATCTAAGCTAGGACTCCCCTGGCACAACTTCAGGCCGTTCCCTCAGGTCCTGTCACTGTCACCACAGCGAAGAGATCAGGACCAGCTCCTCCCCTTCCCCTCACAAGAAGCTGTAACTGCAGTGA
>VRYO01001589.1:8463946-8484553 GCA_009812075.1 Sialia sialis
CAGGCCTGTAGTTTCCAGAGTCCTTCTTCTTACCCCTCTTGCAAATCACAACGCTGTTTTCCAGCTTCCAGCCAGCTGGGACCTCTGTGGATTTCCAAGACTACTCCAAAATCAATGAGAGAGGCTTTGCAATGACATCTGCCAGCTTTTTGAGGATTCCTGGATTAATCATATCAGGTCCCATAGATCTGTTGAGATTCAGCTGGAACAGCAGATTATACACAATTTCAGGGTTGACTGGAACTTGATCATTCTCGAAGTCATGATCCTCCAGTTCAGGGTACTGAGACTCCCTTGTTGCATCATTGGTGTTGAGGACAGAGGCAAAGAATGCATTGAACATCTCTTTCTTGTCTCTATTCCTGTGTATGGGGTGGCTGTCCTCATCCTGTAATGGACCAATGTTATTTTCTACTGCTTTTTGTCAATAACATATTTGAAAATACTCTTTTTATTGTCTTCCACATTTCTGGCCAGCTTCAACTCCAGTTGAGCTTTGACTGGATGAATTTTCTCCCTAGAGTGGCAGGGAGCAGTATCTCTGTAATCTTCCACGACACCTTATCTTGTTCCAAAGGGCATATAGCTTTCTTTTTTGCCTTATTTCCAAAAGAATATTCCTGGTAAACCAACCCAGCATTTTGTCTCACCTGCTTGACTTCTCACATTTGGGAATTTGGGAATTGCCTGCTCTTGTGCCCTTGGGATGTAATGCTTAAAAAGTGACCGGTACTTAAGGACTCCACACCAGCAAAAACATTTTCCTAGGGGACCTTACTTAATTATTGCCTGAACAGCCTGAATTCTGCTCTCCTCATGTCCAGAGTTGAGGTTTTGCTGGCCCTTTCCCTCCTGTAAACAGAAATTTTAAACTCGGTCGCTGTGGCCAACACAGCCACCAGTCTTTGCTTACGAGATCCTCCCTGCTGACAAGCAATAGATCAAGGAGGGCATCTTTCTGAGCCAGCTCCCTTAGGACCTGTTCCATAAAGTTATCATCCAAGTTTTTAAAGAATCTTCTGGGTTGTAGCAGCTGTGTAGTTCTCCCAGGTAATTTCTGGCAAGTTGAAGACCCCATAAGGACAAGGGCAGTTAACTTGGAAGCATCCATTTGTTCCTCACAGAATAATTTGTCAGTGTCATTGTCCTGGCTGGGAGGTCTACAGTAGAATCCCACAGTGGCATTCACATGATTTGTTTACTACTTGACTCTTATCCAGATGCTCTCAACTGAGCCATAACCAACTGCGAGCTCCACAAATTCTACCCCTTCTGTTACATACAGTGCCACCTCTTTACCTCTTCTTCCTTGCTTATCCCCCCTGAAAAGCCTGTAACCATCCAGTGGGGCACTCCAGTCCCAGGACTCACTGGAGCAGGTTTCAGTAATGCCACTGCTACCAAATCTCTGGGACTGGGCCAAATCCTTGAGCTCCTCTTGTTTGTCCTTCATGCTGTGTGCATTAATGTAGGAACAGGATCTCTTTGCTCTTCCTCACCAGCTACTCAGTCTGTTTACAGCGTCTGTTGGTGTCTCTGGGATGGTCTTTCTGCTTGCCCTGCCTGCATAAAGTGCCGTGCAAAGTGCTGCACCATGTTCTCAGTGCCATGCTACACCCGTTTGCCTGCTCATGTTGTGCCACATCCTCACTGCTGTGCCATGCTCCTGATCACTGTCTTGCAGGCAGCTCACACGCCCTGGAGGCATTTAAATCTCCCTCTGTTGTTCCCAGCTCCACTCCCTCCTTGCTTGGTTGGCTGCTGTGGACTTAGTGGTTGTCTGCAAGATAAGGCTTGGGCATGTTGCTTCAGTTCCTGAACTTGGGAACCCTCCTGTACGGCTCAAAGTAATAGTAATAAAGGAAAAATAGTTCCATTTTCAGTGTAATCTTGACAGCTGTTGTAAGAGATCTTGCAAAATCACCTGATTTTTTTCATGAAGCATTTTCTACAGTTCAGACATTTTCGTTCTCTTGGCAACCTATTTTCAGTTTTGGTTAGAAATGTTGAAATAGAAACTGCAAAGCTGGTGCAGCTCTACAGAACTGCCCAACAGCCTGCTTACAATCTGCTGAGGTATTATTAGTTCCAGAAGAAAATAGCAGAATCCTGTCTGAAAGCCAAAATTAGATGGCAGTCTGTATTTTTCAAAGAACATGGGGTGTGCTCCTGTATGTTGCTACCAAAATGAGAGGCCTGTCTCTGTAAGAAATGAGGCTTGTCTAGGTGGTTGGGTGGCCCTTTTAGTACATGCTGGTGTCTGCTCCAGAAGTCAGAGCTGCTGATTCTTTAGTTTCCTGGTTTGTCTCATTATCTTCTAGAACCTGATCTGGCATTGTCAGATTTTCTTTAATTAGCATATGAGCCCTATATTTCCCTACTTACCTTAAATGTATCATTCAAACTGTCTAGCCATCCCAATTATTTGCTTCTGCTAATAGTTTTTTGTACTCAGAAAGTATCTACTTATAATTTCTGCTCTACTTTCTCACCCTTATGTCCCACCTTCAAATGGCACAATGGCCCTTGTAGAGAATACCTTAATCAAATCACTCCTAACACCACTGCACTCTCAAAGCATCTTTGAGACAGACTTAGTTGTGAGCACAGGACTCCTGAGGTGTTCAGAGAACTACTATAAACGGTCTTTTCTGCAGTGAGGGGAGGACAGTCTGTCAGGAAACCCACTTGAGAAAATCCCCGAAGAGAAAAAGAACTTTAATTGTTTCTGTGTAGAGTGTCACATTCCTATGTTCCATCTGTTTACCACCAAGCAGAAATAGCACAAAATGGGAAGAGGTGAAAATTAAATATGATACAAAAAGGCAGCACTTGATTATCCTGTCGAAGTAACTTAAAGATAACAAAGTCTCAGGACACAGTCTTAAGCTGTGCCAAGGGAAATTTAGGTTGGATATGAGGAAAATTTTTTTACCAAAAGAGTGATAAAGTACTGTAATTGCCTGCCTGGGGAGGTGGTGGAGTCCCCATCCGTGGATGGGTTTAAGAAAAGATTTGATGTGGCACTTGGTGCCATGGTTTAGTTGAGGTGTCAGGTCATGGGTTGGACTCCATGATCTTAAAGGTCTCTTCCAACCTAGTGATTCTGTGCGTATCTAGCGATATAAATATATAGAAAATAAAGTATCGTAGTAGTGGATTTTCAATGTAACAATTCATTTACACAGGCTGACAGATCAACATTTCAGAAAATGAAAAATGGAAAAAAATAAGTGTTCTTAATTCAGTATTAAAGGAAATATATAATATCAAAAAGGGATAGTCTCTATTGCTTTCTTAAATATTTTGCAGGACTTCTGTAGCAGTACTTGTGTCTGGGTTGGTTGACAATATTCGGGGAGGTTTCTAAAACACCTCTACTATTGTTTATCTAATCCATAATAGCTCTTTTCTTGTGGATGAAACACTTTTATCAAAATACTTCCAGCACAATGGATTGCATTTCACACAAATTATTTAAAAGACACAGCTTTCTAATTTCAGGATACGAAATCAGGCTGTAAATACTTAGTGAGTAGAGGTAGCTCCCTGTATTTCCTGTAAGATATCTTGGAAGCTTACTCATACCCTGAGTCTTTGCTATTAACCAACTGAACATTTGGTATGCTAGCAATGTTTCTGAATACTGATATTGTCATCCCATTCACAGGTACCTGATTTACTTCACAAGAGTGCAAGACTAATTATTATTTCTTCTAAATATAGACCATTTGACTAATTAGACCTTTGCAGAGAAAGAAACAAGTAGAGAGAATCAAAACAGTCTGAAAAAGACTGGAAGGGATGATCTCTTTATGCTGCACAGTGCTGCATTGGAAAAAAAAAGTCTGTAAACAAAGGCTTATAAACAACCAAAGGATAAAATGAGAAATCTTAATTTGTTTCTCTGATGTGAGGTCAAAATTACTTGAGGTATAGCTAGTGTAAATTGCTATGGGGGCTGTGGAAGAGAAAGAATTTTTCAATGTTAGGACAGAGATGGACAGATGTGGAGGTGACACTCGCTCATACATTTTTCATTGTTGTAATAAACTTGTCAATACCATGGATTCTGATTGACTCAAATGACTTATTCTTTATGATAGACTCTATACTTGCAAACTTTTAAGTATATAGTGTTGTGTGAGCTTTAGAGGCTGCACAGACTGTGGCTTTTTTACGACATTGTGTAGACAACATTTTGTTGCACTGATCTGGCAAAGAAGTAAATCTTTCACACTCTTTCAGTGAAGCTCTTCCTTTATAAACTTACCTTTAAAAGTCACTGTGTTGGAGCATGCAACTCTGGGGATTTCTTTACTGTGTCTTAAAACTATGTGCCTTTTTAAACCCATTGCATCCTATTTTGCCTGCTTAGATCCTTTATTGAACCTGACTTATGGTATTTTCACAGATGCTTGCAGCCTTACAAGACTTAACCTTATTATTTATTGATATATAGAGACACAAGCATTCAATGATGTTGCTTTTATTGTAATGTCTTATCAATCAGACTTAATTTATTTCAGAATGTGAGTCTGCCTACTATTATTTTCTTTGCAGTAAAGAGATTTTGTGGCAGAAGAGGCTGCCTCTGAGTTTTCAGATACAGCTTCCCAGGCTCATTGATTTCAGTTTTCTAATATTATTTTTATTTCAATTAAGACACTTTAAAAAGTCACAGCAAATAGAAACAATTATTTTTCAAAGCAGCCCAGTAGTCACTATGCACCCCTTTCCACATGAGATGTCACAGCTTGATGAGGTGTTCAGATTAGATTTTAGGGTTACCAAAGAAAGGAGGTGAGATTTTGCTGTGGACTGAAGTTCAAATATTGAAGTCATCAATATGGTTTGCAAGGGATATATTTCAGTGGTGTACATAATTAGTCTTCAGATGAAATCTGCAGACAGCCTTTTTCAGTCAAAAAGTCTCTAAGAGAACGATTTCTCACGTGAAAGAACATTTGATGGTCAACTCTTCCTCCTCCCCATCTCAAATTCCACTAGAAAGAATGTACCTTGTGCCGTTTCCAGCAGCAGTGGCACAAATTTACCAAAAAAGATGATGTTTCTATAAGAGAAAGCGCATGAAACATGTTTAGAGCAAGGTAAGAAGCTAAAAATGCAAATGATGTCTGTTTTGTGTGGGCACTTCATGAAAAGCAGTGTATGCTCCTATCAAATAAAGTGACAACACGATGGGTAATATTACCAATTTGAATTAGCCTGCAATTTACAGGAAATAGGCATGTTTTCATGCTTATATGTAGTTCTTTCACGTTTTGTACTCCTACAGTCCGTTTTTATGTATTTAGCAAAAGACGTTAAGCTTCTGCTATATTTGAAAAGTGTGAGGGAAATAAAGTGCACAGCTCCAGTAAGGTTTTATTGAATCCTGGGCATCCCAACAATCAGAAAACAGTTCAATAAAGTAATCATGTTTTAATTGCTCCCTTAGAAATTAGTATTTTTGAGTCAAGTAATCATTTTCCTTAATCATCACATCAACAGTATCTTGCTAAAAACTTTAAAAATCTGGCTTCTTAGATGTAAAACTGAAATCAGATTTTTTTTAATTTTTGTGCCAACAATGAAAAAAAAAAAGGACAACAGCTAAAAAAGTCAGCTTTTATATATTTATCCAAAAAGAAAAACTGTCAATTTAATTTTATGTTATGTATTAATTCAGAAAGTTTAGGAATTCAGGAAGTTTATTTTTCTGACATGAAATTTTAGAAGAGCTCAAAATCATAGAATCTCAAAATCAAAATCACAGGATCAAAGGGATTTGGGCTTAAAAACAAAATGCACCTTCTAGCACAATATAACTAAAAGTTTAACCACTGAATGTACCATACCCCTTTTACTTTTGTTGTTGTAAGCAGAGGGCATGAAAATTATTATTTTAATGAGCATATAAATTTAAGTTATCAGGAAAACCACAATACTTTAAAATTTTAATGTTCTGTAAAACTTTAAATTTATACTTAAAAACCTTAAAATACATACTATAAACCCAAAAAGCTTGTACAGCAAAAATATTGTTCCTACAAACAGAAATGTACTATATTTCAGTACAATATAAAACATGTTCACTGCAATCTGATGTTGTACAAACCCCAGAACAATTTATGCCTAATATTTTGTTTAAAAGACTCTAAAAGGGTTATACAAATTTAACATTATTCTTAATTTTTGGCGAAGAAATGTTAAGCTACAAAACGTGCTGGTAAATTTTTGCTGCTTAATAGCAGTTGAGTAGTTTTTGCTATTCAGGAGGCAAGCCATAGTAATCTCGAAGCATAAATATTTCACCCTCCTTACAGAAAGTTGTAATCTGTTGATTGTATTCTCTTGATGTTTTATTTTTCTTAAGATATGCTTTGGTAATGGAGTACAAGTAGTGTAAGTAACCAACTTGTTAAGTATTTGTGGTGAAACTTAGAAATATATTTGAAATAGAGCTATTAATGAAAAATAACCTCTTTTTTAAATAACAAAATATAACCATATTTGTAACTATTTTGATATTTTCTTCTTAATTCTTCCAGTTCATTTCGTTGGAAATTTAACTGTATGTTATATATAGCAAACAATGATACCAAGCTAATGTGTTTTACTTTTTTTCAAATAAATGTAGTTCAAAATTTCAAATAAAATTCACTTCTTCATTTTGACCAGATGCAGTGCTTAAGACCTTATTTAATGACTTAGCAATTTAGATTTTAAATGAGCTGCTTTGGAAGCTATTTGCTGATTGTAGTTCTGGACCCCAGGTGAAATAGAACACTTCAATATAAGCCTCAGAAGCCTCAGTCTGTGCAGTTTGGTTGGGCTAAAACCACATGCAAACTAAGTGGGGCTTGTATGCTCTTCCCTCAGAGTAACAATATCTTGCCACACGACAGTGCCAGGTAGTATTAAGACTTTTTACAGCATGTAAAGCTCTTCTGAAATGATTCAATATAGATGCTTGGAAGCTGATGGGCATTTTAACATAGATTCAGAAAAATGCTGAATAGGAAATTCAAAAAATAGAAGTGATGTGCTCAGGTGGAGTAGCCATAATATAGATATGGACAGAAAACTTCCTTTTAAAAGCTTGAGAGAAATAATGTTATCTTATGTGCTTACTAAAGCTATGCTATAATGGAATTATAGAATGGCCTGTGCTGGAAGGGACCAAAGATAATCCAGTTCCAACCCTCCTGCTCTGGACAGGGGGAGCTTCCACTAGACCAGGTTGCTTAGAGCCCCATCCAACTTGGGCTTGCACATTTCCAAGGGTGGGACACTCACCGTATCTCTGGGCAAGCTATTCCACAGCCTCACTGCCCTCACAGCTGATAATTTTTTCCTAATATATAACCTGAACCTACTCTCTTTGTTAAACCTGTTCTTCCTACATGCTCTTTTAAGTAGTCCCTCTCCATCTTTTTGTAGGCTCATGCATCCTACAGGTCACAGAACACCTAATTTTAATAAGGGAATTTTTGTGCTGTATTATAAATGGGATGGAACAGATGAAACAGAGGACTGCACTAGGAGTTAAGAAAAAATTACAAATCACATGGGTTCTATAATGAATTATTGAATTATCATTGCTACAATTCAAAGATTAATAGAAGATGGAAAATATATGTGATGTCATATTTTCCAATTAAGAACCAAATAGTCTTCAAGTAACAAAAAGTAATGATTAGTGACATCCAAGTTATATCAGAAAAGAGATATCTACAATAAGGATTGTTTTAAAGATAACTTAGTCACATCAAAGGGTTACTATTGAAGGTAACTGCAGTTTATCAGAATTATAGAATAATAAGCCAGAAGAGAATACTAACAGTATAAATAGGGTCATACTTCAAATAAATAGCACAATAATGTCAGGCACTTCCAATAAAACCTTTGAGATCTAAAGATAGAATTTTTCCTTATAGTTTATATCCCAAGGTCAGCAAAGTGGAGTTCTTTGTCCTACATTCCAGAAGTGGTCTCTTTACTCATTTACTATAGGGAGCCATTTAAAGTGACTTACAGGTAAGTACAAGGCTTGGTTCTCATTTAAATCTATTAAAGAGAACCAGTAGTTTAGTGAAACATGGCCTTGGGGTTTTTTTAATTCAGAAATCCTACGAAGCATTTATAGCCTGGAAATTCAAAATAAAGTGTTGATTTTACTGAGCCTTTTGCATTAAAGTCAAATAAAAGGCAGATAACCTGAATGGCCAAAAAACCCCAAAGCAAACCCTATAAGTTTGATACACACACACAAACACACAAACACACACACACTCATGTATACACATGGAAAGTGGCTTGTTTATTCAAATTGGGTTTTTTGATACAGTTTATGAGCCTTCTAGCAAATGAAAGGATTTGCATTGTACATACATGAGTCAGGATTCAGTTTCTCCTCCTGATCAAGCTAATGTCAAAAGAATTGTTTGCCAACAGTTGAAGTTAAAAGAGGGAATCATTTCCCAGCTAACTGTAACATAATTATCTAAATTACAGTTCCTGTGGCCCATGGATTTAGCATATCATCCTTCCTGGGCAAACCCTGCCATTCAGTATTAAGATCCTAGTTTTACGTTACACAAAAAGAAAATTTGGTGATCTAGTGCCACTGCTGATGAAATTCCTACATTAGCAAAGGACACTGCTAAACTTGTCTCATTTATACAACATACAGCATAAAGCAAGTTTTATTGCAGCAATTAATGGTTTTAGTAAAGAGTTCTTGTTTTTATTTGTCATTTAAAGAATGAGAATATACAGGGATACAGATGTGATTTAGATGTCAAACAGAAAATTCTTAGTCCAGTTTCAACCGTGACAATGTAATATGAGATCTTTATGATGGCTTTTGGATATCTGTGTGTTGCTAATTCTTGGGTTTTTTTTTCCTTATATTGCAAGAATTATAGTAGTGTTGGTATGTTTGTGTTTAGCCAGTTCAAAGAAAGATCAATTATCTCATCTCTCTATTTAAAGTATGTGTCAATTGTTTGTTTAAAGTGTCCTTGGATAGTGTTCTTTGCAATTCTGATTTTTCTGAGCTAAATATATGTTAGAAACAAAAAGAAAATAAAATTCTAGTATTTTGTCAACCAAATTAAATAGACGAAACAGCTAGTCCCTATTATGTAAATAGTCAAAATTAATTAAATCCTTCTGGAAACCAGCATCCCTTGTGCTAAGTGTGGAAAATACTTTTAGAGTAGAGGAAATACCTGAAGATTCTGATAGCCTGATGCAAACTGCTGAAGCTACTGAAACCACTCATAGTGCAGCTGACCCACAGAATTGCATGAGTGGGAGTGACAGATCATGACATTTCCTGAATGCTGTGATTAACAGTTCTAATACCAACTTTCATTTGATTTTTTTTAGATAAGTAGTTGTAAAAATACTGTGGCTTGGGAGAAAACTTTGTTATTAATCTTATTTTAGCAGGATGTGTTTAAAACCTCAGAAAACCTTTTGATTTTTATGTTGTTCCAATTTGCTCTTATGAAATGCTGACTTCTCAGGTTGGGAGTTCACTGTGAGGCTGTAGTATTACTCTTTTATTCCTTTAGATAATCATTTCAGCAAAATATAATGGGCCAAGGGGAACCAACTGCAGTCCCATAAAGAACAAGAGCTATCCATTATCCACTAGCAAATAGCAAGAAAGGGAGCTGTGGAAGAGATTCTGATTCCTCAAAATGTGGAAATTAAGATTTATCTGATTTTGAATAATCAGTACAGTCCTATGAGAATTTCTTTAATACAACCATATAAAGAGAAGTAATCTGAAGATGTAAATCAATTATAGAATTTCTGCTTAATAAAAGTACAACCTTTTGCAGTCTCCATGCTTAATTGAAGGCTGTCTGTACAAAATAGCTAAGAGGAATCCATCTCTTCCTTACCTGGTTATAACAGAGGTTGAATTTTTTAATAGAATTTAAGCTTTGTTACTCAATGAGCTGAAAAAGAGTGGCAGACTGATTATTGAGGTAGAAGGGACTGTGTTAGCTCAGAGGTATAAATCACTAGATTTGAAAGCTCATGTACAGTGTAAATTGCAGATGTGTTGAAAATTCTATTTCTGATACTGCTGGGACTGTTAGGATAAACTTGTGTGTTCAAATGCATTGTAGATAATTAAGGCTTGCAATTTATTTAGAGGAATCATTATTTTAATATAAGTATTTGGACATGAGTTGTTAAACATTGCTTTTATTTCATCTGGTTTCTGTTTTCTTGCTCTGAGAGTGAGTGTAGTGAGGACAAGTTTTTTTCTTTTAAACTTCTGGACTAGCTGAATCTCATTCAAGACATTTGTCCCCTATTTGTCATTGTGGCAAACTACATGACTCGTAAAATGCACAATGCTGGCAGCTTTGTCTTGATAATTTAATAAATGTAGGAAAATAAGGAGAAATTCATCATGACCACTTTAAAACACTTTAAAATTTTGGCACATGTTTACAATTGAACTGTGATAAAGACCCAAAAAGAACCACCTTTATCTTGCTTTATTTGGGCGAAAGAAAATTTAACACCTCTAAAATTCATGCTTTGATTCCAAGAGGCATTGAGACCTAGAAGCAAAAAAAAACTTTTAAGATTAACTATCACAGCAGCATGAAAAATTAGTGTGATGATTCAATGAAAAGTTCTTTAAAGAGAATACAATCATATGAGATTTTGATTTTAAAAGTGTGCTAGAAAATGGTCATGAAAAAGTAATTTTCACGCCTATAGACTCACATAACCAGAGTGTGCCCAAAATGATTACCATTCTTATCACAGAACATGATTGAGGAGTTTATTATCATTTTGATATAGTAAATGCAATCTAATAATAAAATTTTATTGTTATCTTAAAATGGCAATAAGATGATTTGAAAAGATCACTTCCCTCTTACTATTTTCTTCAAGTGAAGTACAGTGAAAGTGATAGCTGCTGCCTATACAGTCATGCTGTAAACTTAGAAGCAACAAGTTGCAAGTGGTTTAACTAATGAGTTGTAGAAATAAATAGAATTTTCTACTTAAAACCAGTAAGGAAAAAGGTTTTTCCAACATGTTTGTGTTTTACATTATCTTTTCATCAGCAGATTATGAGTAGTAAAAGAAGGACCACATTAAAATAATTTAATGCCATACCTTTGGGAATGAAAACTTTAAAAGGCAGAGACAAGTTATATTACATGATTATTTCTTCAATACATGTGCAATTTGTCATGTTCATAAAATACTGTGGCATTTAGAATACAATATTTCTGAGCTCTTCTCTATCACTACCAGTAGGTATTTCTGCTAGACTTGGTGGGTGCCTTACTTCTTTTTAACAAGCCTTTATAAATTCTTTCTTATCTCTTTATTACAGACTGAGGAGATTGGGGGGGGTATCTGTGCTCATGTGCTCACATTTTGAGGCAGCAATGCAGGTTTGATAATCAGTTTCCCTTCTCAGTATAAACCTTTTAAATATATGCTGTGCACAACACACAGTCAAACCATGAGGTATGTTTACAATGGAAATACTAAAGGTGCAATCTTCATTTGGCTGTAATTTACCTCATATGAGCCAGGGATGACTCATTTAAGGTGCAGAATTTGGCCTTTAAACAAAACACAGATTTTGATGTTGTGTTAAATGAAGAGTATTTGTTTTTAGCCCACTGGAATTTGTACTCATTCATACCAAAAAGCAGAAGAGATTTAGAACCTATTTAGAGTGTGTTTTATAATTTCTAATCTGTGTGTATCAACTCATTTGCATCCTATCTCCATGAAAAATGCTGTTGTCAGAGTTCATCTTCACTCTTTTCATATAGCGTATTTCCTGTAGTTTTAAAGCAAAAATACTCATTGAAAGAAATTGTATAGTTAATGTTGTGTATTTTTAACAACTTCGTTTTTAAAAACATAGAGAAAAATTCTGTCAAATTATTGCAATTTTCCTCTATGTATTTTCTTTTCCAGAAGGCTCAAACCTATCATGCATATGTTAAAATTAGCCTGGGGCCTAGGAAATTTGGCAGGGAAATTGTTAGAACAGTATTTCACACCCACCTGCACTTTCCTGTTGTGAATTTTATTCCAATTGATAAAAAATATACTTGCCATTAGCAGTGATTTTACAGCTATCAGTATATCATCAGTGCAGGCTGGAACTCTTAGAGAGGACAGCTAAAGAAAATGATTATGACCTCCTTGTTGAGAGTTCTGTTTTCATCTATGCAAAGTATACCCTGCAAACAGGGAGCTGTGCTGCCTTGGAGTATTCTTTAGAAATGATCTGTCTTTTTTCTTCAATAGCGCATCATAAATGAACATTTATGAACATTTACTAACCTAACAGTTCTAAGTGTAACTATGTTTGAATACAAGTATACCATGCCAAAGTTAAATCAAGTTACCTCCTCCATTTTTTAATTTTTTTTTTTAAATTTTATTTAGAGATTCTGATTCTTTTTGCGATCATTAAATTAAATATCTCTAGTTAAATTAGCTCCAGCTCTTGCAACTCCAGCAAGAAAATAGATTTGGTTTATCAAGGCTTTATTGACTTCAGGATTGAGAATGATTAGGCAAGAGAAAGAGAAGCAATCATATGAAATGGTGGTAGTGCAAATATTCTTCCAAGCATTAACTTTTTGCGCTATTTCCTTTTGTAATTAGAAGTGTTGGCTATGATTGGGAACTGTCAGGCCATGCTTTTTCCTGTAACACTGCCAAGAGACTTAAGTAGATTTGGTAAATGTAGAATGAGCTACATTCTCCATTTAAATTCTAGAAAGATTCCTCAACATAAGTCTTGGTCAAGGTAGTAGGAAGCATTTTCATACGTCAGACATGACTATGTTAAAAAGGTGCTTGCCTGAAACATAACTTGTTTATAGTGGAATATTTGGCAGCTCTTAATGAAGTTTCTTGGAAGAGTTTTATCTGAATACTCACATGGGTTAGGACAGATAAAAGTTAATATTCTGTGTTATCTTTAGATGTGGGCTTCTCTGAATTTTCCTCTTGCTTGCCTAGAAAAGGTCAAATGAGTTTGGTGTCATGTTGATGCAGCATATAGTAATAATTCAAATGGCAAAATACTATTTTGCTGGAAAATGGTTTCTCACGCAATTCTGATTTCTGATTTTGGAGAATAAGATATTTCTGAATGTTATGCCATGATAAGAGACAATCCTGCCTTAACACAGGACTCTACTCTCAAATTATATTCATGTTTTCTTTAGTGGGCCTATATTAACATGCGTAATTTATCTCTTTCTTTAAAAAGATAATATAATATTCAACTTGCTATTGCAGTATCACAATATTTTTCTTTCAGAAGTTATAAATTTTAAATATTTAATTTTGATTTTAGATGCAGAAAATACATTATACATAGTCCCCCTTTTCCAGATTAGCTAGCAGTGCTTTATGAGTAAGAAGTAGTTCAGGTCTAGCTGATTTATCTATAATAGTTATGAGTCAGATTGGAGAAAATAATTTATAACCAGTGTTATAAGTGCAGATGGTAAGGGTGATGCAACATCACATCATTGGTGTATGCAGTAATTTTGTTCTTTGACTGTTTAGAACGTTTTTGGTATCTGCAGCACCATCATAGTTAAGTGTAGGTCCCTTCTTAACTGATTACAACAGTGTATCTGATGTTATCCCACAGGAATTCAATGTGTTACAGTAGACAGGGTAATTCATGCATTAAACAGAGACCTTATCTTGTTCCTTACTTCATGTGTTTACTCAGAACAAGTTGCAGACTCTTCTATTACCTTTGGAAAAAAAAATATTGCAGGACTACGGCAATGTCCCATAATTTTTTCCACAAATCTGCTGCTTCTTCCAAGCTTAAGACAGGTGTCTGCTATCACAACATCTCCTTCTCTGTAATCCAAACATCCTAAATTGCTCCAGGGTATGACTTAGTCACTTAATTCAAATTCATTATTTATCTGTGTGCAAGAATTCAAACATCTCAAACAGACCGGTCTGTATCCAACCTGTACTAATACCATATTAGTATCCTCTAGACTCACATCGCATACACTGCATTGTTCTGCACCTTCGTGCTGCATGAAGGAACCTCAGAGATACCTTTGCTTTTGAACAGCTGCTTCCTATTTTATGGAATCTTTCTTCTGAAGATACATGTTTTTATGAATTAGGATATGCATCTTAATTCTAAAATGTCTTATTTTTGAGTTCCTGTTGCTTCCTTTCTGTTCTCATTCTAACAGCTTAAACACAAGCCATTTTTAGCCTCTTAAAAACATTCTACATACAGTTGTATATTTTCCACTTGACAGAGGAAATTTTATTATAAACTGTATATTTTATGCTGTATTCTGAATCATATACTGGTCCAATCTTCTGCTGCATCACTTTTAGTTCACATTCTCCTGACCTCAGGGGAACAGCCACTTCATGACCTTTTCATTAAATGAGGCAAGGAATAAGTGAGATTTAGAGCATGGATGTAAGCAAAGTATTAGGTATTACAGGGGATAAGATATTCCAAATGCCATCAAAGTAACACTGTCTCTTGTTGAGTGCACTTTGAAATGTGTAGACAAAGTGTTATTTCCTCTTATGGTGACTGTTCTAATGCTTGGTTTAAGAGCATCTTCGATTTTCTAAGTTTCATTAAAATTAAATACTTTGTCTCTTATATTTAGTTCCAAGGTTGTTGAGCTTTACTGAATTCTTTATCTCTTGGAGAGGTTGTTTTAAAGTGGGCTTAGAATATGGCATAGATGTTCATGATGATTTTAGATATTAATACTTTATATGAGCACTGCAAAATTAAAAATGGCAGTGATACTTAGGAGATAAAAAATTGAGTGGAGTATCTTCTCTTAGCTATGAAAACTGTAATTGTAAATCGAAGGTGGGTAAAAAGGTTACAGTATTGCAGAGCAGTCACTAATTCTAAAGGGAATAAATATTTTCCCTACAATCAGGGAAAATCAGTAAGTATTATTCCTTGCTCTTTTATTGCTACCTTTGGTACAGTAACTGTAGTCACATTTATTCTAAGATCTTCCTATTGAAAATTCTAGTCATCCATAAATGCTTTAAAGTAACAACACCTATACAAATAAAGTACAAAATCTCACAAAGGTTAATATATTGGCAAGGAAAATTAAACCTTAAAATGAGGTTAAAAATATTTTTAATAAGATCTAATGAATTTAAAATTTTAGTCTTAACCATGAAATAAATTACAGAGAAAAATTTAATCATATTAATCATTTAATCATATTAAGAGTGTGTAATATTTAAATTTTAATTATCAATTTTTTTCTAAGTTTTTTAAAGAAATATCTGTTTCAAATGTGTTTAGAATAAAATTATCAAAACAAATAACATTTCTAGAAGGATCAAACTTCTTAAAACCTCAAGTATGTGTTTAAAAGTGACACACATAATTGTGGTACAGAAGATGCCCCTGTGGGTGACAAATGGATGACTGTTGCTAAGAAAACCGTTCCAGTTCTGTTTCATGTCTATCTCTCCTACGGAGAATATAACAAACATCAGGCAACTTGAGTTTTACTCTTCTCAATGCAAGTCTGATAGCTCCCACTGGTATAATAGTTTAATGGTCCCAGAGCATTCCTGAAGAAGCAATTGATTTTCGTCTGAGAGCAGCTGAATTCCCATATTCTTTATCTCTGACTTATTTGTCCTGGTTATCTCTTCTCCCGCTTCTAGCTGTTCACTTCAAAAGGAGAGAGACGGAGATGGAAAGTGCTCCTGGCTGTGGGATTTGACACTTGCTAGAGATGTGGGAGTCTTGAACTCTCTGATGCTGAAAGGGGCCAGCAGATCAAATTTTCTCCAAATGAGGGATCTAGTCTGTGAAGTTTTAAGTGGGCAGGACCGCATCCATGAGGATAACAGCAATACCACATTAGCTGATGCTCTGAACACATCGGTCTCTTTAGACTTCTCCATGGGGCATTCACAGGGTTTTTTTCTGCCTAATCTAAGGTCACAGGAGAGCTCTCTGCAGAACATAGGTACCACAGATCATTAAAAGAAGCCATGCTTGGGGCAGTTCTTGGAAACCACCCAAGTAATTTGGCCCTGAAAAGCAGACCAGATAGATTTCTGTCCAAGTTCAGCATCAAAGTAGTTCTAATAAAGTGGGATTTATCATACATATTTTACAAAAGTATAAAGCCAAAAGTATTTGGAAATTAAAATCAGGCAATGTTCTCTGTGCTAAAGAAGACTGTTTATTGGATATGAAAAGATAATCCTAAATCCTCTCTACTCTTTTGCAGAACTACTTGTATCTATCTTGTTTTTTGAAATAGCAGGACATTGCAAAATATATTGTATATGTGAACAAGGGATTGTAACACAACAAAAATGAAAACAAGAGACACCTGAAATGTGATAAAAGTGGATATGAAAATATATGTTATTTTTCCATTAAAGCGATTTCTATAATCAAAAAGAATATTAATATCAAACCTGCTTTCCCCCAGTGGTTTATGAATGTTTTAATGATTCCATCAAGAAGGTTTTAAATATTTTGCTACTTTATTCACTCAAATTCCTTACTTTGGATTCATTGAAGATTTTCTTAATTCTTGCAGAGGAACTTACAGTAATGCTTCAGTCCTTACCCAATAACCTTCCTAGGGCAGCCATGACATAGAACAAACTATGGGTCTTGCCATTTCAGTGATTACAAATCTTATAGTATAAAACAAACCCAAAATAAAACAAACAATTAAAAAACCCAGCCCAAGCAACAACAACAAAATAATAGCAGTACTTGAGGTGGGGGGGAGACATTTTTTTAATCTCTCTTTGGTAAACATGAGACTATTTGACTCTTTTGTTCACTAATAAATTATTTTTAAAAAATAGTTAAAGGAGCAGTAAAGGAGGAATTGGGAATGAATTTCCTTTTTATTTGATTGGAAGAGCTTAGACTTTAAATATCAGATGGACTTAGTTGCTCTGCAACATGGATGCAGAGTGAAGAGTGTGGTTAACAGTACGCAGTGTATTTCACATACTGTGCTGCCTTTGACTGAAAGTTAATTTTCTTCCCAGTGGCTGGTATGGGACTATGTTTTGGATTTTTGCTGAACACATGGTTGATAATACAGAGATGTTTTTGTTATTGCTGAGCAGGACTTATAGAGAGCCAAGACCTTTTCTTGTTTTTGTGCTGCCACACTGGTGAGGAAGTTGGGGGTGCATGGGAGGTTTGGAAGAGACACAACTGAGACAGATGACTCAAACTGTCCAAGTGGATATTACAGATCATATGACATCATGGTCAGTATCTAAAGTGGAGAGAAGAAAGTTGAAGGAGGGTATCTGGTGTGTTGACATTTTTCTTCCCAAGTACTGTTACATGTGATGGGGCCCTGCTCTCCTGGAGGTGGCTGAACACCTGTTTGCCCTTGGGAAGCAGTGAATCAATTCCTTGGTGTGCTGTGCTTGTGTGTGCAGCTTTTGCTTTCTCTGTTAAACTGACTTTATCTTAATTCATGAGCTCCTTCTGATTCTCTCCCTGACTGCACTGGTGGGAGTGAGCAAGCTGCATGAGGCTTGGTTGCTGGCTGGGGTTAAAACAGAGCACATATGTTTATTTCTTTGGCTTTGGAATTGCCAAATTAACAACAAATTTAATCAGAAATTGTTGTAAGGCAAGAAAAAACACTGAACAAAGTTGGGATATGGAAAGAGAGAAGATCTTTAGAGAGCAAGAGAACTTCCTGTGGCTTTCATGACAGAAGAAAGACTTCCCCTTCTCTATTGGTATATATTCTTTACCCTTTGCTTTAATGTATGTCAATTCAGTTTTTAGTTACACCTTTCCTTTTTATTCTTCTCTCTTATCCCTTCAGTTCCATGAAATTTCACTATGGCCCACTTAGCTCACTTTGGATTGGATTGTATTTTCTATGTTGCAGTTTAGCTAGGAGGCAATTTCTAATGCTCAGCAGAGCTGCAACATGTGGCTTTCATCACATGAGGTTTCATCATAATCTCTCCTCTCAGTTCAGATCTTTTGGTAGCCCCATTAACCTTTCTGGGAATATGTGTCTAGTTTCAAGTACTCTTGATTGATAAATGGATTTATATTAAGACTCAATAAAACAAAATAAGAAAAAAATTAGGAATTAAAGCAAGGAGCTAGTACATATGAAGTTCAGTGTGTGGCAGCCACTGGCCATTTTTCAGCTCTGATGATGTTTTCGTCTTTCAAATATAATAATGTTGATAGCTTGTACCTATTCCAGCAAAATAGATAGCCTGATTAGATGATAAACAAAATGTGCACTGTGAATTGTTATTAAATTTGCTCTTATTTTATCAATCATAACGACTGGAATGTTTTTTATGTATTGGAAATTCTAAAGTTCATAGAAAAAAGCAATCCTCAAGTCATAAATTTAAATTATTTCCTTTTTAATTCAAGGACTCACTGGCAGCCAGGAGCAATCTCCAACTATATAGGCCCATGGCCATTTGTAATTCTCTAAAATCTGTGAAGTAAATTGAAAATGTGCTTGTGGAAAACATATTTCTATAGAAGGAAGAATGTTTAGTTTGGGGGGGGAAAAACAAGAAGATCTATTTATGTTTTACAGTGCTGTATCTATAGCAAGAGATTGCTGTGTATTGATTCTTTGCTGCTATCCCAGGGCCAGCTGATTGTGTTATATAGCTAATTTGTAGGGGTATGTTACCCAAAGAGATTGTGGTGATACATGCTTAGACACAGAAAAAAGCTCGGGCAACTGGTTATAGATGCCTCTGCTTGAGCTGATGTGCTGGACCAGGGAATTTCCAGGGAGCACTTTCCACCTCAACCTTATTGTTATTCTATGAATGGCAGCCAGAACAAGGTTATGAAAACAACATTTCTGTTGGGTTCTGCTTATATAGAGGATTTTTGAGTTCTCACAGACCACTGAAATGTAACCTAGACATTGACTGAATATGTTTTAAAACACTCGCATCAATGCTTCCAAGAAAATAATGCACAGAAAAATATTCTAGCTTCTAGAAAGCTATGTGTCAGGTTTAAAGTAGTAGACTAAGTTCTTTAAATGGTCATTTGGAAATTGATTCTGTGAATTTTACGATATGACAAATGGTAGTCTGCATTTATTTAGAGGGAGGCTATTGGCTAAATTTGATTGGATTCCTGTGTATTAGATAGTTAAAGTTATTGAATATTTTCTCATCTGTGTAACAGCCTATTTAAATTAATACCTGCTTTCTCATCTTCACCTATAAAAATTTATACATATAGAACCCCCTGATAGTTTAGTTGAGGCTTGCTTCTTTAATAATTTCACCATTGTGATAAAAAAAAGTTGATCGTTAATGTGCTCCCACCATTGCTCTTTATATTCTTAAATTTCATATATGGTATTATGGTCATTTTAAGTAAAACTTAACTTATCTTGCTATTTATATAAATTTAAAATATGTCTCAAATGAGAATTTTATCCTATAATGGATTTTCAATGGTGGCACTTATTTAAAGTTCAGTTAAGAGGTAGGTTTTAGACAGTATCTAGCTATTTAGACATGAAGTGACAGATTCAGTCTATGTGGCAGAGGAAGTGCCACTTTTGATAAGAGTAGGTAAATTGTCTTTGGGTATTTCGACAACTCTTTGATTGTAGAACACAATTCATATTATGCTTATAATCTGTGTTTAATTAATGCACTGTCTGTTTGCAGCAATGGTTTCAGCTGTGTTTCTGAAGAATAGTTTTATCATCTTTAACTGTTACAAACATGGACCAGGGCCACACATAATTTTTTTGTGAAAGCTACGTCAGTCCAGTTAAATTCTGTATTGTACCGAGACAAATGTACACAAGACAAAGAGAATAATGCCAAAACTCACATTAAAATAGGCATCAACATCCTTGTCAGTTCCTCCTTAGACTCTCACGACTATTGTTTCCATTGGAAAGTTACTACATGGATTATAGATGACACCTAGATAACTTTAGATGTCTTGATATTCTCTGAGGCACTTCCTCCTTATCAAACCTAGTTTGCTTTCATGGCAAAGTAACCCTCCTAGCTGATCGAGGGAAACCAGTTGATGTGATCTTTTTGAATTTCAGCAAAGTTTTTGATCCTGTGTCTTACAGGATCTTTCTGGACAAAATGTCCAGCACACAGCTGGATAAACACATCATGTGAGCCACTGACTCATGGTTTGGGCACAAAGGGTGACAGTGGCTTAGGTGACACAAGACTGGGGACCTGTCACTAGTGGGGTCCCTCCTCAGCCCAGTTCTCTCCCATGGCATCATAAGTTTTTTGGATCCAGGACTGGAAGGAATACTGAAATTTTGCAGATGGCACAATTCTGGAAGGAGCTGTTGACTCACTTGAAGGCCCAGAGGTCCTGCAGAGAGGCCACAAAAAATTAGAGGGCTAGGCAATCACCAACCATATGAAGTTCACCAAGGGAAAGTGCCAAATTCCACACCTGGGAGAGGCAACCCTTGATGTATGGATGGACTGAGGAATGAGATATTGGAAAGCAGTCACAGAAAAGGGCCTGGAGATCCTGAT
>VRYO01001589.1:8485553-8514460 GCA_009812075.1 Sialia sialis
ATTTATATAGTGTGTGTTTATATGGAAAAGGAACATACCAATTTTAATTCAATTCAAATTTCAACTTCTGTTGAAATTATTTCCATTAAGGCCCTACCAGAAAAGGAAAATTTGTTATGTAAATGACTGCCTTACCAATATATGCCTGCCAAACATAACTATACCATCAGGATGCAGTTAATCCCATCTACCTCTGAGTATTGCAGTGCACTATAACTGAATCTACCCTACAATCCACCATCAGTCTTTTAAAATTATTGGCTGGTTCTACTGAAAATTGACATGTAGAACTAAACTGGCTGCAGTGGAGGTTTAATTCAGTGACTTGGAAAGTGGCAAATAAGAAATTACAAAACAGAAGCAGTGTATTGCAGCATTTACTGCGTTTTAATGACACAGTGCATTTACTCTTCTGCTCATGATTTAAAAAGGTATATTTTTCATGCACATCTATTAATCCTGAATTGTAAGGATATTTCTATATATTAGAGTATGCCCTGAGGCTTCCATTTTGCCTCCCCTTCACTGATTCTTTTGGTCACATCCTTCAAACACTTAAAAAGGAAGCTCATGAGAACATTCACTGGCATTAATCACAGCAGTATAAAGTGTGGAGCTATTGATTACTTATAACTGCATCTTTTGAACATTCAACGCCACTGTGTTCACAACATGATGAATGCACTTGCAGGTGCTTTTGTCTATAGTGGTCATAAACTCCAGTTAATGGCTGAATTAATTTATAGTAAATGAATAATATCCTTTCGGGCTGTTCCAGGGAAGAAACTACTTGTCACATTTCTTCTGTTCTGAAAACAGCAGTCATAATTCCAGTAAGTACATGTGTCAACTTCCCAAAATGTGGAAAAATGTCTTGTATAAATAAAAGAATTCACTTTTAAAGCCATTATCTGAAGAGTTTCAGGAAACATACTGGCATCCAAATGATCATTTCATCTTCTGAAGTTATTTTTTTTTTCACATGTATGTTATTAAAAAATAAGAGAACATGGCATTCTTTTTTGTATTAGAGGTGGATGCTTTTAGAAATCTCCCTGATTTTTTTTCCCCATTTTTTCGTAATGCATGGAGTTTCTTGCTTTTAGCCCAAACAAACAAGCACAATTCAATCCCAGAAAGATCTGAACGAGACTGGTGATATCCCACATGGAGAGTCAACTGACTTGAAAATGAATGAACAATTTACTGAGATTCTAAATCTAGGCTTTCTCAGTTTCCTTGATGGTCTTGGATTTCTTATCCAAGCTTAATGATTCTGTGATTTTTTGAATGTTCTGTCTTATTTCTCTTTTTCCTCTTCATTTCTCCTGAGTTCAAAGGAAAACAGTTAGCTGTGATCTTTCCGGCTATTTTTTGTGTTATTTTCCTGTTACTTTACTGCCCGGTAATTGTTTTTACTGTATCTACCCCAAATAAACAAACAAATCTGCCTAGTGAGACTCTGATCTTGCCCTCCAACAACCCTGCTGTCCAGGGCAGTTTGGAATAATGCCTTGCCTTCCATGAGTCTCTGTTGCTATTTTTCCTTCATTCAGAGAAGGAATGAATTCAGTTATATTAATCAAACCCAGTGTCATGGTGTGGATTGGAAGGGGAAGCATGTACCACAGGAACCTTCCCATAGCAGCCCAAATGGATGGCAGCATAAACAGCAGGGTCTAGCAAAATGTACTTAACAGATATAATACTTGCCGCTATTTTCATGGAGAGAGCAAGGTTTTAAGCTGTAAAAATCCCATTCCACACTCACTAGAGCAAAAATGCTTCATATTGCTTTCTTGCTGAAGTTCATTATCACTAATCAGTGACTATACTGCTTTCACAATAGCCTTATGCCCTGGTTCCTAGTATGAGAGCACCGACAGCACAAAGAACTGTAGCTGGTTGAATTAGCAATATTGCAGAGCATTTTATTGGCTATTGCATCATACTCCTGCTCCTCTATTTAAATGACTGAGAGACTGAATTTGTTTCCTGTCTTAAGATACTTTATAGTTATAAAAGGGGAAATATGTTAGAAGATATTTTTCCTGTCTGATTTTCATCACAGGCCTTTAAATATCCCAGTCTCCCGCTATTTTTCTGGCACTGGAGTTGACAACGCATGCATTTTTACAGACTAAATCAGCTGGAATCTGGTGGTTATGCTGGCTAGCATGCTTTTTGTTTGTTTGCTTTTTATCACTTGAAATTCTGATGTGAAATCCCACTTTTTGACAACAGGAAGGATTAGGTTTTATAATTTTTGCCATTGACTTCATTACATATAGTAGGACAACTTCTGAAACAACTGTAAATGTGAATTAATCTGTGTTCAACTATAAAAAGTACATTGTGGTTGAATTATTATTTTCAAAAAGCCTTATAGATACACAGAAATGTGCAATGTAGGAAAATATGAACTTAGTTGAACTAATAGTTGTGTTTAACCTCAGCCAGCACCACACTGCTGCTTGCTCCCTACTCCCCTGCAATGGGGGAGAAAATCAGAAGAGTAAAAGTGACAAAACTCATGGGTCGAGATGAAGGCAGTTTAATAGGTAAAGCAAAAGCTGTGCGTGCCAGTAGAGCAAAATAAAGAATTCATTCACTGCTTCCCACAGGCAGGCAGGTGCTCAGCTGCCTCCAGGGGAGCAGGGCTCCAGCACACCAGTGGTGAGTAGGTACGACAAACAGCACCTCTTCTTCCTCCTCTCAGCTTTATATGCTGAGCATGGCACCTCTGGAATATCCCTTGAATCAGCTGGGATTGGCTGTCCCAGCTGTGTCCCCTCCTGACTGTGCATCCTCATCCTCTTTGTTGTTGGGCTGGGGTGAGAAGCAGAAAAAGGCCTTGGCTCTGTGCAAGCACTGCTCAGCAACAACGAAAACATCCCTGTGCTATCAGCACTGTTTTCAGCACAAATCCACAATACAGCCTCTGTGATGAAAATTAATTCTCTCTCAGCCAAAACCAGCGCATTACTGAATGGATTACAGATGAAAATCTGTTCCTGTTGCACTTCTGAAAAACCATTTAAACAATGACAGGCTGACTCAGCAACACTGCTATAGATTCTGAAAGAGCTATAAAACGATTATTCAGTGGCACAGTAAAAAATATCAGATTAAAATAGTGAAATCGGAGCAATTATTAATAAGCACATGCATTTATAATTAATATGTCAAAATAACAATTTCTTATTAAAAGTGAGATGCGAGAGTTGCAAGTAACATTTAATAAATAGTCTGCTTTGTGCAAATGGAGAGGTTGCGATCGTAAAGAATGCAATAAAATGTGAACTTTAAAAATTGCACACTACTTCGTTGTCTACTGTATCTTTTTGAAGGGAAGGTAGTAAAAAACCTATTGATGCATTTAAAATAATTATTTGAAGATGTTCACAGCTCTTGACTATTTTACAGTCTTTTCTAGGTAAACTACTGGGACACACAAAGCAAGCAAATGCAAAATTCTGAATGTGCTCAGCAATGAATAAGCAGAGATCTGTGCACTGGATGTTGGTTCTTTGGCCAACAAAATGACACTGGGTGTGCAGTTTTGAGTAAAAGTGTTTTCCAACTTGAAAGTACATATTTCTCAGCTAGCCAAGATTACCTCTCTGTGTGTAATTCATAATGTCATTCATGCCAACACGTTTTTATAACAGTTGTTTACTGTGACTGCCCTGTCAGACGTGACATTTTCTACAGCATCTTCCAGTCACAGGAGTTAATTGTTTTTTATGGGCATCTTGGTTGTCAACGGATTTGTATACCAGTAGCACACACATAACTGGAATTGAAATATCAAAAAATATGTTACCAAAATGAAATACAGAAACCAGTATCACAAGCATTAGGGAAAGGGAAAGACAGGCAAGTAATACCACCTTAACAAGCCATTAGATATCTGCCTTTTAGTATTTATTTAGTATATATGACCAGACATTATTCTGACCAAAATTATGAGAAATGTTTTGAAAAATTAATAATTATTCTTTATTGACTTCTTGAAATGCTTTTTGTTTCAACTCAGAATAATTTCTGTCTTGCAGCTTGGGTGAAAAATTTTATGCTAAGTTGATTTGATGTCTTGCTCTAATGAATCTCAGTTGAGTCAGATTTCTGTTACTTACCATGTGTTTCAGGGAATACATAAGCAATGTGAAAATTACTTCTGAAAACCTTGGTTACCTTTCAAAATTTGATATTATGAACAATTATAAGGAGGTGAAAAAAAAAAAAGAATGCAAATCAGGTCCTTTTTTGTTGCTGGTAGTGGTTTCCAGCATGAAGCCTACTTTGAATGTTCTGTAAAGTTAAATACGTATTTTACTTTATCATTATGAAGTGTGAAATTATTGATATTTACTTTTAAATGCCTAAAAACACTCATATTTCTGTTTGTAAACCCTTTTTATCAGTTCTGGAAACAATGCTGTCATTTTCAAAATGGTGAATTCTTTGAGAATATTTGAGTTTGAGTTATTATTTTCCCCATCTGACAAAGCACTTGCATATTTCTGTGAATTTTACATAAGTATGTAAAAATATATATATGCATGCATTGAAATTCAGACTACCCATACTGTACCAAAATTGGGATCTAGGTAGGCACCTCGATTTGAAAGAGAAATTCAGGATCCTATCCTCAGACACTGCCTACTCTGGTAACACTTTTAGCTATTCAGCTCCTGCAGTTGGCCTAAACATCTAAACTTGCATGTGCTGAGAAACAGGCACCACCTCCCACCTTTAGTCCAATATAGAAACTGAGTAGGAAGAGACACAGACCTAAATCTCCAATCTCTTAGGCATACTCAGACTATATTTAATACATTGATAACAATAAAAAAAAACCCAGAAAAAAACCCCATGAAACAGAGGTGTACATTCTCATTCATGCTATTTTGCAGAACTGCTTTATAATTACAGAAGATTCCTGCTTAAATTCTTGTTTTATAGTAAATTGGTTTAGGTCTCTCAAACTGACTCAATGCAGATCTCAGACCACAGAGCAAGTGCTGATCAGAAAAAAACAAGTGGTGACCCACATGCTGATAAAAAGATGCTCTTTTGTTGACATTAGTAATGAGATTCTGGCTAAGGAGTGTGAGAGAATTTGGGGCAACAGACTAGCTGCCACTATCAATTTGTCCTGTCCTTTCTGTAGGACTGCCTCAACTATTAATCTATCACCTCTTGAATTATTGCAGCTCAAGGTATAAAGCATAAAATGAATTGCATGTTTTGAAAAGCTGGGGGGTTAATTTTTTTTGCTCTTTTCAATAATTCTAATCCCTGGTGTATAAGGATATGCAAAACACTTTCTAAATTGAATAGAAGGAATCTAGAAGCATACCTAAAACATTCCCAGTTATCTAAGCATTTGGGAGTGTTAAATCATATTTTATGTATTTTTATACAAAAGCAGTGGAAAGAACCCCATGCTTTATTTTAATGTCTTTCTAAAATTATCATCTGTATAAGCAAAATATTTCATAATTACTTTACAGTCTACAAAATACTTTTAAAATTCATCTAAAGTATCTACATGTCAGATTTGCAGAACATACTCCTCATCTCTGCAAATTAAAGGGCTGAGAATACGGACACTTAGAGTCTGATTTAGTTAAAATTATCCCCTGCAGCAGAGGGTGGGTATCAGTTCTTCACAGCTGAGAATGATTTTCATAATTGTACAGCATTCAGCAGCTGCAAAATCCCTGAGGATGCATGTTGCTCCTCTTCCAGAGCAGCCAGGGTTTGCCCTGCCTGGCAGAAGCAGTTTGACCCCTCATCTCTCTTACACCCGTGTTGATGTGGGTTTCTGGAGGTGTCCAGTTTCCTTGAGTCACCAGAGGAAAGTTGTAGATGCTACAAGAAATGCATGAGAATTTTTTTCTTACTGATTGACAGATCCATTTAGAACGACTCAATGAACCTTTAAATAATGTATATTCTCTATCTGCCTGTGCATTGGTGGAGATAATTTTCTGACACATTGCCATCTAGTGGCATTTTTCTCATGGAGCCTATTACAGGATGCTAAATCCTTACTCCAGGCTGCCCAATCTTGCCTTCAGCGGCCAATAGTGCCATGTGATAGATATATTTGAAAATAAAAAAAAGGAAAAAAAGATAACAAGAGTTGTATTTTTTAATTTTAGCAGACAAAAAATAAAATTAAGAAATCGGTTACCTGCCTTCAAGCTGGCTTTATTTCTAAGTAAAATATTATTCAGGATTTCAATTCATTATTAAGGAGAAATTTAAAAGCACTAAAGCTAAAACCTGTATTCATATACAATTTCACAGCTATTTTTCCTGAAAAGAAGCCTGAAGATAGGAACTTTTAAATAGATCTGACATATTACTCTGATCCCTTGGAATTGTGTTACTTGCTTGTGGGTAAATTTTAAAATATCAACTTCTTGGTCCTGATGATTCGCAGATATGTTTAAAACATGACTAAATAATTGGTTACTGTTATTTCAAACCGAATGATCATTTTTCTAGGAGTTTTGACTCATTTGCTCCAACTAATTTAAAATTACATGAACTGAAAATACAATTGTTAATCAGAGAAAAGAAATTTTATTCATTGTAACAAAAAACAATTAGCTCTGATGAATGCTAATATCAGAAGTGATAAAGCTATTTCATCAGAAACTAATTTAAATGTAATTAGAAAATAGAATCTTTGCACAAGTTTTGTATTGTGCATATTTATGCTCATTTTATGCGCTCAAGTTCACATATCCCCTTAAGCTCATCCATATATATTTTTTTATATACATTATTTATGTTCCTATGCACTGTGAAAATGCCTGAATATTCACTAGTAACAGTAGTAGTAATTAGGATTCTGACAATTGCCCATTCAAATTTAATTCTTTTAGATAATTAAAAGATTTATTCCACATTCTTGCAGTAATTCTGCCTGTGACAGTCTTTGCAAAGGCATTCAAGAATCAATGCCAGAAGAGTTTGGACTGATTAAAAATGAAGAGAAAAATAAAAAATTGAATCTAAATGTAGAGTAATATATGGCTTGCTCAGATATCTAAATTTAATTTTTAAACGTGTTAGAAAAATGTAGTAGCTGGAGCATCCCTACTATACTTTGTATGTATAAAAATGATTAATAGTAGATGTGACACACAAATATTGATAGCATACAGCTGGTAGCCCATTGTTTGATGATTGTGGACTGTTTCCTGGGTATTTCTATCAAATCTTTAAAACTAGAATATTTTAAAATTATGTATTTTGAATCTCTGGAATGAAAGGCATTTCAGAGATTCATAAGTGCTAGCATGATTACAAATTTGCCTTGCAGTAAGTCAGTTTTTAAGGACTTAAGCCCTATTTGAAACCTATGTATTTCTTTATTAACCATTGGGTATCTCATCATGAGGTTGGCCTTTCCTCGTGTCAGGATGGCAGGAATGTGAATAACACAACACTTTCTTTGACGTAGGTTGGGGTGAGGAGCAAAGTGAAATATGAACAGCAGAACTCACCCAATCCTGTCTCCAAGAGATTTAGCATGCTAAACTACTGTTTTTTCATCTAAATAGCATCAAATGACTGCAGCGATTTCAACAAAAATATGGATTTTTGTCTACTTTTAAGGGAATGATATATGGATGGAGAGATGTATTCTGCCAGTTATAGATTAGCTATTACTATTTTGAATAGGGTGGCTGTGTGCAGGAACTGGTATAGACATGAAAAGGTGTGGTTAACATATTTTTAATTTGGATGTATTTTGATAAAGTATTGATTCAGAAATTCTACGCAGCTCAACACAAGATGAAATGATAATGTCAACATAGTGCCAAGTACTCACAATATGAAATTATCACTCATAATTCAAGAACATAGCAACAGGGGTGTAAATGACGTGATAATCTTTGATACTTAAAGGATTAAAATACTTTTACTGCCATGAAAACACCTTAATATTATTTAGATAACGTGCTGACTTGAGTATCTTGAAGCTTCTTAATAACATTTATATGAATCAATCAATAATGCCTGTCATTAATTTCTCATTTTGGTAAGGAAAATGTCAGGGTGTTAATATGAAGTGACATAGCCTTGAGTGGTGCTGAGGGAATTACTGTAATTTCACAATTGTAAGCCGCACCTGATTATAAGCCACACATCCAGGTAGCTGGGTAGACCACGGGATTTGTCATATATAAGCAGCACCTGAATATAAGCCGCACCTTTTTTTTTTTTTTTTTTTTAAGCGAGGATATATGTGTGACAAAGTAACAAGTTAGTAACAGAATCGCATGATTGCGGGGTTTGGTGTCAGGTGTTCAAGTTGCAACAGTTTTCATAGACCAGCGAAGCCTTTAAATGCAGCCCCAGGTGCTCTCCCCGGCGGTTCTCACTTCCGGGTTGGCATTTTGCTGGGATTTGTCCATAGATAAGCCGCACCTGATGATTAGCCACACTACTGGGGTAGGCTGGATTCTTCAATGAAAAAGGTGCAGCTTATAATCCTGAACTTACTGTATATACTCTCTCCATAAATACAGTTATATTCAAATAAAACTGAGGAAGGTGAAAAATGGCTTGAGAAAAGATATGTCTGATACAGAAAGAACAGGAAGTAGTTTTCTGATTCATGACAGGTGAAATACTTAATGGGCTATATGAGTGGGAATAAAGAAAAAAGCAGTAATGCAGGAGGTTTAAGATGAAGAGAAAAAAAATACTGATTTCAATTCTATGGAATTGATGAATGCACATCTGGAATGTAATTCAGAGCAAGTCAAGGACTAATAGTGGCACATAGCCAATGGGTTAATTGGGAAGGATTTATGGCCAAAAGTGTGAAGGAAAGGCACAAAGTGTAAGGCGAAAACTTTTCCTCATGTGGAATGGAAAGGAAATTATTTCTGAACTTCTGAATAAACTTCTCTTAAAGCCCTGTGAAACTAGCATTCATCTGGATTTTAAGTTTAAGATAATGCAGGAAGAAAAATAACTATGTGTCCTAGAAGTACAGAATATACTGGGTAGGAAGGGATCCATGAGGAGCATGGAGTCCAACTCCTGGCTCTGCACAGGACGCCTCAAGAGTCCACCATGTGCCTGAGAGAGTTGTTCAAATACTTCTTGAACCCTGTCAAGCTTGATGCTATGACCACTGCTCTGAGGAGCCTGTTTCAGTGCCCCACCACCCTCCAGATGAAGAATCTCTTCCTGATACCCAACCTAAATCCCCTTGACTCATCTCCATGCCATTTCCTCAAGTCCTGTCACTGGTCATGAGAGTGAAGAGATCAGTACCTGTGCCTCCACTTCTCCTCATGAGGATGCTGAAGACCCCAATGAGGTCTCACAGAGTATAATTTAAATATGCCATGCTGGAATACACTTCAGCTAGAAAAGGTAACTTTTAAAATCCCTACTATAGTGTTTAACCTTTGTGATATTCATCAAGGGAGCATTAGTAACCGGAGAGTAAGAACTATTTTGACAGTTTGTGTTGCCCTATAATTTTGCATTTTTCATGGTGTAGCTACTATGTAAATAGTTTCTGGAAACCCAGCATATGTTTTAGGCAATAGGAGAAGAGTTGGACAGCTGAAAACTGAAATTGAAGAGGAAATGATACCCTGTAGTCGTAATAATGCTTTGGATTGGTATTTGGCAAGAGAGGAGTCTTAGAGCTTTCTAGCTTCTGGTGTTGGCTGAAAACAATGATTTGCAAGGTGGCATTTTGAGCACAGGACAAGTGATGGGTGTGTGTGTGTATGTGTTCTAGGATTGTCTTCTCAACCTGCAGATTATCCAAGTCTGTGCCTGCCCTTTCTTTCCAAAATGAATTTTTTACACATTTCTCCTGTCCAGTCTATTTGGACAATATTTTAATGAATCTTTTGCAAGACCTCCAATACAGTCTTCTCTATCATAATTTGAAAACAGCATTCACAGATCTTTGAAATGCAGTGAGATGTGGAACATATAAAACTTGTACATTCACTCCCAGGAATGAACAGGTTTTTAACTGCCACTATGATCTGGTATACCCATTGGGAGTGCTCACAGAAATGTTTCAAGTGACCATAACCAAAATATTTCTATTTTATCCCCAAATTCCAAAATTAATCTTAAAATTTTGAGACTTTTCTGAAAGAATTGTTGATTGTGTTGACATGAAAGATCAATACTTCCATTGATTTGTATTCTTGGAAACTTTGCTTCATTTATCACCATTCTATAGCTAACTTCTTAACAATGTGCTCTGAGATATCTTATTTCTTCAATTATTGTTATTCTGGAATGATTATCTTATTTCTTCACTTATTATTGTTATTCTGTTTGGTTTTTTTTCTGACAATGTGAGGAAGGCTATTGTCTAATGTTCCACACAAGCTATCTCAATTCAACAAAACCCTTCCCTTTAGATCAAAACAAGCTTTACTCACCCTTGTATCTGTTGGTGAATACAGGACACAGGAAAGAAGAAAGCCCCTGATCTGATGTCAGGCACTGCACACATCTTCTGTCAGAGCATGAAGGTGTATGTGTGTAGTGATAAAACATTCATATCTTCATATTTCAAAGGAAAAACAACTAACAGCTGCCCCAAAAACAAAAATTTCTAACCAGTCAGTTTAAAGAGCAATCCACATCACTTGAAAAAATATTAGGTGTAAAAAAGAAACAAGAAATGCTTCAACATAATCCTTCAGTTTACAGATCTTTTTGAACAACAAGAAATGAGAAAGATACAAACTGAGATATGAACTAATACTAAAAGTGAGAAGAATATATATATTTCTGTTAAAACAAATTGTACTTGAGATATAATCTCAGTTTACACAGTACAGAGATTTCATTTTCTTCTTAAATATACCTCAACAACCACCCCCTCGCACCTGGCCCCCACCATCAGAATTTGAGAAACCAATTGGAAATATTCAGAGGGACAGACAGAAGTTACAAGAGCAGATTTGGCGACAAAAGGGGTCCCTCTCCAGGCTGCAGTTTGCTAGTGCCCTTGCGCTGTTGACACAAGGTTACTGTAGTTCGCTCTTTGGATGCTGCTCAGATCCTCCAGCTCTCAAAGCGAGGTTTACATCCAAAGAACTGAGCTTCTATTCACGTATCTGGAACAGCAGTATTGCTATTTTGCTCCCTTCATGGTTTTTCCTGTGCCAACCCGGCAGAAAGCTACAGAACTGAATCAGAATTGCATTTGGCTTCCTCGGTAATCGCGACAGAGTGAGCCCTGTCCCTGAGGTTGCACTTGAAGTATTGCTCGTTTGTGTTCATGAAAAGGATTGGAGAAAGATAGCCATCCTTAAAAGAGAAAGTGCATTGTATTCTCTACAAGCTTCAGCCATTTAGAAGTCATTTTGAGCTATCTGCAATTTCTGTACACTGTTTTCAAAGATGCTTACACAATTTTTGGACAAATACTTGAAAATGTTTGAATTACTGTAAAATTCTCTGAACCATATAGATAAAGCAACTAAAAATAGGTAATGTGTAGCAGATGTAGCACTGCATCTAAACAGTGTTCTTATAAATAGTTATATAAGATTATAGCTGAAAAAGTTGCCAGCCTATGAAGTTCTGTTAAAGTGCTGGGAAAAATATGACCATGTTTAATATATTTATGTCACAGAGTTATTTCTGGTTGTAAATTTAAGTTCTTGGAGGGTGATCTTATGTAATGTTTCCCAGAGTGTTCTAAAGTTTTGATAATCTTTCTGAAACCAATTTAGTGTGTAATTCTTCTTCCAGGAGAAAACATTGACATTTATTTTTCTGTATTTTGCAACTGTTTGAAAAGAAATGTGGAGGAAATCTTCCACAAATAAACTTCTGAAGTGTAATGGTAAAAGACCTTTAGAAAGGTCTTTTTTTCCTTCTGCTGAGTAGGTTCAGCAAACTATTGTCTGTCATTTTGACATACTACCTGCTATTAATTTCCTAATACATATTGTTATTTCATAAAGATTCAAGGCAGCCACTCACAAGGTGGCACAGACAAACAGCTTAATAATGGCCAGTAGCCTTCCCTAGCTTAATTTAGGTTAGTGAATGAAAAATACTGCACCCAGATGAAACATTAGGTTAAATTGATCAGAGCTAGGATTTTGTCGCTTGGTCTAAAACTTGATAGAACTTTTACCTAATAGTGGTGAGCTTCACAAAAGTAACCACAAACTCAGCTTGCTGTTCATACAATCTTACTCAGACAACAAAGAATTTAAGACAACTAAGTCTAATCTAGTCATCATGAGCTCATGAAAGGTAATTCTTTTCATCCTAAAGTAGGTGTCTGAAACAGGCAAGATTGATCTCTATAGGGATCTATTTCATTAGAAATGGCCTACAGAGACATTAGATTTGAAAGTTTAAATTACCTCATACTAACCATATTTCCAAATGACCCAATGCTTCTTTACTATGGAAATTCCACTAGCAGGAAAGGTATATTTGGTTTTTGTTTAATTACCTATTAAGTGGGTGTTTCTAATAAAATTGTTGCAATCTTTTCTTTTCTGCTTTTGTTACTAGTGTTTGTGTTTTAGTGACATCATAGCAGATTCTGCCTTAGTGCACCAGAGGACCCTAGGGATAATGACGGGTGCTACTGAGCTATAAAATTTGTAGTAGATTGTGTCTTAGGACAAAATCTCAATCAGAGGACAGAGCACAGTATGAGTGCAATGCAGAATGAAGGAATTAAGACGTGCAATGGATAAGAAACCATTTAATTCTCTGGAAAAAAGGTATTTCTGCTAGAAGTTTGCAAATGACCTGTCAATCCTGATTTATGATGGCAACTTTACAGGACTATGAAATAATTTTCAGTTGTCCAAAGGTTTCTTTAGGTCATTGTGAATATTTGATTTGCTAGCAGGAGATTTTTTTTTTTTTTTTTTTTTTTTAATATGTTCAGCTTTATATGCAGAGATTTAAATCCTGTTACCTGTAAAATACAGGTAAATTATGTGTTAATTAGGCAGATGAAATATAATGCTTTCCTTCATTTCAGATTTTATTTGCATTACATAAGTTTGAGATTCTTTTAATGGCAAGCAGTGGTCAAATTATATATAATTTTAATAAAATCTTTGTACAGTATGTCATCTTTGCAATCTGCAAAGGCCTTCATTTTATCTGCAAAACCTGGTGCCACAGCTACAGGATTTAAGATTCAGAGTTCTTAAAAAAATGGTAAAAATTGACAAAACTACCTAAAAAGGTAATATTGTATAGAGCAAAGTCACAGTATCAAACTTCATTTTCTTAGGCAGGGAAGATGGAATAGTGAATTCTCCTAGCAACTTCAGGAACCATCCTTTATATCTATAAATTAATTCAGTCTCAAATTTCTGTTTTTCTCAAAACATTGCAATACTTCTAGTTGTAGGGTAACTATTGCTGGTACAGAAGGAATTGTTGTTCATTACTGAGATTTTTGTGAACCTCTTAAAAAAATACCTACTAAAGCAGTATTTTTCTAAAGGGAGGCTTGCCATTGAAAAAGTCATCTTGACTCTTCTTAATATTTATGTAAACGTTCATTAAACATATTTTTGGCATAATTCCTGCTGCTTAGTCCAGTGTCAGTGTCAGGCTTACTGGCTTGCCATTCCCCAAATCTTCTCCAGAACTCTTTTCTTTTAAGGGAAATGGCTTGACATTTGCCATACATGGCTATTCATCTATTTCATTCTTTACAGAACTCATAGGGTAACCATTAAATCCTTGGTATTGCATTAAATCCTGCTGATGTTCTGCTGCTAATTTTGTCAATTTGTCCTGTAATCTCTTCTACATTCACTTTAGTTTTAGATGGATTCTCTAATGAACCCCTGTGCAAAAAATGGTATTGAGGTGGGAATCTCCACAGTTTTTTTAAAGTGAACATTGATGCCAAGAAGTTATTTAGCTCCTGTGCAATTGCATGTCCTTTCTAAGTGTTCGTTTTATGCCCTGCTCATTAAGAGGGCCTGCAGGCTCTCTGCCAAGCTTTCTGATCTTGATTTGTTTGAAAAAAAAAAAAGACTTATTATTGCCTCTGAGACTTAATATTACCTCTGAAACTCTTTTACTAGCTTTTTTGCAAACATTCCTTTTCTGTCTGCCTTATCTGCCAGAGTTATTTTCTTAATTTAAACTCAGCTTCACCTTTTTTAAAATGTATTCATGTATCTAATAATGTTCTTTACCCTGCTAGTTAGCTGGACTTTTCAGTCCTTTTGTGTCTTTTCAGTCTACTTTAAAGAGATGGTGTGCATTTGCACTATGTTTCTAATGCAGTTCCTTCATGAAAAGTCCATGCTGTCAGGAAAGATTTAATTCTCCAGGTTGCCACTTTTTGATGAGCTTTCTCTTTTCTAAGCATTAAATTAAATGCAGCCCTGGAATTCCTAGGCTTGATCTGCATTAATACACTGTCTAAATACATCAAGTACTTTCCGTAACACATTTTACCGTTAGTACTTTCTAATTACATTCATACAGACACTTGGAATGTTAGCAAAGCAATGTATTCAAACTCTGAACCAGAGAACTATAGAATGGTTTGGGTTGAAGAGAAATTTAAATATCATCGATTTCCTATCCCCCTGGCAATGGGCAGGGAAAACTTCCACTACACCAGATTGCTCAAAGCCTCACCCAGTCTGGGCTTGAACACTTAGAGTAATGGGGCATCAACAACTTCATTTTGAAGAACTCTCTGTTTGGCATCCCTACCCTCTGGCATGTCAACCGAACTTCACAATTTGGTGTCATCAGCAAACTTCCCACTGTCCATGTCACTGAAAAAAACATTAAACAGCTCCAGTCTCAGTGATCCCTGAGGATCCCTGAGGAACACCACTCATCACTCCTTTCCACTTGGGCATTGAGTCATGGATCACAACTCTGCCTGCAACCATCCAGCCAGTTCCTTATCTACCAAGCTGTCCATCCTTGAAATCCTTGTCTCTCCACTTTAGGGACACGGGTGTTGAGTGGGACAGTGTCAAATGCTTTGCGCAAGTCCAGGTAGATGACTTCAGCTGCTCTTCCTCATCCACTAATGCTGCAAACTCATTACAGAGGGCCACCAATCTTTTTCAGGCATGATCTGCCCTTAATGAAGCCATGCTGGCTCCCATCAATCACCTCCTACATAAACTCCTTTGAGAAATAGCAATATTGTTAATTACGCAACTTTGGCATGTTTGTCTCATCTGGCACAGAAGATTCCCTAACTGCAGCCTTTCTTTCATGTGTCAGGTGGAATAACATACTATTGTGTCTCTTTTTGTTTATTTTTTTCACATGATAACCTTCTGTCACTGATGATTACTGCCTGATTGTTTGATGGATTGATTAATGGTCAGTTTCAGATTTTTCCAGCAGATGAGAGGAGATGAGGAAATAGTCTTGACAGAGTGACTGTTATCCTCCTGTCTTTTCCTCTCTGAAATTGATTACGTCTCTACTGCAAAAATCATGGTTTCTAAGTCCTCTGATCCTGCTCTTCCACTTCTGATTATAGCTTTCAATTTAGTTTTAGCTTAACAGCCTGTCAGCCAAATTCACTGGCATGTACTTGAAGTTTAAAGCATTTTCAGCTTTTGGCTCAGGTTATCTTCTGAAATGGTCAGCAAACAACTGAACTGAATAGAACTCCACCATCATGCAAATGCATGAAGAAACTTGAGCACCTTTTCAGTCACCTGAATACTGGTGTTCAATAATATTAGAACAAATTACAGCATAGTGCTAAAAAAGCAGCCAGTAAATTGCCTTGAAAAAAATAGTGTTCCTAATAATCCGTTTTTCATAGCATTTTAGAAAATGAGGGGTAAAGGTCTCTTGTATATTAACTATAGCACCATGTGACTGGTATTCTTTATCAGTTGCTGAGCAACGGTCATACTCTGAATTTTTAAACTCATTAGCAAGCTGAACAGGCTGGCATTTGGCAGATGTTATTTGATTTTGTTTGGAGGCAAGTCAATGGGGGAGACAGAAGAGACATTGAGCTCATTGTGTAATCTTGATTCTCTTAATAAATTCTCAAGATATTTTAAACATATTTAAGGAGACTGAAAGGAATGTCTTAATTTTCAGGTTATTTGCAGAACTTTTATGTGATTTAAGTAGTAATATAAATAAAATACATGAGCTAAATTTTGTTATCGGCAAACACATTTTATTCTGTAACGAACATTTTCCTGAAGTGTTTCGGTCATTAGTAATGGCTGAAGTAGCTTTATTTGAATCCTCTAATCCTGCAAGCATTTCCTAAACAATTTTGCCAGCATACCTCATCCTTGACCAGGAATATTATAGTTCTGTGTTCCAATTGAAGCTTTTTTCTAATAGAAGAATTGTCAATTGTTATAAATCTTTTGGTGCTATGTGACAGTGATGAGATGTGACCATTAATCCACAAGAACTCACTTTCCTTGGATTTTAAGATAGTGATGGCCAAAGCTTACAAGTCTTGGCAATGTGCCTAAGTAAGCTTAAAACACTAAAACTTTGAACTAATGAGTTTTAAACCAGCAGGGGACCTCGACAGAGCATTATTATAGGGGAAGTCAGATACTGTCAGATTTGTAACTTTAATTCAGGAGCACAGATCTCCCACTCAAATACCAGATGTCAGTGTATTGTTTTGTTGACTCATTAATGGCAGTTTTAGCATGGCTGTTTTTTCTGACTGAAGCTGATTGATGAACTAGGGAAAAGAGAGTAATACTATTCCTTAGTTTTTTAAAGGCTCTTTGGAGTATCTTCTTTGTCTAAGGAATCTTTACTCAATCCACTTACTTCCATGTGATTCAAAGGATCATTATGAATTACTGAATTCTTAGTGTTGGTTTTCACCTCGGTAGCAGACATGAGGCCCAACTCAGGTTTTTAACACTTGGCATTATAGATAAATGAATATTAAGAAATTATTCTTACTGGCATATGGAGTAACTCCTCCAAAATTATTTAAATTACAAATTTCTTATAGTCTTGCAAGTACTTGCTGAGCAATTCTGGAAACTAATTTTTGCTGACTTCTGGATATTTTGGACTTTTTTCAGCCTTATTTGCCTGGTTCACAGATAGAGACTACATCCTCATTTCAACAAGAGGTACTAATAATGTTGTAGAAAATAAGTCTATCAAACATATGGGGCTGGATTATAAGACAAAAACCCCCAAACACCTGGGTATGTTAGCATGCTTTAGTCAGTAACATAGGACAACAAAAAAGGAAATATCAGATTAATATCCATAAATTTCTGCTAGCAATAAAAAGTCAAAGGAATATTGGGGAAGTTGGTTGAGTAAAATCACCTGTTTAGTTAGAAATACTTAGGGAACATAGACCAGACTCACAAGAGAAGTTGCAGTTTATAAGACACAGAAAGACTGCTCTGCAGTATGTGGTTGATAAGTTAACTTCTTGCTGAAGGATATTATGGATGTTAAAAATCTACATAAGCTCAAATGAGGACAGAGTTAATGAAAGAGAAATCCATTAGGGTCTTTGGCTGAGTATTGAGGAAATGCAACTGACTGCTTTCTC
This sequence comes from Sialia sialis, assembly GCA_009812075.1. Classification (NCBI taxonomy): domain Eukaryota; kingdom Metazoa; phylum Chordata; class Aves; order Passeriformes; family Turdidae; genus Sialia; species Sialia sialis. Next base: position 8,503,132 of record VRYO01001589.1, read on the forward strand.
TGTTTTTGTACCTTTCCTAAGTACCTGGTATTGGTCACACATCCTTTCAGTCTTAGAGTTTACAATCATCTCTTATGCAGCTATTTATCACTAATTCTACATATGTCAATCTAATAATACCACAGGGTTGGTTTGGGTTTATTTTTGTTGGTTGGCTGGTTGGTTGATTGGCTGCTTGGAGTTTTTTGTGTGTTTGATTTTGATTTTTTTTTATTTTTTTGGTGGTTTGGTGGGAGGGAGGTTGTTTGTTGTGTTTGTTTTGTTTATTTTCCTTTGTTTTTCTTTTGTGTTCTTTTAAATCCACATATCTCTTCTGTAAATTCTTCTTTGAGACAGATTGGAGAGCAAAAGCATCAAATGCTGCAGGGTGCATCATGTAGGAGGTGTGTCTACACAAGTACTCTTCCCTCCTTCCTGCCCTGTGGAGTCACTGTTAATCATCTACTGCTGTTGTACTGAAACAATTATTTTTTAGTGCAGACTGGCTTATAGTTGAAAGCGAAGAAATTATGAAATCTTCCTGCTTGGTGAAATTTTAGAGCCACCTTATGCAGTTTCAGAATTTAGATATCAAAGTTTTGTGTGCCTAGTAATATCAGCACAATTTATAACAAGAGTTTTAAAGATCCCTCTAACACAAAGAAGATCTTTGACTTGAAGATGCATCTCTGTAATGTAGGGCAGATACTTCCAGGTAATTCTAAAGCTTGGGATCTACTTCTAGCAGAAATACAGTATAAATTCACCTCATGAGTGGAACTGGAATTGTTGCTGAGTGTTTGAAAGTAGGAAAAAATAGTTAAGACTGTCTTCCTAGTTTTCTTCACCATTATCACTCACATACTACATCAATACAGAAAATAACTGTAATTTGGTACACTATAGCTTTTTTAAACATCAGTTCACAGACTGTTGAGGTTGAAAGGGATCTCTCGAGGTCATCTAGTCTAACTCCCCTGCTCAGGCAGGGCCACCTAGAGCCAGTAGTGCACAACCATGTCTAGAGAGGGTTTAAAATATCTAAGGAGGGAGACTCCATGATCTCTCTGGGCAACCTCTGTGAGTGTTCAGTTCTCATTATAGCAGAAAGTGCTTCCTGCTGTTCAAATGGCAACTCTTGTGCTTCAGTTTTTGTCCATTGCATTTTATCTCGTTATTGCACATCTGTGAATAGAGCCTGTCACTGTCCTCTTTGCACACTCACATCAGATATTTATATACTGACAACATCCCCCCCAAGCCTTCTTTTCTACAGAGTGAACAGTCACGGCATTCTTGACATTTTCTAATAATGAGATGCTCCAGTCTCCTAATCGTCCAAGTGGCTTCTCTAGTGTGTCCATGTCTCTCTTGTAATGGCAGCACAGAACTGCACCCAGGATTCGAGGTATGGTCTTCCCAGTGCTGAACAAAGGGGAAGAATGAGTAAGGCTGGAAGGGACCATTGAAGGTCATCTAGTCCAAACTCCCTGCTCAATTAGGGACCCCTAGAGCATGTCACTCAGGGGTGTGTCTAGACAGCTTTTGAATATCTCCGGTGAAGGAGATTCCACAACCTCTGGGCAACCTGTTCCAGTGGGTAATCACCCACGCGGTGAAGTACTACTTGTTCCACTGGAACTTTCAGTGTACCACTTCATGCTTGTTGCCCATTGCCCCTTGTTCTGTTGCTTGGCACCACCAAGATGACCTTGGCTTCATCCTCTTGGCAACCTCCCTTCATATATTGCTAGACATTGATGAGTTCCCCTCTCAGGTGACTCTTCTCAGGCTGGCAGACCTAGCTCTATCAGTCTTTCCTTATGCTTCATTCACTCAATCATCTTTGTAATCCTCTACTGGACTCACTCCAAGACTTTCATGTCTCTCTTGTACTGAGCCCAGAATTTGACAGAGCACTCCAGATGTGGCCTCACCAGGCTGTAGTAGAGGGGCAGGATCAGCTCCCTTGATCTGCTGGCAATGCTCTTCCCAATGCACTCCACTGGCCATCTTGATGACAAGGGCACACTGCTGGTTCATGTGTAGCATCTTGTCCACGTAACAGCAGATCAGCTCCCAGCCAGTACTGGTGCATGAGGTATTCTTCCACAGGTACAGGCCTTGACACTTCTTCCTGTTGAGCTTCATGAGTCAGTCAAGGTCTCTCTGGATGGCAGTGATGGCCCTCAGTGAAATCAGCCCAAGACTGCAAATTTATTAGGCATTGCCTCCACTTGGTTTTCCAGGTCCTTGCAAATGTTAAACAGGACTGGATCCAATACTGATCCCATGGGTACATCACTCATCACTGGCTTCCAACTAGAGTTTGTGTGATATATAATCACACCCTGAGCCTGGAGATCGAGTCAAGTTCCACTCCATCTCCCTGTCTTCAGCCTGTACTTTATAGTTATGATTAAGTATGTGCAGGAAAGTATTTTCTGAATCATGTTGGTTTAGAGACATTGATTCCTAGGACAGCATTAGATACATTTTTTTTTTTTTGAGCCAACATAACAAGCAATATCCTAAGAAATTAATTGTCTTTCTTTTCTCATTGTTTTCATCTGAATTCTGAAATCTAGAGCTGGCTGTACATTCTTGGGAACACTACAATTTATCTGTCTTCCAAAAAGGAATTGTGACTGTAAGTGTGCATTGGAAGTTATGATCCTGATATGAGTGGGGGAGCCTACTTGGTTCATCAAATGACAGGAGAGCCAGAAATCTTTCCTATGCTTTAGGACATAAGCTTTGGGCTGTGGAAAAGAAGATGTGCGTAGTTTCCTGAGTATGGCTTAAAGGGCAAGAAGATGAGCCTTCTGCTCTTGGCTAAATGGGGCAACAAGGATAGCCAGCACTATCCAGATTATTTTTTTTCCCTCAGCCTATAAAAAACACCACAAATGTGATATGATCAGCAGTCTCTACACAAGAGAGGCCAAGGAATAGAATAACGAGATAGGTTGCAGTTCAAGAGAAAAGAGTGAATTAGTAGAGTTGGAGTAAGAAACTTGCACAGCCTGGATCCACTGTTTAACTCGATCAGTGCTGTAAGTCTTATACTTTGATGAACTCTAAATTCACTGAGAAAAGACAGAAAAGAAGTAATAGTAGGGCTGAATGAATCCAAGAGCAGAAATGTGTTAAAGAACCTTTCACTTCCACTGTTATTTCACAATGAAGCAGAATAAAGCCAAACCTTTCAAAAGAAGTTAAAAGGAGTTTCTGAAATTAATCTAGCTGAGGTTAGAATTTCTTATAATTGTTATTATCTCTTCAGTGATGTCTGAAGAATATACTCTTGGTCCCACTTTGTAATGGACAGGTGCAAAATTGCAAGCCTCGAACACTTTCAGTAAACTTAGGGAAAAATGTAAAAAAACTAAATAGATCATTAAATAAATCAAATAATAAATCTCAGTCTCTTGGCTGATTTAGTTCAATATGCCATTTTGACTTTGATACTAAGGTAATTTAATGTAAAGTTTGATACTTTCCAATACATTCCATCCAATTTTTCTCTAAAATTTTATTCCTCCATTAAGCATATTTACTTCCCAGAAAAGTCCAAATAGCCACACAGTTCAGATCAAAATCTAAATTAATTTTCTCAGGGCATCTTTATTAAGCAGCAGATGTTCAAAATAATTCTAAATATAGATTTTCTTTTTGAGGGAAGAAGAAAGAAATATCATTTCCTTATTCCTGTGTTCTGAGCCCTTTCTTGCTTTTCAGTATCAACTGTTTACTTTCTTTTGTGGCATCTTTTGCTCAAAATACCTACAGTCCAGTTTTGAGACTTCATAATATTTGTCTTATTCTGTGTTGCTTTTTTGTGTTAACAGTATGGTGGACAGTAAACACATAAAATAAGACACATTGCTAATTTGATAGCATTTGGAAAGATCTTTCTTCCCAAATAATGTCCCTAAATATTTCAATATATCTCAAAAAACAACATAAATAGGGCTTATATTGCACTAAGTCAATGAAAGAATTTTTCCACTGGGTCAGTTTATTGCAAGAAGTTAATAGTGGAGTATCTCAAGGTTATTTCTAATACTTGATTGTTTTAATGAGTTTTTATTTGAATTTAGAGATCCATTTTCATTGAAATAATTATTCTGCTTGACCTTATATAGCTTTAAAGCTTGGGATTTTTTCCCATCAATTCATCTGCATTAGTGAACTTCAAGATTTCTAAAAATATATGGTTCTTCTGCAATGTAAATGAAACAAAACAAGAGCTAGAGATGTAACAACCTAACCAACCACACAAAACTTCCCCAAAGCCTAGAACGCCAGTGATCTTCAAAAATAACCCTGTACAATAATAAGACCAAGTGGAAGGTTTTTATCATATGTAGTAGGTAATACAGAATGGGAATAGCATAGTTTGAAAGTAATTAATTTCTGTGTTGATTTCGTAATATAAACAGTTGTATTTGGAAAGCATTGAAGTAATTTTCATTACACCGTTTTTGTTGAGAAAATAGACTTTTTGTAGTACTGCAGCTTATCTTTGATGTGTCTTTTGCAGAATAAATGTATAACTTATGAATATATAATTAATTAAGTGGAAATTTGTAACTAATATAGAACATTTTAGTCTGCCATGCGGGGTATTTCCTTAAGTTCATACGGGTGTAATTCTTTAAAGGACTTCTTGTAATTAAACTCGGTAAAAAAGTTGTAGTTCTAGGAAGTGAACTAATAAAAAGTTACATAATGAAAAATGTCAACATTTAGTAAAAATTCTAAACATGAGGCACCACAAGAACTTCAATTAATACATAGAGGTATGAGATAGCCAAACATCATTCAAATAATCTTAGCAATAAACTTTGTTTTTCCCTATTTTAGACCTTGTATGGATGGATATGAAAATGTCTTTTGTTGAGTTCATTCCTGCAGATGGACAGATCACACATGGTATAATGAGGAAATTGAGAATTGTGGTCATTGGGAAGGAAGTCCATGGTTTAGTGAACAGGTAAATGCTGTTCATTTGAAAAGCAGCTTTGTTTCCACCTTCCTACTTTATGTGCTGAAGTGTTCTGAGCATTACTTACTGCCACGGTTCCCTGGGTGCTGTGGGCTTCCCTCACCTGAATGCCCAAACCACTTATTATTTCTTTATTTACTTTTCAATAACTTTAATCAGCAAGCAGTAACTAGGATGCTCACTTGATCACTGAACACTTGATTACATCCTGCTATGATATCATGCTGGATTTTGAATTTTGTACTAATTTTCCCAAAGTTTTTTTTTTTGACTCTCCTTTTAGTGTGAAGACTGAAGCAGTTATGACTGAACCAAAGAAATAAAGAATAATTTCTCTTGGCTTTGGAAGTTCCTAGAGCTTTTTTTAGCTCTTAGGAATTATGCCATCTGCTATAAATACTTCTAATAAATGTGAACACTATTAGATACTGTTAATATGAAAGATTTAAGTCACCTTGATGGTGCTTTTTTTCTGAGTGGTTATAGACCAATGCATACTGAAAAGCTTACAGTGCCTTACTTATATTCATATTTATTTCTGTGCCCTCTTTTTAATACCTTAAGCTTCTTCTATTCTTAGAAGAGGACTTATACTCTGGAGGTTAATTTAGCATAATTTAAGTACTAGAATCACACAGGCTATTAAGGTCCTTTGGATTTCACTCTAATTTTTCACTTCATAGTGACATGGCTTGATTCTGATTGCTTTCACAATGATGTAAATCAAGATAAAACCACCAAGAGGCTTGGACTTCGTAACTTTTTTCATAGTTTTTGTAATACATGCACAACTACTCTAGGACAGGGCTGTTACTAAAACAGTATATTTCCTGTGAGTTTCTTAGCTAGATAGTGTTGTTGGAGTTTGTTAGAATTTTATGTCCAAAATTGTGCACCCATGTCTGAATTGAATACCTGTACTAAACTGCAGATTCTTTTTTTTTCCCTACCAAATTTCCTCAAGCGATTTCTTTAACAAGCTAGGTAAAAATCTGTATGAATGGAAATAGAGTTGAGAGCAGGATCTGACCTAGTCACTTCAAATAAAATGCACTTGAGAGCACTTAAAACTTGATCAGTTAACCTATTTATTTTCTCTTTAAAAATACCAAATGTGTAGAAACCTCATGATAAATGCTACAATCACTCTGCAAAGTATGGGTAATTCGTCAACAGTAACATAATTACAGTGCCCATAAAAGGTTTCAAAAAAACTTCATAGTAGTAAAAGTATTTAGAGTATATTAAAGACATGATGGCACAGTGGCAGCAGTAAGATGTCTTATGCAACATTCAGACACACCAGTCACCCTGTGACTCTTCCTGCTCATTCTAGTTCAAATCCTTTCATCTTCAGCCCTGCCAAACAGTGGTCTACTGAGAAGACATTGCTCACCCACAAAGGTCATAGGCCTGTTAGGCCTTTGGTGCACAAAATACCAGTATGACATTGGGATAAGTACTTTTTTCCTAAGGATTTACATCAAGATAAAGAATGAGCCTGTATAACTCATCCAGATGCAGTAATCTGGCCTTAAGAGTGCATGTCCTGATTCTGTCCAGGACAGAGTTAATTTTTGCAGTAGCCATGAGGAGGCAGAACCTGGAGCCTGTGGATATGAGTAGGACATTATTCTCTTCCTCTTCACATCAGTTGCTAGGAGTGGGGATCAGGGACTCTCTGGATTCTGGATTTTCCAGTGGACCAGAGTGATGCTGTGGGGAACCTGGTCATTGTTCATTGCTGTCTGGGGTCTGTGGAGACCACTTCGACATGTGAATCACCTTCTTTTTCTATACTTTTGCCATAATATTGTTGCTGTTGCTGTTTGTTTTCTTATCTTATTGCCGTTTCCAGTAAATTGTCCTTATTTCAACCCATGATCTTTGTCTTCTGTGCCTCCCAGTCATGGGAGAGGGGAGCAGTTCATGGTTTTTTGGTGGGAGTACTAAATTGGGGAATGCCTTTGTTAGACCATTACACTGCAGATACCTCCTCAGGTCAGATCTGGACAACTTGAGTGTGTTGAGCAACTCTAGGTGCTAGGAAGGGTGTGTATGTTTTCTGTCTTCACTTCTGTGGGCACCTGTCTAATTAGCAGAGCACTAGGAAACTTGGACCACTTTGCTAGGAACAGCCAGGCCAGATCTCAACAAATAGCACTACATGGGACCTGACCTGCAATCTGTGGAGGAGGATTATATAGGAGTTACTGGTTTATCTTGCCAGTTTGGGAGCAATAAAGGATTTTCTAGTCCTTTCCATTAAAGAAACCTAGGAATATAAGTCCATGGAAAGAAAGCAGGACTGATTACTTACCTGTATGACAGTTGAGTGTGATGTACATAAAACCTAAAGGATGATTTTATAGAGGATTGTGGGGTTTTGAGATGTTTAGCAGTATGGGATAGCTCTTATTCTGTGTACCATTCAAGCTGAAGTGTTACATAGGCATGACCTATGTAATCAAAATCCTAAAGGCTACCTGTCTACAATCCAGGCCATAAAATTTGCCAGCGGAAACTGGGGTAGTCCAAGTTGTAGGAGTACTATGAAGGCTGCAAGAGATAGTGTGAAAACGTCTAGTTGTTTTGGTTTTAAGCAGCCAAATTCCAGATTTCATTCACTCCTTCAAGGAGATGAAATTAATTTCTGTGAGAGAATCAGTACATGGCCTGTATGGCTTTTATACCATGTGGGTCCTACTTAGCATCTCTGTGCCCAAGTAGTTCACTGTGCCACAGTATATGTCACTTGATGGAATCAGTATGATATCTCAGCCCCAAACACTTCCTAGTGTAGGAAAATTACTGCATGAATCTTTAATGGGCATATTTTGCTCTTTTCACTTTTACTGTTAAATACAAAATTATCGCATATGTTTTCAAAGGTGAACAGTGAGGACTAAGAGTCTTTTGAGTTCTTCATGAAGATTTCTTTTTCTACTAATTAGTAATCCTGTTTCTACCCAGCCATATAAAGGGCAAGTGCATGAAAAATGGTGTCATATGGATGAAGAACAGACTATATTCTACTCATAAATTTATAATTCTTGCAATAATGTTGCCATTCTTTTTGTATCCTGCAAAATGTGAAAACACGTGAGTTTCTCAAAAATACTATGATTAGTATTAGAAGAATTTTCTGAACCAGTTTTATGTTTCCAGTAGGCAATAATGCGTTCATAATTCGAGTTTAAAATAGCTGAAATACTTAAATGAAAAGGGGAAAAAAAAGAGGGAAAAAAAAAAAAGCTAAGTGGATGACATTTGGGTATTCTTGCCATTGCTGAAGAATTTCAAACATACTTTTCAGCATGCTTGTATACTTTTAAAAGCATTATAGACTTACAAAATTAATTTCATAGTATGTCTAACAGCAGTTGATGACAAAACATAGTTTCAAGAGGCCTTGTGAATAGTTCTGTAGAATGCAGGCTTTAGAAAGACCTCTGTTAACCCCCGTTAAGTGATCTGTAAAGGTGAAGCATATAAATCTTAAATGTATTGAAAATCTCATACCTTTTTTCAATGAGTTAATCTTTAGTTTGGATCAGGAGTGCACATCTGAGGTCATTCTTCATATCGGCCACAAGTACAGAGCTTTCCTCTGCTTTTTGAAGTAGTCATAAACATGCAAATTATTTTCAGATGCCAACCATGTTAAACTGCTGTTCAACTGTTACTAAGTATTTCTTCTGCCAAACTAGGATAGACTTAGTTTTGAGTAAATCTCTGCAAAACTTATAGTGGCAATGAAATGGTTTTCTCAGCTCTTTGAAGAATCCTCTTTCCAGGGCAGCAGAAGGAGTATGCCACATCATCATTCTCCTCCCCTTGCTCCCTCACTGCATACACAGACGTTCTATATGTAAAGAAGATTTAGGTGATAAAATGTAAAAATAGCTTTTTTCTTTCATAAGCCTATCCTATTTGCAATGTCTTTTTCTAAGAAGTGCAAAATAAACCAACACATTGATACTGCCATATTGCTTAAGCTGACGAATTTGTTGACAATTCAATTTTAAGACAACATATTTAACTATTTCTACCACATTGTTAAACACACATTTCTATATGGTCTCCCTTTAAATCTCTGTTGGATTGCTTTTTAAATATCATAATCTATTTAAATAATTATTAGATTAAATTGTGATATTTAAACCGTAATTTGATTGAAACAAGAGCATGGAGAGGCAAATCTGGGGCGGACTGATCGTCTTCCATCCAAATCAGATTTTATTCTAATTTCTGTGAAGTTACAGTCTTTTAACTATAACCAAAATTAATACTTTAGTTAAAAATTAGTTTCATCACTATATTATTTTTAAAATCTGATCTTAAATGAGTTAATTGAATTTTTCTGTAGTAAACTCTTCACTGTGCATTTCTTTGTTCTATTTTTGATTACATTGATGAAGTGACTGCATTCCCTTTGTGATCATAGAATGAAATGTAACTTCTAAGCAAAAGCTAAACAAATCTAGCTGAACATCATATTTGGAATTGAATATCTTTCTATTTGCCATTGACTGCAAGTGTTCATGCATTAGATATTTATATTTTGTATGAATACCCACAAGTATGTAAAAGTATAGAAGAACTCAAGATGATCAGGAAGTAGCACAGAAGTGTGTGAGCTGTGTAAAAGGAACAGGTTTTCATCTTACCTCCTCAAGGATTGTGCTTTAAATGGTGCCTTCAGAATGAACAACTTGAGAAGTGAAGTGCATTTTTGCCTTCACAAACACAGAAATGAAAAACCAAACACATTGATGAAGCTTCAGAGCCATATGATGTGGTTCACAGCTAGAATCACAAGCTGCTTTTAAAGATTGGTGGGATGCATCCATTCCCAAGTGTATTCAATAATGATCCATTCTGCACAACTTGTTAACTGCTGGTGGTTATGCATATTTAGATTAAAGAAATCTAAGGAAAAGAAAAAGACTAAACATTGTTCTGCCTTCTTTATTGCCTTGGTTTGATCTGCCAAACACCACCTGACCTTTATTTTGCTACTATTTAATTGAACAGTCATCTCTTCCTTTCTTTTCTCTAGAATTATATGTGATTCTTTCATAGAAATTTTTTTCAAAATAATTAAGATCATTTTTGATACCCTGATTTTTATTAAAAGTAAGAATAATACTGTGTACTGAATGAATGACACACGTGAATGAACATACAACATGTGAAAGAATCCAAGCTAGAAAGGAAAATGAGTTGCTGAAAAGGAATCAGATTACTCAGTCTCTCAGAGATTCAGACTGCAACATATAAGGCAGATGAACATTCCTACATTTGCATATGTTTTGGTTCTGGATCCTCTTGGGATACCTATGACAAGGAAAATCAAAGTTCAGCCTTCTTGATGCCCTTAAGTTTTCTTTTTCTGCCTGAAAACTGAATTGCTTATTGCTTTATTAATTATGCTAAACATGAATTTTAAATGGATTTTGTCTTTTCTTAATTATCAGTTTAGTAAGTAGCATTGGACATATTTTCTTTTGGAAATCAAGTTCAGAGAGATTCTCCCAGTTTGTGTCCATGACAGTACATATTTCATGACCTTTCATATTCCATACTGAGATAAAAGAATTACTGGGGTTTTTTTCTTGCTTTTATGGTCATTTGCTATAAGCCATCTCCTTGAGCAATTCTAAAGGCCCTATGGGACGCTTAATACTCTGTGGCACATATCATGAAGTGCAAATGACTGCTTATATCAAGAACTAGTGCTTATATTAATGTAAAAATCTATATGAAACCGAGCCAAGTATGCTGTATGATATAATTGGCTCAGTACAACCTATTCTTGTAAAAGCATTCTTTCTATAATTAAAGTAAGAGCTGAATCATCCTGGGTGATTATTTCCTCTGTGATTAGAATATATTTTGAATCCTTTTATAGATCCTTTTAGTTTTTCCTAAAGCCTTCACTTTGTGAATCAAATGAGTAGAATCTCACTAGTAATTTTTTTAAGCAGAGAAATGTAATTCATCATATATACTGGAAAAGAAATGCTTGATTGCTGAAAAATAAGGCTTAAAAAACCAATAAGTGAAATAAATAATAATTCTTAATTCATTCTCTCATTTTGAATATATTTGTACAGTTTATTCATTGAATATTAAATAATATTTGTGATACTGAGTTCCATATTTGACTAGTAAGCCCTAAACTTCCAGCAAGCTTAAACAGTAGATTACAGTAATTTGAGGATTATAAGCCGCACCTGAATATAAGCCGCACATCCGGGTAGCCGGGCATTTGTCCATATATAAGCCACATCGGAATATAAGCCGCATTTTTTTTTTTTTTTTTTTTTTTTTTTT
>VRYO01001589.1:8515460-8537470 GCA_009812075.1 Sialia sialis
TGGCTCGTCCTGCCTGGCAGCGGCGGTGACCCAGCTGCTGGTCAGCTCATCCCACTCCCCGGCGACACCACCACCAGCCTGCCTGGCTCCTTGGTGGCTCTGCCGCTGACAAGCCCGCCCTGCTTGGCAAAGCCCGCCTCCCCACCTGCCTGGCTGCTGATCTGCTTGGCCGGCTCTCACTTCCGGGTTGGCATTTCGCCGGGATCTGTCCATAGATAAGCCGCACCTGAATATAAGCCACACTACTGGGCTAGGTTGGATTCTTCAGTGAAAAAGGTGCGGCTTATATTCATGAAATTACTGTAAATCTCAGCTATCTTCAGAAAACAAAACCCACTGTGAAGTATATTGGTGTTCAACTAACTCTATAGTCTGTTGATCTGTTTTCACTTGCAAAGAGAATGTATTTTAAAATTCATTACTAAAGCATATGTTTTTTGTGCCACTGCAAAAGTAATAGATTTTTATCTAGATGCGAATTTCACTCAAGGGAACACTCATCCTCCTTTGATAACGTAAAAATTATGTCAAGTACCGTTAAGTGAAACAGTATAGAACTGAAAATGTAAATCTGCAGTATTTATCAATTAAATAAATAAAATATTTAACAGATTATGTAAGACATAGCACTAGACAGTTCTTCCATTAGAAATCTAACAAGTCTCTTCAGTCATGTCGTGTGACTTTTGATAGTCAAAGTGTTCTACTTATGAGGAAACTTAAACTACTTAAAAATTATTTTCATGAAAAAAATCCTGCGTCTCTAAAGTTCCTTTACATACAACAGCTACTATATGAGTGGATTGAGCCACAGATTTTAACTGTGATTTTCAGTCAGAAATATTCAAATATTCATTAGAATATTTGTCATCACCTAAAATGCCATCTAGCAATGGTTACAGATCTCTATAAATTAAGTAGATTTCCATAGCTCAGAAAAGCTCCTCTGATTTTGCTGTTTGGTAACTATTTGTGTGCACTATATTAAACAGTGTATTATGTAATTATCCAGTATCTTCAATAGGTACCTTCCTGACAGGTACACCTCTTTTGTAAAGAAATACCCTTTATTTGGGAAAAGTTTAAACAGGTTCTGTTAATTCATTCAGCTATCATTTTACTTTTAAAATATGCAGTATTTACTATATTGATGATAGACACACACATTGTTTCCTAGTTACATTTTTCTCTTTAAATAATTTAATCCATTTTATGTAGACAAGATATGAGATATAAGATATGAGATGACAGACATTTCCAAGTAGATACTTAGTTTTGTTTATCTGGTCTTTGAGAAAAAATAGGTTCTTCTAGAGCAGGGAGTGGATGGAGCTAGATCTTGAATTTGTATAAGCTGAGGTCATATGGTTCCCCTCATCAATAGCCTCCACCTGGGTGGAGGTTGCTCCTCTCGGTTTGCCCACCTTCCCCTACCTTTTTTACAGTCAATACTTCCATATACTTCTTTATGCTGGGAGAAAGAGTAATCCTCAGCCTTCAAAGCAAAACCACTTTTGTGGTGCAGGTGTGGCAAAACTGCAGTGCTAGTGTTGTAAGGAAGAGGGAAGGGAGGATAGTGTCACAGTACAGCAGTTCTTATTACTAGAGATGTGTATTAAAGATGGCAAGTACTCTGTGTATTGTTTATTCCATAAATACCATAATTATTTTATCCTTGCATGGTGACATCATTTTCAATATTGTAACAGAGAAAACTATGCACAGCGGAACAACTGCTGAATCATTGTACCATGTAAGCCTGTGTTTATGGGTTGCTTGCTTCACTGGGATAATGTAAAGCTTTATTTAAACTTAAATAGAAGTAGTAGGACTACATCTATTAAATTCCATGGCTCATAGAAATTTTCTATGTAATTCTTACCTTTTTTTAGACCACTAAGCCTTCAATAAAAATTAGCAACATGGTTCCCCTGGCAAAGTCCTGCCACTGCTGTTTATTAATTTTGTAGATAATAGTTATACATGACTTAAAAAGTATAAATTGATAGCTCTGCAATGATTTTAATTTAAAAAATTAGTAGTATTTGAAAAAAAAAGACTTTCCATTATCAAAAATTACTCAAATATGGAATTTTAATGCTAGCAGCAGTGTATTCAAAATATTATATGAAATTGGTATTGTTTATGAAGGTTTTTAGGTATTTGTATTTTCTATTAATCCAAAAATGTAGATTGTGTTGGTGTGACGAGTACTCACAGGTAAAATAATTCAAAAATTTCGTAAGAGGGTATAGAAGCCAAGTCAATATGTCAGTAATATTGTGTTTAGTATCTCTGCTAACAGACTTTCTGCAGATTGCTGGGCAAGCACCAAATATATTTGGTAAGTTTTGTAGTTGCAAGATGACAGAATTCATATTTAATGCATGAATAAAATTTCCAATTACCTTCTAACCTTGTCTTCCTATTCTTACAATATTAAACACTATTTACTTGAACTCCCTTCAGTGAGATTTATTTAATGACTAGAATACATTCATGTGGATGGAGTCTGTAGAACGGGTTTCTTTATGTGCTGTGTATACAAGTGAACTATTACTCACTAGTAAAATACGTAGTACCTTGTTGCTTATATGCTTATCTACTAGTTTAGTCAGAAAAACTGTGCAAATATGTTTTCTATCTGTTTTGTACAGTTGGTATATTAATATAACTTATATACTGTTTTCACAAAATATGGGGAATTGCTTTTGAAAAGAGTAGGAAATAGACTTTTTGAATGGTACAGAGCTCAAAATTGTGGTTGTTTAAAAAAGCCCAAAATTGTGGTTGTCACTCAAATACACATTAATAAATGCTTTGTAAATTCATATATGTCATGAAGCTAAATTAATCTGTGAAAGTTTGTCTTTCACAAAAATCAATAACAACATAAGCAGTAATGCAGAAAGTATGGTGCTGCCCTTATTTAGAGCTTGGCCTCTGGTTCTTTAGCTTTGTCATACTGCTGGAATGATATTCAGATATTAATGTTCTGGACAGTGGTATTGAAAATTTCTCAGTATTGAATTGAGCTAATCTTGCTTTATTGATTGTGGTTATCTGTCTTTCTTGAGATTCAAGAGAACGCAAGGGAAACATATGTGTCTCATTTAAAATTCTTGCATAAAGTATCTCATATATTGAGATGCCCTCAATACATTGAAATATTGTATTCATTGGATTCAACTGCACTGAATGTATGTGAATAAGATTGCTGCTATTGATTTATGGTGAATATCAACTAGACCCAGGTAGTACTATATCATACTATTTTAAAGATTCATGTGGAGTCATTTATCTTTTGCACCGACATAGCAAAATGATTCTGGTTTTGACTGACAGTTGCAATTACATAGTTAGGGTTTTGTATGTGTGATATAGCAGTTTTATATGAAATAAACAATTTGCTTGAGTTTCTGGATGACTTTTGCCTTGTAATGAATGCTTTTTCTGTACCATCCAGGATTTAGCATGTAATTGTTCATAATTCTTTGGAAGTGAATATCAGTGGTAATTCCCTTTTTTAATGCTATAGCAAGTTGAAGTATAAAATTGATCAATAAATGATAAATTAAGAAGTAGAGGAATTACTTTAATGTTTTGGGGTTTTTTTTTTGCCATGTGGTATTTTGCCGAAGTAACACTTAATTACCATGCTAAGCTGTATATTATATAACAACACACAAGGAGAATAGTGATGTATTATTATAATTCTAAAACACTTTGGCTGCAAGGAAATCTTCTTAAAGAAGATTTCTAATCTTAAAGAGATTAGATTTTAAGCAAGTTTTAGGAGGAGGTTGGCAGTCTCTTGGGAAGGCTGTGCTGCCTGTCCTAGTCCAGGGGTTCAGAGAGCAGCAGAGTTACCTGGCTGTCTCATTGCTCTGCAGTTGTCTGGATGGATCTGTTCACTTAGAATTACTGAGGCGTGCCTCTAGTCATAAAGGCATAACCATTACCTGCCAAAGGGACAGTGTGTTTGCTGCTGTCATTTCCCATTTTGCTGACAGATCAGATCTTGCAGTCAGTGCTCCCACTGAGTGGTGTCCAGGTCCTGTCCTCATGAGCATATGAGGAACACAGACATCAAGGAGGAGGAACTCTGGGCCTTTGCAAAATCTACTTGCAGCTATAAAATCACATCTCCTTTTCTCTAGCCCTGCAAGCTTTAGCAAAGCGTTTAGCAAATTTTCATGTATTGAGAATGCTGTACTTTAGAAAAAACATTAACTGCTGAAAACCATTGTGGATTTGTTCATTAAGTAGAAGTTTTATAGAAATCACATTATTACTCCTCTCAGTGCTCTGGCTGATTTCTAAGTGAAGCTTAAGATGATTATTTTGTTGTAAAAATTTTGGGATGGAGTTGCTCTTGATTACAAGACATCCATCCCTTTTGCATTATTTCATGACATACTCTTTAGTGCTTTTTACTTTGAAAGGAAAGGAAGCTGGCCAGACAACATTTTAGAATGTGAAGTACCAATAACAATGTTAAATACTATCAAAATTGACACTGTGGAAACCTTTTTTAATTTAATAGCCTTTTTTGTTTAAGTAAGGATGACTTGCAAAGAGGAAACAATAGATCCAAGGGCTTTTCTATCTCATAATTCCTCAGAGTTCTTACCAGCTCTGAATGCCACTATATTAGAATAATAATATGAACCCACCACGGTGAAGGAGGAGTAGAAACCACATGATCATTTTGGTCCCTTCCAACCCAAACCATTCTAGGATTGTAGGATTCTAGGACTGAAAACAGTTTCTGAAGCTTTTGTCTGGCTTTGACACTAGCTGGTACATGTGGCTTCTTCCATCTCCACAGCAGAGCGACATTGAAATTACCTTCTGTGAATTGGCTTGTATTAATGTAATTGTTCCCCAGCTTGTGTAAGTCTTTACCTGTGGGGACACAGTTTGGAGACAACTGTTTGGCTTTTGTCAAAACCATCCTGGGACTGTGTGAACAAGAGTGATCAAGTGCTGGTATTTATCCATATTAAGTCTGAAATTTAGCAATAATGCTGTAATCTTTTATTCTTTCAGAGTTGCTTTTGGTTTTACTTGTCTGGATTTTCCACTAGAAATTCTCTTGTAGTATAAGAAATTCTGTAGCTGTGCTTTGATCCACAGTTGGCTTGAGTGATTTCAAGCATTTGCGTGTAGCTGGTGGATGTGCCTAGATGGGAGTATACTTAGATATGTGAAACTGATCCTAGTAATTATTGTGTTGCAGAAACTGCTCCAGAATTGTTTGTGTTCAATAGCTTCAATATTTTCTTCTTGTCAGGTTTGTCAATCACAATACAAGGCATCTAATGAGTTTTCATACTAAGAAATAAAACTTTTTCATGCAAATACATCCTGGATAATACTAAACTGATATAATTTTAAATATTTGACATTCAAAGTTTAAAATTGAGAATTGAGATGGATTTACAGAGGCATTTTAAATTTGTGTTTGTTAACCTGGAAGCTCAACTGCTAATTTTCCATTTGAAGAGTATAAGAATGGTAATAATTCTGTGCTTTCACATTTTTGTTTTATGTAAATTCTAAGAATACAAATTCTCAGATGAATCAAAAAAGACTTCATTGAGCTCAAAGTAAACATTCTTCTTTGCTGCCAAACAATAAATATGACAAAAGCAAATCACTAGCATAAATACTGGAAATATAAGGGGTTAAATTTGTACATCAGTTTCAAGAGGAAATGTGTTATGTCTTGCCTACATATGCATATGAGCAAAATCATACATACTCAGAAAGTCAGGTTTCCAGATACTAATTTAATCCTTTGCTTTTGCTCCCAAGATTGCACACATTTTCTAGGAGTAATAGTTGCCAAAGGTCAATAAATATCATTGTTATATTATGACCTCATCTTAAAATTTAAAAGTAATTAAAATTTATTTCAGTAAAATATTAAACTACTTCTTTCTTTTGAAATTGGTCACTTGACACTGCCTGGATTTCAAAACAAATACACTAGATCTCTATGAGTTTTAAAATATAGACCTACACATTTAAATAATGCATGAAGCCTCAAAAAATCCAGGTAATTTTACCAGCAAACTACTTGTTCCCAGATAAATTCCATCTTTGTTGCAGAGATTATTGATTATTGCAAATAGCGTTGATGAAAAATGAAGTATAATTCAAAACATCCAGTCAAACATTACCCACATCAGTAGGATGCAGGAAAGCCTTACAGTAAAGCTGAAGTTACCTTGAAATAGTTTTTTTCCAGTGTATGTTGACATAGTCTCTGAATTTGACTAGTTCTTTTCAGAGAGTGTTTCTCTCCTCAGTGATTTATTTAATTTTGATTAATGTTAGTAGATTATTTGTAAGCAGTTTCATGAAAATTAATTATTATGCAGTTGTCCACTGAGCTGTTGCTTCATGGATCTGGAATCTTTCTCTGTTTCCATAATCAGAGTTCTTAACACAACTAATCTAAAGGACTCTGGAGTTTTTTGCATCTTTTTTTTGTAGGAGAGCTGTCTTCAATATTTTCCTTTGACTAATCTGACCACTATTGAGAAGATATAATTTTTTCTCTCTTTCCTTGTTATATCTCTAGGAACCTGTGATGTAGAGATATTTCCAATGCTTCACCATCATTCTTTTTCTGCTTTATCATCTATTTCTCATTTCAAGGATTTTCTAAGGTATTGTGAGAGAAGCAAATTATTAGTAAATTCAATTTGCAGACAACAATTTTTGAAAAAGTAACCTAAGGGCATCCTGTATGAAATTACACTTTTAGTAGTTCAGAAACTGTGAAGTGCAGAATTTTGATAGAGTACATCTCATTTGTTTCCTGTGGTAGAGGCAGACAAGCCTGAGTCATTGGTCACAAGAAGGTCAATAAAACAGCATTCATTACCTGGAGAAGCAATGCAGGGTGATCTGTCAACTTCAACTTTTAATAAAATTTCCCAAAAGGAGAGACACAGGGGAAAAAAATAAAAACAAATGTAACTAGCCTGTTTGACAGTTAGCATGACCCTCAGAGTAGCTTTGCCTTCATCTTCACTGGGATGTCAGCCACGAGTTTGCTGTGAGGCCATTGGCAGACATTATCCAAAAGCTCGTGATTAAATATTTTTTTTGGAAATGCCTTCACCAGAGTTTAACCAGATCCCTAAATGACAAATGACATTCCAAAAAAAAGTCTGCAGGATCAAGCCTTTTTTTCTGGGAAAAACTAACAAATTCTGAGATATGTTAAATTTTGTTCTCTTCTGTGGTACCTGACTTTCAAGAAAACTCTTTATGAAGGAAAAATAATTAATTAACTAATAATTTGAAAGTTATTACTCACCAAGCTGCAGGATACTGCATGCAAGAGTACTTCACCATTGTCTCTGTTGATACTCTGTATTTGTGTGTTGAAAAATATGAACTTAGGTCAAAAGAAGAAAGGAAGGTCAGTGATTAGGGAACATGATTGAATGAGTGCAGTCTTAAATTTTAACCTTTCCTGACTAAATCTTTCATGTATGACTCTTATTTTGTATGTAGGTTTGGTTAAGATAAACTATTTTTTATTTGCTTAGACATATCTCTCTAGATTTCAGTTTTGCTGCTTCATCAGCACATGATGGTACCAACAACAGTAACTATCCAATCAAGGCTGTTTTACTGTCTTCTGAGAAGAAAGAAGCATGTGAAGGATTTGTCAGAATCAAATCTAGTGTATCAGCAGTAATTTGTTTTGTTTGATGTTGTGGATGATTATACTGGTAGTACAATACATTTCGTTTAGAGTGTAAATAAGAAAACAATATATATTTCTTAGTTTACTATCTATTATTGATTAACTGTGAAATCATAGACAAATTATTTCATCTGCCTCAGTTCTGTGCAACAAAGATAAATGGCCTTTAGTTAATTACAGACATGTTCTTTAAGAATTAGAGGGTTTTAAATACTTTGCAAATGGAAAATGTTGCTTCAGAGATAAATTGGTTGTAGCAGAAGCATTCTCATTTGTGTGAAGTATTAAAGCTGTATTCAGCAAGAAAGTGAGTCATATTTTAAAAATGCTGTTTCTCACATTAGCATTTGTTAAAGATACATGTCTGTCCCACTCAGAGTATGACAAATCTGAAACTGATATACAGTCTTGTTAAACCTAATCATCACATTTACTCATATACATGTTATAAGAAATCTGAAATATGTCAAATAGCTTACTCTCTGTTTTCTGAAATTTTTGAAAAAAAAAAAAATTAAAAGCCATTTGAAGATAATTATCATTTTACACAAACATTTTAATCCAGCTTTATGCTTGCATGAAGGATATCAGTAATATGAATTATCTCATATAATATCTCTATACAATTTGGCAGCGCTTCTTATACCTTTGCAGGGACAATAGTAGATATGCTACAGTAATTAGGAGATGAGTGTCAACTTCTAATATTTCCTCTGCATCTGAACTTCCCTCCATATTCCTCCTGGCAAACTTGAAAATGAGAATTTTTTCTCCCCACAATCCTTCTGTTCTGTGAGTGGAAATAAATCAGTCTCCTTAGAACGTTGTGTTGCAACTGAAGGGAAAATCATGCTTCCAGAAATTTTTCCCTTCATTGTGAACTAATTAAGACCCATTGCAATCCATTTTCCACCTCCAAAATCTTTTCAAGTGTAATTTTCCTTGGTTTCAAACCATATTCTAGGAAATCCACAGAACAAAAGTGTGAGACACCGTAGTTTTTTCCATAAGTTTGTGAATCAGCTTTCTGACAGCCTCAACTTTGTCCTTCTGAATAAATTAGAGTATATATAATTTTAAAGATCAAAACAAAGGATTGACTAATTCAGTATACTGTCCTTAAAGACTATAAAATACTGACTTCCAAATTGTATTCGAAATTAATTTGAGATATGGCTTTACTGATTGTGTGAATGCATCTTTTTCGTACTTGAATGAGTCTCTGCATAGACTGCCAGAACAATATTTTATTATTCAGCATGTCATACATAGAGGCTGAATAATGGCAAATACTATGCGTGCTACAGTTTTTAAAAGGTGTTTGACAAAGCCGGACAGGAGAGGGCACAGGAAAAAATAGGGATAAAATTACCTTTCATTACTTTATTTTTCTTGTCAGTTACATTACTTTACAAACTGGGCAGCTATTTCACTAAAGCTTTTTAGGTCTCAGATATTCTGAGAGGAAAAAGGCCTTCTTCTGACCACTGAAAGACAGACAGTCATCAGAGGAAGTGATTATTGTCACTTCAGACTGAATATCTTATAAAAACAGCATAGGAAGCAGTTAGTAGCTTGGGGGCAACTGAGTTAGCTTGGATATGAGATCTAGGGAGTTACTTGTATTGAGATACGTCTTCCATTTTCGTCTCGCCATATCATCGTTAAACGAAATAAGGAAATAATATCAGCAGTTTGATTAATCTCAGCATTGTACACAAACCTTCCCAGCCAGCAGTATCAGCATCAGTTGTATCAGTAGGAGAAAATGTTGCTCAAAGGTTTTTTTTTACATTTCCCTTGTGGTGCTTGCAAAACGCTGATAATATCCATTTCTCTGATGCCTTTCTGTTAACTGACCAAATATTTTTTCAACCAAAATAAAACCCAAAGCAAAGCAAAAAAAAATTCCAAAAACAAAGCAAAACAAATTTAAACAAACAAACAAAATACAAAAACAAAATAAGCCAAATTCTACATCAAGCAACTCATAAAAAAATCACCAACAGCTGAACTTGACTCTTGTAGAAGTTGGTACAGTATCTAAGAGTAATCGTCAGATTACAGCATTTTGTATTTTATCCCCAAGAAATTAAGTTCTAATCCTGTGAGACTGCTTCTAAGGTCATAGCATAAAGTACTTCATGCTATGTGATTTAAATGATCTTTATGACCTTCTGTGTGATATTAGTGTTATATAAAAATCAGAAGAAAGTCAAAAGCATTTTTCAATTTCTGTGAGAGTACGTTTGTAAATTGTGTTATACTAAGGCAGTTGGTTAATAATCTCATCAGTGATGACTTCCTATTTTTCACCTTCTCAGTGGTTTACAAACCAATTTTTAGAACACATCTCATGTAATTTACAAAAATATATTTTCCTAATTTCATAAATAAGGGATATTTGACATACATCCATTTGTTTAGGAGCTACATATATTCTGCCACTTATTTGCAATATAGTTGCTCTTTTCTGCTTCACGTACCAACAACTTCCAATTTAGGTAGAGAAATACTACAGGCATTAAAAGAAAAGTAAATTAGGGTGTTATGCTCTATCAGTCACTCAGAATATAGGCTAATCATTCTCCATTAAATTAAAAAGTTCAGGGTCCTCAGCATAATATGAGCACTCTAAACTTTATACATTTAATTTTGAAATCCAGTACTTTCCCAAAATTAAAACAAGAATAAATATTCATAATATAGGAAAAAAAAAAAAAACAAACCAAAAAAAAAACCAACCACCTGCCTTTCTCCTTAATAGCTTGTTTGGAAAGATATTTTGATTACTGATACCTAGAGAGGAATGGTAGGATACAGGACCTTTGGATACCTTTCTATACATTGGAAGAAAATGTATTCCTACAGACACAAAGTTTTAGGAAAATATTCCATGTATTTTGTAGTGTATTCAGAACATTTAGAAGCATTGCATGATGCTTTTTTGTTCATTTTAGGAGAGGATATTTTTGAGGTAGTACATACTCCATTCCAACAGCTGTTCAAGATGCCAAAGACAGAATTGCTTTGGTATTTGAACAGGACCTTTGGAGCAATTAATGCATCAGTCTTTGGAAGTTCTTCTTAAGATCCAACCTTGGTTCAACAGAACATTACTGAAGGAAATGGTCGCTTGTGGGCTGGGAAAGGAGGATGCAGCTTTTTATCTGCCTCATTTCTCCAGCTGAGTGCATTTTGCTGAGATACCTTAGGGGCAAGGTGACTGGTGACCTTCCCTGTAGACTGCTACCAAAAGCTCAGTTACACAAAGAATGAAGTATGGCTATGGAGGTATTTGACATCATTCTTTGTCAGAGACTCAGTAACTGACCTAAAGTACAGTAATTTCACACTTATAAGGTGAACCAGAGTATAAGACGCACTTCCAGGTTGCCGGCAAGTTCCTGTAATTTGTCCATATATAAGGCACACTATTGTATAAGGTGCACCCTTTTTTGAAGCAAGGATCCGTGTGAGACAAAGTAACAAGTTAATAACAGAATCATGTGAGCGCAGGGTTTGGTGTCAGGTGCTCAATTTGCAAACAGTTTTTGCAGATCAGCGAAGCCTTTAAAGGCAGCCTCAGGTGCCCTCCCCATGCCGCGGGCCCCGGCACTCCCACCCCCAATGCTGGCTGCTGCAGCTCCCTGCCCGCTCGAAAGTGTTGGCAGCTCCCGGCCCGCTTGGTAGTGGCAGCGGCTCCCCGCCTAGCTTGCACTTCCAGGTTGGCAATTCTCTGGAATTTGTCCATCTGTAAGGTGCACTGGAATATAAGGGGCACTTCTAGGTTAGGCTGGAAACGTCAGTCAAAAAGGTGTGCCTTATACGTGTGAAATTACTGTAAATCTCTTAGAAGTTATGAGACATGTTATGGAATGAGTGGAAATTACCGGGGATGGCACAGTACGCAGAAATCACAAGACGGCTTACCTAATAAATAAAAAAAAATAATCTTCAGAACTCTTCTTTTTTGCATGCACCTGATTTAATAATGGCTTAATGGATTGCTCCTTTTATCCAGTCATTGATAGTTCAATTTTAATGGCTTTGGGAGTGTATTACAACTGTGTGATTTAGAGGCTGTGCCTATAATTGAGAACAGCACACTAGTGAATGCTAGACATTTGTGCCAGGATAAGTTATGAACTACTGAAGGAATAAAACTATGTATTTCATGGATAGCACTTCTGGAGTAATCTGTTCTTGGCCTCTCTGTTTTCCTCAGCTGTGCAAAAGCTGGTTACTGCAGCCCTAGGGCAATAGTACCATGTTATCTGGGGCTCCAGCACTACAGATGAGAGACATTCCCATAGCTGATAAATAAAATGTAAACCTGCTAGAGTACATGGGAGGTTTGTCTTTTCTGTTCTAAGGTCCATGATGACTCTTCTATCCCTGAAGAATTCCTTATTTCTCTATATCCACGCAGGGAAATATTTGTACTGAGTCGTCCCAATGTTGCTATATTTGATTTATCTTCTTTTCATGGCCAAAACATATTTAATATTAGTAAGCTCTTTTAGTCTAATTCACTGCTGTATGTTTACAAAATCTCTAAACTGTAATACCTAACACTTTTTACAATTGCAATTTCTGTTTTTTAGAGAGCCACTGAAGCTTTACTTTGCTGTGCACTTTTCTATTCTAAAGTGTTATTTAGAAGGCTTGAATTAACAGCATACTAATCCAAATCCCTCATAGCCTATGAACTATGGTAATATTATTGCAGACTGAAAAACTTTTTTGCTTGCTGGAATGGGACCTGCCAGATAAAAACGCTGATCCCTGTCAATCAGAATAACTAAGGTTTTTTCATTGTAAATGATTGTTTGGGATCTGACAAGAGGAAAAAATGCACAGGAGAAGTATTAGAGAACATACACTTCTTTAAGGAGCAGGTGCAGCCATGGTGAGTTGATGTTACCAGAACAAGTTATAAGAGCTTCTTCAGTAACTGTCTTTACTCCAACAGAGAGGCTTTAATTTCCTGGCACTTCACAATGATTTCTGAGTGAAAATGCCGTGCTCAACATTCAGTGCAGCACAGCTTTAAATATTAGGAACACATTTGTAATTGGACAAAATTTCTCATTACATGTCTGTGTTTGAGCCATTATATGAGTATATAGTAAATATGGTGTATCTGAGACAAGAACCTGACTTGAATTACAAGAGTTTTATTCATAAAGAGTTAATCTAATCTCTGACAAAATAACTGAGAAAGCAACTCTGGGGCGGGGTATGCTCCAGGCATAAGTTTAAGTCACATACCATTTTTGTTCTCAGATAATTAGTTTAATAACTGCTAACTTTGTCTCTCAAGTGTTGCTAATCTCTTTGAATTTCCTCAGTACGTTTTGCACATTTAAAATTCATTTGCATAGAGAGCTCTGTTTAGAAAAGAAACAAACTAATTGTTAAATTTGCCACAATTTTCAAGTGTATTTAAAACATGGTATCACACCCAGCTAGATTGTGTACCTACTTTAAGACAACACATAACTTCAGAAATAAGAAAAACAGAAGGTGATTGTTAGGAAAGTCAAGGATATGGAAACTGGATGGGCAGAGTTAGATTTCAAGCAATTTTGATGGTGTTTTAATATCTTCTGAAAAGGTCTTCTTTTTTTTTGTAGTGTAGAAGACAACTCAAAGGTAACTTATGTCTTATATGATGGTAAATTCTACCTACAGTGTCTCCTGGTAATTATGTTTAATGAAAACCTGATTATTTTTCTCATAGTGAGAAGAGCCTTTCCTATTCAAAAGACTGAATTATTCCTCAGTCTAGTAAAAAACAGCACA
This sequence comes from Sialia sialis, assembly GCA_009812075.1. Taxonomy (NCBI): domain Eukaryota; kingdom Metazoa; phylum Chordata; class Aves; order Passeriformes; family Turdidae; genus Sialia; species Sialia sialis. Next base: position 8,529,001 of record VRYO01001589.1, read on the forward strand.
GCATGGATGGGAGAGAAAAATTCTGCTCTTACTGATTAGGAAGGGAAATAGAATAATTGAAAGAAGATAGATGTGAAATGGGAAAGGAAGGATATCTGGGAGTTTGCAGTGCAATGTAACTGCCTGCACATAGTAGTATTGTTATGATTTGATTATTAAGATATTTCTTTGCATGAATTAAGGTACAAATGAGACCACATCCTGAAGTCAATAGTATGGGTTTTTATTTGAGAGTAAATGTGAATGAGAGAGGGAGAGAAAGAGTGAGAGAGCAGGAGATAGTCACTAACCTGTGAATCCTGTGGCATCCTGTTGCATCTTTCTTAACTGGTCACCTCGGTGGTGAGGGTTCCAGAATTGCTCTCCTTGGGTATCACCTTTATACAGTCTGAGTTCTGGGTGCCCATAGGTCATAGATGCCATAACTTGGGCTGTCGTGTGTATGTAGTGTGTGACTGTTAACTGTGAAGGGGGGAAAGCTCACTCCAAGTCAATGGAAGCTTTCTGTGAGCAAGGGGAGACCTTTCTGACCTCATTAGGCTTTTTACTTGCTTTAGTCAGAAACTTAGATGCCTCAGTATTAAATTCTAGGTATACAGCTCTGAAGTGTGAAATTCATAAACAGCTGTTTGAACCTTAATTTTGTATAAGATGAATGAATTTCAGTTTATTATAGAAACGAAATAGAGAATACAGCACTCAAATTAGGTATAATTAAACCAATCAGTAGAAAACACTAAAAAGGATAGCTAAAATTCTGAATGAGATACATGTACAGATCTATGAAGAGATTTATTTATGTAGGCATGGCTGTGTTTGCATCCCCACAGTGATTCCTACATGTCTTTGAGTACATTGTGCCATCTTTCCTTCACCTTCCAGACATGTTGCTGCTGTGTGCTGTGATGAATTCAAGCTTGTCTGTACATGTTAGGTGTACTGTGAGAAGTCCCTCTAGGGATTTAACTTTCAGGACACTGAACTTACAAAACCCAGTCGGGACTAGGAGGCAGATGAGTACAGGAAATTCCAGTCATCCAGGAGAGAGGAACCCTAGTCATGTATTTCATGCTCTGGAGAAAGCACCTACAGCCATGCTTGTCAAATGTTTACCCAGGATAGGCTTTTTTTCTTACTCAGCCTGGTGAATTAGACCTTTGAAATATTTTTTGATATCTCTAATATTTAATGATCACTCCAGTCTAGTAGTGCTGGATTGCAGAGAAAGCTGGATGAGAAAGACGAACTGTAAAATTGCAAGTATGAGAGAAAAGGTTAAGGGTTACTCATGATAAACTGATAAATCTGTTAGCATCTTGTAAGCTACCTTAATTAATTCCATGTCCAGAACAGTGCTCCAGTTTTCATGAAAGGCAAATCTGAGTCCTGAAAAACTGCAAAAGCTAGTACTTACTTCTGAGAACTTGTCAGTTAGAGTGATGATTTCTGCTAGTTGTAAAGTATATTAAGCTTTGATATATGTTGTCAAAGAAATGGAAATGCTATACTCTTACTTCTGAATTAAGTATTTGAATACTTTTGAGCATCTTTATGAATTTCTGTGCTTCATTTTATGATGTCTAGAATGGCAGTAATATTGCTTGTTTATATCCAAGGCACCCATGCACACATACAGACATGTTTGCTTTTAAAATTGCAATCTGTGATAACTGTAATAAAGAAGAAATAGAATACAAATAATTGAAAATATTTGACATTTTGTGGGTTTTTTAGAGGAATAAATGTAAATGGCATAATAGATGGTTACATGGATGACTGTTCCATCTTACAGTTAATGATGTAATATATAATAACACAAAAATGTACTACACAAATATAAAAAGTAGAACAATATTTGCTTTTTAGTTTGTTTTCTTTGTAATTACATTTAAAGATGTAATTTTATACTGAAAACAAATACCTACTTTTGCTCAAAACGAAAAAGGCATAAAGCACTGACCACTGCCACATTTCTATGAGATAAAATAGTTAAATTTTCCAGTGAGTGCACTGACTATATAATAGGCTTGATGTTATGGCAAGCATATGTTGAGAATGTTTTTTTCAGTATGTATGAATATAATTGAGAGCTAAACTGTCAGTTTAAGAGTAATTATTCTAATTTACCATGTACTACTCCCAAAGGAGTTTAAAACTACCCTGAAATACCTGGTTTATTACTATTCACTATGAAATTTGAATGATATCCCTGAATAGTTTGAGAATTACTTTTGATTACTCTGAGGCAGATTTGGGGTCAAAATAAGACTTAGAACCTCAATAATTAAAATCAATAACAACAAGAAGCAAACAAAAATCTCCTCATAAAACTTCACAAGACAAAAAAGCCCAACCACAAACCCCCAAATATATTTGAAGTAGAATTTTCTTCTCTGGGAAATTTCCAGAGAAAAATTCCCTGTCTGTGGACATATACATAGTAATAATGAATAAATCAGAATAGACCATTCATTGTGACCTCTGTTACTTATTTTGCTACCAAATGTTTTCTCAATTTCATTATTATAGTCCATCTCCTTAAAAATAACTGAACAGTTTAACATTCTAAACATCATTCCACAAGAGCTGCAACCTCCATTTTCATGTAAAAAATCAACCATTCTAATCCTAATGCCATTTAAGGGTACAAATGTAATGTAATGTGATTTGTTGTCAGTTAGGGGATGCATAGCAGGATGGTATATTACTTTCCCAAACGGTGCAATACTTTTTGAGGACTCCATTATGGTTTTTTACTCTTATATGTGACTGTGGCCTTTTCACCATGGTACTGTTTTTCTTCTTTGTCTTTATATGGTTTTAAGAAATCCCTTCAAATTTTCCATTGGTGTAACAAGTGCACAAAACTAAACTTGATTTTTGAATGAGTTTACTTAAAGGATTTTAAAAATAGTAGTTTGGAAAAAAATATTGTCCTTCAAACTCTTTCCACTTTCTGAATTGTTATTTATGTATGCTAAGCAAGAAATTATGTCAACAAGAGATTCTGCAGTTTTCTAGTCTTTCACATCTTTGATACTTCTGGAACTTGTGATCTGATCTATATAAATGCCAAATCCTTGTAAGTCAATGTTTCAACGAGGTATACATTTGCTTCTCACCAGCACTGCTAAAGAAACTTGGAAACTACAGTAGCATTTTATACTCCTTTGTTTTCCTGAAGATCAGTAAATCTTTTATGCAGAAGATCATATGATGAGGGTAAGAATCTCAGAAGGCTGTATGAGAAGGATAATGAAACCATTGCATTGAATCTTTTAAGAGAATTCCATATTTCAGATTTCCAGCACACTTCCTGTCACTACGGAGCCCTGTTGGCCACACCATTAATTTCCATTTTAACTGCAGGTTTATGGCACTGACCAGATACATCCATTCTATGAAAATCTGTATTTATATTCCCTAAAGTAAAGAAATCAAACTTGCAGTAGGAGATTTTTTAGGGACACTTCTCTATAGTGGTTCACAAAGAGCCTCTCATTGTCTTAGAAATGTGTGAACTTATACACAGAGCAAATTCTTCATTAGCGACGCTGAACAGTGAGAATGAAACATCCTCTACATTTTCATGATGAAATAGAAAGGCATTTGCTACTAATTAAGTTTATGTATAATAATAGAGAGATAAATTAAAATGAAGTTTCCTTCTAATTTTATTGATAACTATTAATATAGTCCATCAGACATACATAAAGCACCATAAAGACTGTCTATGAGTACACTAAAAATGTATCTACTTCCTGTGTTTCCAAGACAGTTATTACTTCACACCTATCATATAGTCAAAAACACACATTGTTTTTCCAACACACTGTCTCTTGAACAAGTTGTTCAAAATAATAAGATCTAAATTTGGCACGTTAAACTAAATTTTCTTGAAGAACTAGGAAAGGCTAATTAGAAAAGAAAGACTGAAAAAAATGTGTTGGAGTGTAAAACTCTTGCAGAGCTCTTGTCTGGTAAGCAGGATGAGTCTTGGACTCCTGTGGTATATGAGTAATGAGAGGAAGATGATTCCACCATCACTTCATTTTAGAGAGTAATCAAAGACCCAGTGAGACATCATAATTTGGCACTGGTACGAGGTAAAACAAACTTGAGGAAGAATTTGTCATTTAGAATCTACTGTGGCATTGGTTGTACTTCATCAGTGTCAGCTTGAAAAGTTATCTAGAACGGGTTGAAATTATATACATCGTTATCCTTTTTTTAAATTTGTCTAGAAACCAAGAGTATAATTCTGCAACAATAAACATCAGGTAAACTAACCTGATCTTTTCTACCTTATGTGAGTGTTCAATACGTTTTCCCCAGGCTCCTTTAGAAATTCCATCCGTAGAGGCTTTATTGTTTAATACCAAATTTATTAATTCAAAATTACTTGATATTATTTTGATTTATCAGGGTGGTATAATAACTCGCTTAAATCCTACTGTAAATAAAAAACATGGTAGAGACAGGTTTCAGGAATATGTTCTGACTTTCAATTTTTCCACAGAGATCCTATAACATCAAATTTTCCTTCAAAAGAAGACCAGGTGTTAAATGTAGTCCAAGCCTAAGTTTTTGCTGTATTTCTCCCCTTGTCACCAGCATCCCATACGCTTTTCTTCTATCATGAAACAGTCATGTAGATAGATCCACAGTCGACTGTTTAAGCACAACCTCATCTCCAGTGCTTCCACAGGGTTTTACCTCTATTTTAAAAGGAATTCGTGCAACTACTGAGCCCATTATGAGTGTGACTAACCATGGGGTTTATTGCTTATTTAGTGAATTTACAACCTCCCACAAGTGGGATTCTCTCCTGGACATAGTACAATTTCACTCCTTTTTAGCTATTAGTTTAGCAGCCTGTTTCTCCAATCTACTGTCCTATTACTTTCATGTTGTAAAGTACTTTGTCCATTGAAGCACACCATTTGTACTTCTTTGTTCTCAATGGGATCTACTATAAAATTGTATTTCTCAAGACAAGTAGCAAACCATCGAATTAGACCTGCAACTCAGCCTACTGGGGAGACTCTCTCTACCTTGACTATTTCTAGCTCTGTAACATGCCTTCTGTAATGCCTTCTGGTTCTCAATCTGAGGAAGCACTACACAACAATCTACTTGCTGAGTTTCCTGAACAGATTTTCAAAGCGTCCTTTTGAAATGTGCTGTCGCATTTTTAGAGGAAAAACAGTTAGTCTAAAATTTGTCTCATCAGAACATTCTCACAGGCCATCCTCATCTCAAAGCTCCCTCCCTCAAAGACCTGTGGGGTTCAAGCCACTTCCTTGCAGGTTTCAATGGATTTGTGTGCTGTATCTAATCTTTGCTACTGCTCATGGGATGAAGAAGCAAGGGGTCCTGCTGTCTGAGCTGGATCCTGACTGCCAACTCTTCCAGCACAGCACTGCACAGCCCATGCAGTGGGACTTCATTTATGCTTTGTCAAAACATTTCTGCCAAACACAGAAACACTCCCAAGATGCACTGTCTGAAGGGTCTTTTTGGCTTTAGTATTTTTGAGTGCAGTCGAAAGGTATTTTGGCTGGGCTTTAGATATTTTATATCTGTAATCCCTAGAGCCTGGTGTTTCTTGTCTCGCATATCCATGTATGTAATTCTGCTGTTCACATTATTTTGATCAACCCAAGGAGAAGCATTTAAACAACCAGTCCATCCATTCAGCAGATCCATCCAGGTGATCTAGCCATTCATCCAGACCAAAATCCACTGGGCACTGAACAAAGCTCGGGTCCCTTTACAGCAGCCCCTCTCTTCCTTATGTCCTTCCCTCTCCTTGAGGCCTCCTGGTACTCTGGATGCTCATTGACTAGTCACATTGTTCTTTAAACTATCTACTAGCTTTTTCTTTTGCAAAATGTGGTGAGTAATTGGTTCATACAATTGTGGGTCATCTCTACCTTTTTCATCCCAAATAGGTGGTGTAGGTAAAATGAGAAAATTTTTCGTTCTTTTCCATTTTTACTTTTGCCTTTTCTAGCTTTTTTTAAAAAAACTAACAACACTCAATCATATGGCAGATGTAGTTTTACCAGTAAACCACTCGGTTTCAGTGTTTATTCTTTTTCTCCCACCACTCAAATACCATTTCAGCCTAGTCTGAAGGATAGAGACAGAGAATGTACTAAAAAGAAATAAACATCTTTACAGTAAATAAATAGCTAAATTGTAAAATTAAAAAATAATTCACATTATTTCATTCTATTTTCATTTGTGTTTTCATCAAAAATGAAGAACATATTTTACTATTTTTAATGGTAAAGAACTAAACAATGAAAAAATATTTAGATATATAATGTAATTTTATTACTAGGTTAAAAAAAACCTCAAATCAAGTCCAGCATGGTTTACATTAGAAGATTTTTGTTCTTTCTTTATTTATTTATCTATTTTTATAATTTTATTTATTTATTTAACATATTTATATTTATATTTATATTTATTTATTACTATACATTATATATCTAAATTATAGGTAATTCTCTCCTCTCGTGTTATACTCTACACATTTCCTTTGAGTTGTTTCAGTCTATCTTGCTTCTATTTCATCCAGAATTATTTCCAGGTTCTTAAGAACATCATTTTTTTGAATTTGATCAGCAACTTATAGTCTGAAAAAATGAAACCCTGATCTCTGCAAAATTCTAATTGTGTATTTTGGGAACTAATTCTCACTGGTTACCAAATTATTCATCAACTGGTAAGGTAACTATGGCAATTGTTGAATCAGGATGGCTCTTTGAGGGCTACTTAGTAAGAGTAATACTTTGTTGACTTTAATTGCCACACCTACAAATGTTCTGATTTTGGGTAAGAGCTTTAGTTAGATGGTATTTTGTGATGTTTCTTGATTTTCAAAAACAATTTTCTATCACGTGTGGCTGTTTTATTCTTAGTTGGATGTGTCATTAGCAAAAGCATTTTTTGTGGTTTTATTTACATGGATTTCAGCTTTTTAATGTAAATACACATGTATGTAAAAAGACTGCTCTCTTCAATAATACATAAGATGATGCTTAGACCCCAAAGTCTGTAAAAATTATACATAATTGATGCTGTCAGCATCAATCCAGCTTTTAAATACTAGATATGCAATGAATGATATTACATTTATGAAGAATTGGGAATAATGAATGCATACTACTGCTAATGCATGCTGCCATCATGATATCTCTATTGAAAAGTTATGATTCATTGCAGATCTCTTCAAATGCCATGCTGGTCTAAACTAATGCAGACAATGTTTCCCGCAGAAGGAAATAACTTATAAAATTAAATTATACTTCTCAATTTCAGAGCTGCTATTGCAATTTAGATTTGTATATATGATTACATAACATAAAGTACCACAATTTCCAAAGACAGTTAAGACAAAACAGATAGCTTATCACAGCTTCAGTCTCAGAGTCCTTTAGCAATCACAAATAAATACAGTCATACTCCTAAATCTCTAACTCCCAGATCTGGATGTATTCTCCCAGATGCTGTTCTTCATTAACATGACATCTTCAGTTTATGTGCACTGTAATGACATCACTGTAAAATGCAAACACAATATTTAGAGTTAGGTAAATGCAGTTTGTGCAATTCACCTATTCCTGAATTCATATCTTAACTTTCGTAGTTTACACAGTCACATCTTCCCATTTTAACTTTTTTTTGTTTTCCTGATTTATAAGTCGTCCCACTCAGACTTGAAAAGATGTAATAAATCCTACTAAGACTTGAAAAGATATTAGGGATAATTTCAGACATGCATTTTCTCTAGAGAAAAATTTCTTTTCTCTGACCAGTTCTGCTGTTCTTAGCTTTGCCTGGTCCTTTGCTTCGAAAGGGATGGCTTTGCCTCTTTTCAGTCTGTCTCCTGCTATGAGAGTTCTTCCACAGTCTTCATATTGATACTTCCACAGGTTTTATTATCAGGGTCTTGTTTCCTTTTAGGCTTCAGAAATGTTCCACTCTCTATTCCTTCTTCCTCCATTTTACTTTTTCAAGCTATTCTCCTAGCGAAAGCACAGCAATTTCACGCCTATAAGGCGCACCAGAGAATAAGGAGCACTTCTGGGTGGCCGGCAATTTTCCTGTATTTTGTCCATATATAAAGCGTACTGCCATATTAGGCGCACATCTTTTTTGCAGTGAGGATGTCCCCATGCAGCTGCCACAGCTGCTGGCTCCCCCCGCGTGGCGGCTGCCGGCCAGGGCTGCCCGTTCCTGCTTCCCCCGCACGGCTCCTGATGGCCGGGGCTGCCTGCTCCCACTCCACCCCGCTACCCCTGCACACCTCCTGCCATCCGTGGCCGCCTGCTCCCCCCACGGCTTGCTCTTCTGGGTTGGCAATTTTCTGCACTTTGTCCAATATAAGGCGCACCGGCGTATAAGGCACACTTCCAGGTTTGGATCAAAATTTCAGTCAAGAAGGTGCTCCTTATAG
>VRYO01001589.1:8555967-8574209 GCA_009812075.1 Sialia sialis
GCTTATATTCGTGAAATTACTGTATATAAAGTTCCCTGGAATTATCTAGCGGCTTCACAACAGATAAATTGATAAGTTTGCATTTCAAATTTTTAATTTAACACAATACATGTTTTAAGTTAGTAAACCCTGATGTTTGATGTAAATTTTATTTCTAAACTCAAGTGTCTCAACAGAACAGTATGATAATTTTCACAGAACAGCATCTCTGTTTAATTACTATTTAATTGCAATCATTACTGGCTGGGAGGTATTTTTAAATAATTTGAGTGGATCATTTGCATTTCATCAGCAAGTAAACTAACTTCATAAATCCATACTGAACCCATCAGAATCTTTTGCTACATACAGCAGAATGTACTGATTATTAAACTGCAGCATGTAAGGAAAAGGTGACTGAAATTACTGGATAATTTGGGTTTCTATCACTAAAGACTGAACTACAGGTCTACTCCTATATATACTAGGCCGGACTAGTTTCATATTTAGGCTTTCTGTACAGTATTGAATTACCTTGCAATGGATGAACATTGAACTACCTTCTAGTATATTTTAGTAGATTTTTTAATACCACATATTACCAGTTTGATTCTTTATGATGTTAAAAATAATAAAAAATGCTGCAATTCTTTCATGCACTACTGTGTATTAATCATTCAACCGCAGAACAATTTTTCTTAAACTTATGATTTGGCAAGAAATATATCGGTCAGAAAAAGTGATGGGATATGAGGCTAATGTCAACAGTGGATGGTACAATGCATAAATTTTATATATGTATTATCTTTTTTTCTGCCTTATGCCTCTCATTCCCATTAACTTGATTATAATCCAGAAAAAACACTCCTGAGTTTCCTAGGCTGATGCTTTGGGATTTTTAAGGTTATATGCAGAAATTTCAGTTGCAGCTGCTTTCTTTCAAAATGTGGGTGGAAAAGGTGCTGATGATTCTCCACTTTCATTGAATTTATCTGACTTCAGTTAACAGTCTAAAAATTCAATATTTAGTAAAGGTACCTATCTGCATTCTCTGTATGGCTGGATGTAGTAGGAAGGAAATAATCAGGTCAAATTTGGTACATTTAAAATGGTAATAAATCATCCTAAAGTAACAGCACAAGATGCAACAAAGATTTTTTTCCCCTTAATTGCTGGGTTATTTTAAACAACAAGCAATATTTGATACTACAAGCGTAGTTTGAAATATAAATCATGGAATTCTTTTTGTGGAGTCTGACATATTATGAAATTGTGAGTTGACATCTTCCCTTTCTTAATATAATTAAAAATATTCAGTGATTGTAATAAAGTTCTGAGACATGGCAATTAGATGAAATTGCTGTGTGATTCCCTGAACTAATTTAGCAAGCTCTTCTTTAACAATACTTATCCAGGCATGAACTTAATGTAAACACAGCAACTGGTATACTACTTGTAAGGATAGAAAGTTGGTAGCTGCCAGTGGCCTTATCTTTGTAGCATAGATCTTTGGTCATTATATAAAGACCTGACTGATAAAAATAAAATATATGTGAATGAATCTCATTTTTCCTGCGCAGTGATACATCTTCAGCATGAGAAGCAGAAAGTGCCAATAGCTCTTTTAAGAAGTCAGTGTTGAGTACTATGGAAATTGTTTGAATTCTGTCACACAGAGGATAGAATAAAGTGTTTTCCATGTCCTGTGGAGTGCACACATCATTAGTTCCTTAATATCAAAAGAGAGCACAAAAGCCACTGCTATGCTGTCATTTGGTTCAGGCTTCTTAGTGGTTGAATATAGCACAGTTTATGCATACACAACTGAGCTGAGCAACTTTATGGAGGCTTGAGCTCCCCAGCCTCCTGGAGGGTTAGATGCTGTGTGTTAAGCAGCATCTGCATAAAAAGCTTTCAGGGTTAAAATTAGTTATCTACCTAGATTCCATGTATTCCTCTGCTGTATGTGGAGTTTTGTCTGTTCCTTTTTGCAGATGAATTAAATAACATTTTAAGAACTGATCTTGACACTTAAATTTCCACATCCTCTTTACCTTTCTAGGGATCACAGAAATAATAATAAAAGGATCAAGGGCTTGTGACAGCTATAAATGGCCATAGAACCATATACAGACATAGATAGTGTTCTTGCAGTTTTGATTTTAGTGGCTGAAGTCTAAACATTTCCTAATTTCTTTCACATTTTACCTTTCCAGATTAAATTTATTCTGATTTTACAAAAAAACATTGATGTATCACACCTAAGACATTTTGCAGGAGATTTACAAAGTCCACTTGGTTTCTAATATATCTCAGTAGTCTGAGTTCGTTCAAAGAAGACAATGTGCCAGGAAGTAATTTGCAGGACTGAACAAGCATTGATTTCATGATGAAAATACAATTATTGTTCATGGACTCAATTGTTTCCTTTTTTATTTAAATTTGGTAATACACTGAATGTCAGTGACTGAGATCTGTGAAACTTGCTGAGGTGATTTTTCAAGAGTTCCAGGAGCTTTATGATGGGTGGAAACATAAAATTTGTACGTGGGAAATGATGAAAGTAATCTCAGAAGAATTGGAGTACTCGAACTTCTAGACTGAATGATTCATTTAGCTGTCATATCTGCTGCAGTAACACTTCTTTTCAAAAGCTTATTGTATGAACATTCTCATGGGAGGAAAAGCCTAGAACCTGCTGGAGCCTTTTGTAGAATTCATCTTGTGCTAGACTCTTGCACAAGCGTTGGCCCAGAGACATTTCTGTGCTGCAGGCAGAATGCTGAAACTGTGAAGTTCACTGCTGCGTCCCAGCACTTCTGTGAATCACCCAAGAAATTTCTGCTTTGCAAAGACAATAAAGAGCAAGAAAGTGACTGATCCTGATCTTGTGCAGTTGACAGATGCAGGAGAGGGAGTTGATTAACTGAAAGAAATTGTTAAAAAAAGAGACGAGTCTAAGGGAATAGAGAAGAGGGCCTCAATGGAAATGTGATTCAGAAAAATCTTAACTGTGATCTCAGGCATGGTTACAGCACAAAGGTATGATTATAGCATGAGAATAAGTAATTGGGAAGAAATGGAATAACAGAAACAATAAACAGGGTCACATGGCAGACAGTCATATTTAGTGCAAGCGAACTGTATCTTAAATGGATTTTAGTGTGTTGCATTTTATTCTGGAATTACAGTTCAAGTCGACTGGCCAGAATGTTCTAATGTACATGAAAATATGTGCTTTAAAAACCCACAGTATTGAGGGGGTTGGCAAATTGTTAATGGTAGGAGAAGTGAAAGAGATGAGATTTCTCTAAAGAATTTTTTCCCTACATTTCCTGTTCTAGCAGGTACTTTTGTCTTGTCATTGCTCACATATCCAAGTCTGTTTCCACTCATACTATTTTTCTCTACTCGCATTTTCTTTTTTAGTTTGAAGAGACTGGATTAAATATGGGCTCTTGTATTGCTATAGGTGATGGAGTTTCTTCAGAAAGACTTGTATGAGGATGAGCTATTCATAGCAGCTTATTTAGCGCTTTGATAGTGAAGATTGCTGTCATTTAATGGTTCCTTTTTATTTATTGTAGAACCTGAACTGGTGATTTAAAAACATACTTGCTTGAAGGGCTTACTTTGCTACCTGTCATACCATATAAACATTACTAATTTGTTTCTTCGGTTCACTTTCATTTTCTTGTCTTCAGAGTAATTTCATTTGGCGAACAAATAGGATGATGGATTTGGGTTTTTTGGTATGATTTAGGGTTAGTCACAAATACACATACCAAGAGATATTATCATTATTAGTAGGAATGTAGAGCATTAGATGTTCAAATGTAGCAGGCATAAGCTTTTCACCCATCACGTTGTGGTTTCTCATGGGACTAAACAGTATGGATGTACATGATCCCTAATTTGGAATCCAAGAACCAGTGTCAGGGCCTCTTTCCACCAGTGAGCTTGACAGTGAGTTTACAGTGCTAGTTTAGGGCAAAAAAAACACAACCATAGAATAACAGGTAGGAAGGGATCTCAGAACAATGTACACCTCACTCTCCACTCAGAGCAGGTGTGGCTTTGAGAATTTGCTTCATAACTTTATGTACTGAGGTGAAGCTAACTGGACAGTATTTCCCTCCACGCTTCTTGAAGCAGTGAGTAATTTGTGCTTATTTGCAATCATGCAGAACCTCCCTCTGCTTCTGTGATGTGTCAAAGTTGATAGAAGTGGCCTTGGAGTGGCAGGGACATCTCCCTGAGCACACTGGGGTACATCCCATCAGATCCTTTGCCCTCCACAGTTCTGTGTTCTTCTACTGAGGATCCTGCTTCACTACCACAGACCTCTATTAGCCCTGGGGAGCTGCAAGGCCAGAGGGCAGACCTTTCCAGTGAAAACTAAGGAATAAAGGTCTTTGAGTATCTTGGTCTTTCATCATTAGATGAAAGACACATCTGTGACACAGAATGATTGTATCCCTTGTCCTACTGAACACTGCACCACACACTCTTTAGTCTGTCTTTTGCTGCCTAATTTGGATGTAAAAAAAAAATCACTCTTCACCCAAACCACCTTCCTCATTTTTTTCCAATTCCAGCTGTGTTATAATTTTCTTAACTCCATTCCTGCTTGCAGTACAACATTTCTAAATCTTTCATGAGTACTGTGTACCCATCTTCTGAGTACTTCATTTTGTCTTTTAAACTCAGATAGGAAGTCGTGGTTTATGTCTGCTGGCCTTCTGCTATGCGTGCTTTGCTTTCTTCATGTCTGAATGCATAGAGGAAGGTTCCCTTGGAAATCAAGAAGTATTGCTGGACCTCTACTTTTGAAAGCTGTTGACAATGGGATCCTGCTAAGCAGATCCCTAGGCAATTGAAAATCATTTCATGTAAAATATGGGGGTTTAATTCCATTATTTATAACTCTTCTGCAATTCTTGCTTATTTTCTCCAAGAGTTTAAACTTCATAGTTTCATAGTAATAACAGCCCAGGCTACCATTGGCCTTCACATCCTTGACTATTTCTTCTGTCCTGTGATGAACAGACCCAGCAGAGCATCTCTCTAGTCAGTGTGTCAATCACCTGCATCAAGAAAAGGTCATAAGCCTCTGCAGAAGTCTTCTGCATTGTTCACACCCAAGCTTATTTCTTTCTCAGTGAGTGTCATGTTGGTTGAAGTTCACCTTAAGAACCAGCAATGAACATGAGGTTTTTTCTGCTGTCCAGAAAAGCCTTTATCTGGTTCATCTTGATCATGTGGTTTATAACAGACACCTACAGCAACATCCCACCTGTCAAGTCTGATCCAAGGCAACTCTTATCCTATTTCAGCCAGTCCTCAGCACAGCACAACTCTTCCTCCTCATCTTTTCAGGACTATAACTATTTTACACCATGCAGATGTATGGTTAAATGAAGACAGTAAGAAGTTGAGGAAAAAAATAAAAAGAAAAAAAGACAAAACCAATTTGAGCTCACTCATTTTCATGCAATAATCATCAAACTTATTAAATTTAATTCCATGTTTGTTCTAATCTGGAAAAAAAGTACAAATTGCATAATATTTTTTGTGGACAGTGTATATTATTCTTTTCGTAAGTAAGCTTCAGTTTTCCAGGCTTTTCTGGATCAGAGTATAAGAACATAAAACTGTGATTGAACAATATCAAATCTAATAGACAACACTTTAATATCAGTATAAACCACTAAATTGGTGATGTCATTCTTGTACAGTAAGAAAAACAGTGAGGGGTTCTGAAAACATTTATGATTTATTAAGCATCCCATAGTCAGTGAGATGCACGATTTTAAGCAGAGACAAAGCAGGCTATAAAGCAACAGGGGATAGAACAGGGGTAGGCAAGCTTAATCCATTTTTTTAATAGTGAAATTCATTGAGCAGAAACATTCATTTCAGTGTAAATCACAGGATTTATTAAATTCTTGTCAATCCTTGTATTTCTCTTTGGGTTATTATCATTCAGTATTGAAGTGCTCATGTACACACTGAAGTTTATGGATCCCCTTAAGTTCTCTATGCTAATAGGCACCTAAAACTTTAGGTGGAATAAATGCTCATTGAGAGCTAGATACAATTTAATATTTTTTTTAATCCACATAAGAGCTGTACTTTCCTAATAGCAGGATCTGATAATTTTGTTTCTTTTATTGCTTTATGAATATCAGAGATTTTTTCCCTTTAGTCCCTTTATCTGTGTATTCATGATGGTTTAATAAGAAATGCTTTTCATTGACTAATTAATTAAGTATGGGTGAAGATAATCCAGGATCACAAGAGAACTACATAATTTTCAGTTTTTGATACATAGGAGACTCAGGAAAATTATTTATTCTTGTTAATGTATCAGGACAAATATGAATTCAGATGTTAGAGAAGCCATTTTACTTGTAGAGACAGTAAAAAAGGTATGGAAATTATTCATATTTCATTATTCATATTTCATTTACCTCTTTTGGTTTTTTTGACACATGCATTAGTCAGCTATGGAAATTAGTCGATTAGTCTAAAGAAATTGAACTGGTGAGCCAGTTCCATCTGAAACCAAAGGTCCAGAAAAAAAATTAGTAGTACCTTTATTACTAAAAGGTAAATTGGACACCCTCATTTGGCTAGAGTGCCACTGCTCAAATTCTTGTCTCTGCCTAGTACGAATAGTGAAAAGGACCTTATCATGAAGGGCTATATCTGCTTTTCCAAGTTAAATGCAGAGCAGACTGAAGTATAAATCTTTTTTAGGGAGGCATATGGGGAAAATATTTGAGGGGACAGGTTATGAAGTCCTGTACAGGGCCTGTATGCCTAACATGGGTTACACGGCAGAGGACATGGGCTACGTGACAGGAGGAGATACAGCTACTGAGAGCAGCTGTGACTAAGGAAAGGGAGTATTAGACATTGTCCTTGCCACGACTGATAAAGGGACGTGGGAAGAGGAACCAGTTCCAAGGGAGGCTTGTAGATGTTGCAGATGTTGGTCTATGCATGAGCCAAAACATCAAGGCCATTTAACTTTAGCATCTTAGTATCTAGTCTCATGAACTATATCCAAAAGCCAATTACTGCTTACATGTAATCGCGTAGACAATATCCTTAGGCCAATCATATATGAGCAAGAAGTGCGTGGAACCCTGCTTTGCACAATAAATGTAACCCTCAGACTTTCAATAAATGAGCGTTGACTCTACCTCTATGAGGATTTGTCTTTGACTCCGAAGCACCCTCTTGCAACAGAGGCAAAAGGCCATACTGGGCAGTTTAGGAGCCTCGTTGCACATTAAGTCTAATAGAGATCAGAACACAATTTAAAAAAAAAAACAAAACACTTTACCTTGCCTCCTAGAGGTTTAATAATACCTTTATTTTTGCTTTCTTACAGATATATTAAGGTGTTTTCTATTGATGATAGAGGATCTTCTTTGGTGTTGGTAGAGGGAATTTGTTTTTCTGGATTGACATAGTTAATTGAGGATTGTTTCGTTACTGTGATTTTTATTTCAAAGGAGTATAAACAGAGTATATGTGGTGTGTATTGTGTTACATTTTGTAACCTGAAAGAGATAGAAGAAAGCCAGAGCTGCAGCCCAGAAAAACTAATGTGCTCTGAGGAAAATCCAGGGAATACTTTGTAAGTATTTAAGCAATCTCTGAAGTGCTATATACATAAGAACAACTGATAAAAATCAAAATGAGTGTATTTTATTATTACACTGTTGTGGTTTACATAAGATTAATATTTCAATGTTGAGGGAAAAGTCATAAAGACCCTAAGTTAAAATATTTATTTTCAGGGGAGCTAGAGGGAAATAAAGAACAAAAGACAATTATTCTAAAGACAATGCAGTCCAAACCAACTTAAGCAAACACTTATCTGTTTCTTTCAAACACAGAATTAGTTATTAAAATCTGCTTTGATTCTGTTACTCGTACAAAAAAAGAATTTTTAAACCTTTGTATTAAAACTGTGAATAAAAAAATTTAAAGCATAACAATTTCCAAGGAACAATCCCACAGAGCACAGAAGTTTTTCTTCCAAAGACAGGTGTTTGGGTTTCTAAACTATTGCAATTTCAAATTCAGTCCATTGTGTGCTGAAGATAATAATGAAAACAAGTTTAATCTTCTACCACTTTTGAAAGTAATGCCAGGACTTCAGATTTTGCCAAAACAACACGTTTCTCCTTGCTGCCAGAACAATAAATCACTTAAATATTTGGAACTTGATCAAAAAATGGAGTGGCATTAATTATATTTTCAGTAGGAAACTTGAAGGATAACAGTTTGTCTCTAATTCTCCCCACTTAATCTTCAGGGAATGATCCTTGGTGCTAGGCTTAAGTCTATGAACCCTGCTTAAAAAAACAAAACAAAAAAAAAAAAATTAAAACTTTTGAATGAAGGAATAGTTAGCTTTGGGTTCTATTCCAATTTAGGCTTGAGCTGTTGACTTAAACAACTTCAAACATTTTTAAGAAAACAAAGGAATGGAGCTTAATGCGAGTGAGTAGGGAGGTAATATCTAAAAGTTTAAATTTGTATGTATATGTATACATAATGTATACAAATAATTGCATGTAACTTGTTCTGTAGAGGTTGAAGAAATTTCTGTTTTGGATATGATGGTATATGTGGCAGAAGAATTTTCTTTTAAATTCTAAGTGTAGCATTTGTTGTTTTTTTTTTTAAGCTAAGATACTGATGATCTTAGTGGTATAGGTCAATGTGTAAAAAGGACCTTGATGCTAGTAGTGTCTCATGAGGATGACATGGCACAGTGGCTGTGTGCTCTGCAACTTTTGACACAAAGGTCTTAATCAGAGGCTGCTCTTGCACCCTTGCAAAAGCCAGACTAAGAAGAGTGCAGGATTCAACAGTTTTCAAAAAATATTTTGAGCAGCTGATGTGGCTTGAAAATGTAACCTGAAGGCTACAGTTAGGGATAATATCCCAGAATTACTTAGTATAATATATGGGCTCAAAAGTAAATATTCTTCTGGAAAGACCTTTAACAAGAATGAAGTGATTGATATGTTTTTCAAAAATCCCAGAATATTTTCATTTTTTAATATAAATTACTTAGTAAAAGGAAATTAGAGCTCCTTTCCCAGAGGATGCTTGAAAGACTTGATGAAGAAGCTAAAAACATTGTTCTGTGACTGTAATTATTTCTTCTGTTGACTGGCTACTTCTTTGAGATTTTTGGAGGGAGGGGTGGTTTTTTGTTTGCATTTTTTTTATAAGATGGGAATATATTTTCAAAGTTTTGTAGTTTTATGGTTTTTTGTGGTTTTTGTTGGGTTTTTTTTTAACAAAAATCATCAAAGAACAAATTACTTACTGGAACCATGTAATTGAAGTAGATGTGTAAAAAAAAAAAAAAGTGTCAATAACTAGGAAGTTTTCCTCAAACAAATGTGTAGGAGCTGGCTGAATTGCTGTGGATATTCAGTCCACTCCATTCTTTCACCCAATTTCCTGACAGAAAATTGTGGTTCATAGCAGGCAAATCAGTTTCTGCTTGGCATAACTGAGATGTGGCCATTCTAACTACACTCATTGCCTCAAAACATCAGTAAGGAGCTTCTCTCCAAACCTACTGGAAAATTCAGTATTACAAAAATTTAGAATAAAATTACCAAGCTGCAGCAATAGTCTTGTAATACTGGGAAAATAAAAGCATTAGATGTGAAGATTACTGTGGAGAATGTATATTAATTGTGTGTGCCAATACATCATTTTGTTAAGCCAAGAAAAGTAGCACAAGAGACTTGCAATACATAATCGTGGAGAAAGGCAATAGTAGCCAGAGTAATGCCTGCAGATGATTCATTTTCCAGACTGCTGCCTTATTAGCAGTCAGGTGCTGAAGCTGAGACTTCCAGACGGTTGTTGGAAATGCTGAAATTTGTTCACTAATCTCCAACATTGTATTCCTCTGCTCTCCCTTTTACAGGTATTTTCATTAAAGATGTAGGTATAACCTGGCAATGTATTCCAAATTCATGTGAGGGAATAAAGAGCTCAGTGTTTGATATCTCATTGGTGAAGTTTGGGTTCAGGAGGTTTAGAGGAAAGGAAACAATCTGTTCCAGGTTGCTTTTCAGTTACCATTTTATGGAAAGATTAAGCAAGGATCCACTTCACTAATGCTAGTCCAAAGGGATTGTTCCTGATTTAAGTCAGAGATCGCCTTCCTACTTTCACATTGCAGATACTGGCAAAAACTTTTTAATTTTGTTTTGATTGAGGGCTTTCTACCAGCCAACCCTCTTCCTTCTCTTTTATGTTATGGCCACATCCACATCTGGGGTCTTGATTCCAGGTGATGATCAGTATTGTCCCCTTGGCAGTATGTTAAATTAAAGGGGTTCAGAAGAAATATTCAGTACTGGCACTGGAAATAGTAATTGCAGGCACATTTGTACATTTTGGATTATCTGATTGTGACGACAAGCTCATCTTTAGAGTATTATATTTGAGCTTGAATTCACTGTCTTTTTTCTGGTTTGTATGTGATTTTAGTGCATATGAATATGCATATTGCATTTTAATGTGCCTATATTACAGTTGCAAATATAATGTAAATTTATATCCTGCTAACATCTTTGTGGTGACCATTTCCAAGTCCTATTTTATCTGCGTGTTGTATTTATGCCACCTGTTCCCCTCAGATATCTGTGGCTGCCTTCTTAGTTCAAGAGAGAATTGTTTATTACTGCTCTACATCAACACAGCATACCTAATGCTTTCTACCAAACACGCCAGTTCACATAGCTCTGTCACACAGAGGAGTAAATTTATCCCTCATGATGTGCCCTCTCTTTTCTCTCACTGATCTGTGGGAGGGAAGGGAAATAGGATCACAGGTGTTTTCCAGCTAGGTTTAAGGCAATCATGTTTGGTCAGCAAGAAGATGGCTGTTACTGTGAGGTTTTCTTGCACATCCAGGGAGGATACACGTTTTCCTACCTGAGTAGGGCTGAACAATTGTAATATTGCTTATACGCCACCTTTGAGAAGAAAGCAATTACTAAAATAAATGCATGATCATCACATGCGTTTTCTAGATCTAATTATGCAAAGAAACACTAAAAATAATTCTTATTCATTTTTCTGGTCATATGCCTCACTTCATAGTTATAACTATAGCCAGTAACATGAAAAAAAAAGTCATTGCAGAAGACAATGGATTTAGCAACATTTTAAATTGCATAGCTTTAGAAAGAAAATTCTGATGCTCTCTCCCTCTCAGCAGAACCAAAACCTCACTGTGCATTAATGGATGATGACATTCAGACTGTTTTAAGGAATGTATAATCAAAAGATGGTTTAATGAGTCCCTGAAACTCACTTTAACATCATGTCAGAGTTAAAAAGCTGACTGGAGAAAGCTTTTAAAATGAGTTAAGCTTATTTCAGCTGTGGCCCTCTGATCTCTGCTGCCTCAATGCCAGGGTAGGTGAGGTTTTTCTATAAGAAAGCAATAATGCATACATGGTGTGGTATAGCATAGTCTGCCTGTTCTAGGAACTGGGATTCTAGTAAGGTTTAGTGGGCAGATAGTGTTTTGCTTCTCAGGATTCTTGTTTTACGTTATTCTCAGCACTCAAATTTTTCATGATTCATAACTGAAGTGACCAGAAGTGACTGCTGATATGTTTTGGTGTTTTTCAGTAAGAGCTCAAATCATTGGATAACCTGACATAATCCTACAACTAGAAAGTAATTTCTAGTCTATTGTAAAAAATAACTGCATGTGAAGACTTCTATTAGTTGTTACTTACTATCAGTGAGTATTGTAATGGATTGCCATTAGAGTCATTCAGGTGAAAATTATTTATACTATTCTAAGTTCCTCATTTATGAAAACAATCATAGTTTTCAGTATATTTATCCTGTTTCAATTTATTTTATTTTAGGTAGAGACATAGCCAAAAGATAACCTTTCTGATTTTATACTAACTTTAAAATGTTTTGGTGTGACATAAAGCTGTATAAGAAGGGATTTACAAGGGAGTTTGGAAGAAGTTTTGGAAGAAGCAGAAATCCCTACATTGAATAGCCTAAAAAGGGAAAAAAAGCTCTGAGAACAGTAAAAAATGTATTTCATCCCTCATGATGGTCCTTGAATCCTCATCAGTTTTACCATATCTTTTTGCTGCTGTATACCAGGACCCCATTATATAAGGCCTGTACTATGACCTGAGTATACACTTCTGTCTCTACATGTCTGTTCCAAAGACCTTAAACCAGGATCCTCACCAGCTGTGGAAGCTACAAAAGTGCTCTAATCTGTGAATCCTGAGCTAAGGAAGAAGCCTAAATCCGGAAAATACTTGTCTTAAGACCCAACATAAACAAATTAGCTTCTGATACAGTATAGAGAGGTTTTTGGTAGTACTCAGTTCAGAAATACTTGGTCTTCTCATTAATGCTAAATGAAAAGTTTGAAGGAGCTTCTTTTCTGAAAAAAAAGAACTGCTAGAGGATACTGTCTTTTGGAAGAATCTGCAATCTACTACCATAGATGTTGACTGCTATCCTTGACACTTCTGTGTCAGTACTCCTGAACTGGCCCCAGTGCCGTAGGAAAAAGATGTAGTCTCCTGGGGAAATCATGTAATAATCAACAAGACTACTCATTGCGCAGACCACCATTATTATCTGAGTTATTTTTACTATTGTAAAGCTGTGAATGTATTTGAAGGCTAAAACAACCTGCATCAGTTTGCCAAGGAGTAAAAAATTAGTGATCAAGACCAGAAAGGAAAGGAAAAAATTATGTAAGAGAAGTAATATGCACAGGCATACTACTGGAAAGAACCAAATAGTGTGATAAACTGGAAAGCCATGATAATACCTGGTTATGGACAGAGATCCTACAAGAGGATGAACAGTTAAGGGCAAAAATATTATCTGGATTGGGTGGTTAGTTGTAAACCCAGTTTGTTGGGCTGTATGACAAGATAAGGATTATATTAATGTTGATAACTTTACATTTGTGATACATTGGTGATTGATCAGGAGGCATTTTCCAAGAGGTCTCAAATTTGTTTTTCTGGGGTTTGGCACCACATTTTAATTAATCCCCATGCTTCAGGGCTTTGCTGCTCAGGATATTTCATTTCTGTAACATAATCTTTTTCTGGAGCTTTTTTATTTGGCTGTTTGGTTCAGTTTGATATTGTTTTCCTCTTCTTTTTTTCTGCTTGAAGCCCTGGAGATTATCAACAGGTGAAAATGGGATGTGTGATGCTTCTAGTGTTGCAAAGCCTGTCAAGCTCTCAGCTATATTCTGTGCTCAGGAAAGGAGAGCTAACAGTGGATAGGATGAACAGCAACTTGCAGTACTGAAATTGTTCACCTTTTCCTCCCATCATGAAGAAATGCTAAAGACATGCCTTTAGGGCTTTAGCCCTCCAATGGACAAACTGATCTTCTTTTACCCTATGGCCTACTACATTTTCTGTCACTACTGATGTTTGATGAAACTTCAGTTTGATCACGGGAAGTGCTCTGTGCACAGTTCCAGATTAAAGGCCGTTGCACTGGTACTAGTAATTGCAGACAGCTAAACCCTTTCCTGAAGACCCTCCTGATTCTTTTTGCTGCTCAGCTACATGTTGACTTAGGGTATTTTTTGTGTCTGTAGATGCTGTGACTGTGTTAATGGGGGATGCTGGACCTTTTGTAGATCTGTGGAAGACAGAGTCTGGGTTCATCCTTGTGTGATTTTTAAGCAGTTGTTGGTTCGAACAGTCCACAGTGCAATACTTTGGGATTGAATTTATCACCACCAAGAAGTTTGAGTTCTTAGGGATGAGCTGAAATGGAATCATCGCCAATCATTTGTGTTATGTCTGAGATATGATAATTGGATTTTATTGAGTGGTTCATATAGGAATTAAATTCCAGTCTGAAGTTTCTGGCTTTAGTCAGAAATCTTTTATTTATTTACTAGGTCACTGCTACTGTATGTGCTACTATTATGCAAGAAGATTTCTCCAATGAAAATTCCTCGGACTGAAAACTACATTTTCTGTCTAATGGGTTCTAAATTATACATAAACTGTGCAATTTTAAGATATGATGCAAATTCATCTGTCACAATGTCTTGTAATATGGAGGCTGTTTCCATTAAAGGGACAATTCTTTACAAATGGACTACAATACCTTCGGTTTCAAAAACATCCAGTTGTAGTGCTATCATATACCAGCTAAGTTTTTAAAAAATATTTCTGCTTGTCTTTCTGATACACACTGTTAGAAAAGAGTGGACTATTGTACTAAAAGCAACATTCAATCCTGGATTTTATATAAAAAAGAAATACAAAATATATATAAGGATCTTACAATTCAGTTTCACGAATTTATGCATTGTCTGCTTTTTGTTATTTTGTAACCCAGTAATTTGTTTACATAACTGTGCCAGCATGTGGCACCATGGACAGGTATCTTCCTCTTCTACATTGGCACAAATATAAAACTACTGCTGGCAACCAGTGGCATTATCCCCCATTAAAGGATAAGAGGCGGGGGGTGGGCATATCAGTTCAGATTTGAATTAAGTCTTGAAAAATCAAACAACAACAACAAAACACCTATCCTGTTCAAGTTTAGAGAGATTATCTTAAAAAAAAAAAAAATAGCCTTTCCCCCCACCCCAGAGATAATTATGATGGGCTCAGTAATTGGCTCCTTTAACAGATCAGTGACGGAAAAAGATACCTAGCCATGGAGCAATGTAAATTGCTTCTGTGAGCACCTCTCTCAGAAACAGTAGCTTTGTCTGGGCAGAAAAAAGGGATTTTGGTTTGGCCTCAGAATTGTATGTCTGTAACCCTGCCATGACAAGCAGCACCCACATACAGTGTTGTGGTGACATCCATAGACAACGTCAAATAACTGTGCTCTTTCTTTCCCTACTGTACACTCTGTAAGTAAATTGGGACTTCTTAGATGCTCTTTTATCTGTGCTATACTATTCTCAAATACAAAGCTAAATAGAATTGTCATGAAGCTGATACCACTCCTGATATTCAATTCAAGCAGTAATTCAGCATAGTTACAGAAAAAAAAATATGATCTGAAGGGTGCCTTGCTCTCTCTGTGTAAGATAGAACTGATTATGGATGTCTGCTGTGTGAATCAGCTGTGCAAAGACTTAGGGAGGCAGCAATCTATTCTCTTTTTGCACATCATCCAAAAAAGGACTCCTAAGGGGCTTAGGAGAGAAAATGTAGTTAAAAGTCCCTCTTTTTCCCCTGGCTGTAGGCTCTGTTTTGGAAACTGATGCCAATTTAAGCATACTTTTTTTCTCTGTGTTGATTCAGAGCACTGTGTACTTTTTTTTATCTATCTCTGTGCAAGTTGAATAGACAAGAAACTGGTGAATTTTCAAAAGTATCCTGGCACTGAAACTCCTGTAGATATGTTCTTTGCGGATATCAGTCTTTAAATCATATTTTATCAAGTATAATTTTAAAAGACATTGCATTATGCTATTATTTTAATGAAATTTGGACTATATGTAACAGTTCAAAGCTGCAGAGAGGTGATGAAAAAGGAGTACAGTGTAAAATTCTGCAACATGTATTAATGTAGCATTTTTTTCTGATAATATGGTTCATTTCACATTACAGCCTTATCAGGTTTTTGTTGTTTTTTATTTTTATCATCCTTTGCTGATTTGCTGCTGACACTTTGCTTTTATGTGCTTATCCATCTTTTCTTGTTTGTATTTACAGCAGTTCTTCACTACTTTTGTTCTTAGGCATTTGCATCTGTTATTAATAGCAGATGGGATAGAGAGGAACATAATCGTGTGATTCAGCAGCAGGCATGTCTCTTTAATCAGCAGCATCTGACACAGCATGCATTTACTGCATGATTGCACTGTCATGTTTGACACAAATGATGGATCACTGCTTCAGATAAGTTTAAAGTACTTGTTCATTGTATACAATACTAAAGTGTACTTTTTTGCATCCAGTCATCAAAAATTTCTGACCATAATTACAACACTGCCATCATGGTAATAAACAGTCAAAATATTGATTACTTTATAGTCCATTCCGCCTAGGACCACTGATGTATCAGTTTTACTTTGTAATGACAATCTCACATGAATCTACTGTTGTGAAATCTCACTTAAAAGAATTTGAAACCTAAAGAAGGCATTTTTCCTGACTAATATAGAGATGTCTATGATATTCTTCCTTATGTTAGATATGATCATTTCATGATCAGTGATTATTCAAAATATCTTTACTTGAATAAAAATGTATTTTCTGTTCCCCCTGATTTTTCAGATGTACCAGATTGTATTTATGAGGTGTTTGGACTTCAGAAATGTTTATCACTCTTCTATTTGACTTTGAAATATTAAGTATTGTATTTCACAGTTTGATTTCTTTATCAAGTGTACTTAAATATAGCAAAAAGAAATCTCATGAACTTTAAAGTCATGTCTATACCATGAAATAAATCATGTGGGAGTATATCTTAAGGCCCTGAGGACATGCGATGGGACATGGCTCCCATGGTGTATCGCTAAATAGCGATTTCTCCCTGCCCCGCAGAGCAGATTTGCTCACAAGGAGCTGCTGGGGACATTCTTTCACCATCCACTCAGCTATGTCCAGGAAGGTGCATCTGTGCTGACAGGTAAAAAGGTGGTGCTTCTGGGGCAGTGGAGCTTGGTCATGTATGATGCTAAGTGGCTGCATTGGTCCCTGGAATAGTTCTGTCATAGGACAGTCTGGAAAATCCCCACATTGGCACCTGCTCCTGTCCTGGAGCCAAGGAAAGTGTGCAGCCTTGTTTTGTACGCACAGCAGAGAACAGACTCCAGAGCCAGGTTGCTTCAGTTCCTGGGGCAATACGGGGCCAAACCCTAGCAAAGGTCATGTGAACAGCTTAGCAATACAGATGTTAGTGCCTGAGCCATTGCCATACACAAAAACTGCAAGCAATTAACTGATTCCTGCTGTGTATGACTGTAAAGGAAATGCAATGGGAAATTAATGTGCTATTGAAGATGCTGCAGAGATGATTCACTTAGTTCTCTCAGATATAAACCCAAGAAACAGATACAATCTTCTAAGACCTGCATGTACTTGAAGGTCTAATCATTTCAATGCTGTGCATTTGAACCCTTAAGATTACTATTTATAGTGGGGAAATGTATGATGGAACAGTTGGTTAGAGCATGGTGCTAATAACATCATGGTTGTGGGTTCTGTCCCCATATGAGCCATTTACTTAAGAGTTAAACTGGGTCCTTTTGGATTCCTTCCAATCCCAAATATCTTTTGAACCTGTGAATCATGTCAGATATGCTGGACAGAAGCTGGAGACATGAACACTTCAGTTTTAAGAGAGGTGACTGAAAAAGGATATTTAGCTTATTAACCCTGAAGGTCTGCTTATTAAAAGGAAATTAAAATATAATAACCAGGTATGTGGGGTGGAGCAAATAGAAATGACAGAGGTGAAAGAAATTTCTCTATTCTACTCTTTCACTCTTTTTCTCAGAAGTTTCTAAGTTTGCATTTGTCCTTCAGATAATATCCGCTTGTTGCATCCCAATCTTTTTCTGCTTCCTAGAACCTGCTTCCAATTGAGCCTGGAATTTTCCTGAGAAAACTTCAGAAATCTTTTCATGCAGCAGCCTGCTGAATAGCCTCAGAGTTCTGAAACTGTGAGCAAGCAAATGAAACTTGTTGCCTGTCACAAATCATTTACCAGGGGATGATGAGTTAACTTTGCAGAGGAGGACACAACGTCTTAGAGTTTGATGCCTGAGCAGAAATAGATGCTGCTCCAAAACTTCCCTTGCCTTCTCTCCCTGCCCAGGTTCTGTCCTCCTCAGACAGATGTCAGCAGGTGAAACAGCATTTTAAATCTG
Source organism: Sialia sialis (assembly GCA_009812075.1). Taxonomy (NCBI): domain Eukaryota; kingdom Metazoa; phylum Chordata; class Aves; order Passeriformes; family Turdidae; genus Sialia; species Sialia sialis. The sequence goes on from VRYO01001589.1 coordinate 8,573,879, forward strand.
CATAAGGAAAGACATGATAAATAGGAAGGAAGTCTAAATTAAAGTTACATTTCACATGTGGGGATAAGGTGACAAGGACAAGCCTGAGCCATTTCCTACCTTTTATTTGTTGAAGGTGATCCAGTGGCCTTGTAAGGAACCAGGGAATAATTAGTGATGTTGGGCTGATTATCTTGAAGCTTTTAGGCCTTGATAGCAAAAGAAAGATTAAAAGTGACAGTGGAGTTATTGTGCCATAATTCATCATGATATATGCAATGGGTACTGGCAGAGGCCTTTTGAAAACAGTTTATTAGTTCAATAATACTTACAGTAGTTTCACGAATATAAG
>VRYO01001589.1:8575209-8586426 GCA_009812075.1 Sialia sialis
GCTTGTGCTTTTGTAAGTGTATGATTTATAGAAGTTTCCATTATAGCTGAAGTTTTGTGCAGTTGATGGAAGCAGTAGTCAGATATTGCAATATCTAGCTTTAGGCAAGGAAAATGTGTAATTCCTAGATATCCTTTTTTATTAAGGGACATTTTGCATTGCCCTTCTTTCCTACTCTCGGCTCAAGTGTTTTATATAATTTTGCCCTGAGTGAATATATTGTTGATGTAAATACAGTAGGTACACTAATGTGCATCTTTTGACAGGACATGACCCACCCCAAGGGTGAGGAAAGGTTAGAATTGATTGAACTCCTTTGAACTTAGTGCAAAATAAAGGAATTCTGTATCTATACAATTTTTACAGCTACTTCAAGCCATAGAAATTACTAGAACATAGCAAATAATTGTTAGTAAAGTTTGTATCTTTTTTCCTTATCTTTGGCTATGATTAAGCATAGTCATAACTTCAAGAAGTAAAATAATTTTTTTTAATATTTAAAGTACATGCAGCAGGATAAAGTATGTACAGTAGGATGACTGTCCGGAGACTGTGTTTGTAGAAGAGATAATTACTGGCTGAAGGTGGACACCTGGGGCTTATCTCAGTACCAGTGAATTTAACAGTTCAGAGACCTCAATTCTGAGTCTTGATTTTTACAGTTAGAGTGATGCAATGGTCCCATGTGTGATTTGTCTCCAGTCAAATAATTCCTGGCACAGTTCAAAAGAGCACTTCAGAGGCAATTTGGAGGCTATCAACTTTTGTATCATGCTACTTAGCTTAAGGACTATAAAAAATAAGCTCTAGCTTGATTACTTGTATATGTAATCCTTGTAGGATTGGAATACTCTTAGCTCATTTCTAATATTCTCCCATGCTTTCTGATTAGTGTTATACTAAAACTTATCAGAGAATGAAGAATTAAAATAATGCCTTAACAATATGAAGGACCCAATAAATCTGAAAGACAGGTTTTGGGTGAGCAGCCATTAGAAGTGTAACATATAATGTCTAAGAAATGGATGTTGCTCTCTGTAACAACTTAAAGGTTAAAGTGCTTCCAGTGCTTCACAAAAGAAACCCATGCTCTAGCTCTTGCATTCTATGTCTTACATTTACAGTAGATAACAAAAAATTGTGTCCAGTATGTCAGGGCATGTGGAAGATGAGTATCTGCTTCATTGAGCTTATATGATCAGGGATTGTTTTGATGCTGAAGGGGAAGTGGTAAACGGAAGCACAGAGTCTGTGCCTGAGATGTGAGAAGCAGTGCCAAAGACCAAAAGTCTTGAGATACTAATTGAAGTGCCGTCAAAAAAATATGCAGACAGAGCTCTGGAGAGGGCGACCTGGATTTTGTGACTGATAAGAAATTGAAAACTAGGAATGTGAGGATTTGGAATATTCAGGGGAGGCTTGAGTAACTATGTAATGTTTACAAGGAATTTTTAGGGGAAGGGAATTGGGAGATACAAAGCTGGGGCATGTATTGGAGGATATGAAAGAGCTGATCTTATGTAAACTGGGTCAGGACAGTGAACTTGTGTGACAGCCGTCTGTCAGATTACTGTAGGCTGTCCTGCCTTATTTAAAGACTCTCATAATTCTCTCTGCATGGTCTCATTCTCCATCCTGTGTGTGTGTGATTACCAGGGTGAACTGGCCTGAGGGCAGTGAGTGCCAGCTCTTGGGGTCAGACTGGGGTGTAGGTGCCGGGCACTGCAGTGTGAGCAACTGCAGGGCTGGGGGTCTTCCACCTGCTGTGGGAGAGCAGTGTGTGTGTCCTGAAAAGCAGCTGCTAGAGGGACTGGAGCAAGCAAGGGGCTCAGCACGAATGGCCTGAGTGAGACTGTGGATCACATCCTGTGTACCTGGTGCTGGCTGCAGGAGCAGTTATTGTCTGTATTACCTGCAAAATAGGTGTTCATGCATCTTTACCAGAAAACTCCATGCTGAACTCAGCAGCTAGGAGGCCCCAGATTTGGGAATGTGTGTCAGGTGGATGGAAGGTCTGTGCAGATATCTGAGGGTAGCTGAAGCTGTGGAATGCCTGTAGGACAGGTGTGTATCTGTTGGCAGTGACCACTGGGATGGCCAGCTGGTGAGCTGTGGACCTATGGGGTGTGCACACCCAAATGAGTGAGTTTGTCTGCCCAAGAGGAGGAGGGGATGAAGCTGTCTGTCTTTCTGTCAGTCCTGGTAGTGTTAGGCTGGGCTGTGATGCTGTCCTTCTTTGTGGCAGGCTCTGCTTATGGATTTTTTGCTTGTGCCTGGGGAATAGGAACTTGGGCATTGCTGCTGGTTGGATCCACAAATGGGAAAGCAGCAGCTGCATCCATTGGTCCAGTCAAGAGGAACCCCCAGGTCATGGAGCTGTTTGAGGCAGCAGCAGCTTATAGCATCCTTATGTTTCATGTACTGTAAAAGAGGAAGGGGGAGAAAAACAATGCTCAGTTATTCTGGTTAAAACAGCTACTTGAAAATGGGAAGGTTAGAAATTATTTGTTTCTGTTCACTACTTTGATGAAAGCCATAGAGAGCAATATGTAACCAGGAGATTTCATTTTTTTAGAGTGACTGAAGACTTGATTGTTTGTAAAAATAATGAAATTAAGCTACACTGATATCTAAAAGGTCTGTCATATTCTGAAGAGCATTCAGAAATAGTGTAAGCTTTTACAAGCTTAGTTTCATGTTTTTTTGTCTGTTTGTTTTAAAGGTCCAAATATTATTCCTTTGGTGTTATTCTGTAATATAATGAGTTAAATATTGAAAATGTAGCCATTAAGATAATCTGTATGCTGGCCAAGATTGTGTAGCAGCCTCCTGAAGAGTTGACACTTTGAGCATTTGAACTTCTCTGTGTCAGTCATCTGTTCAGCAAAGAATGCCACTGCCTGACTGACAGTTCTCGTATCAGCATGGGACTGACCGTGCAGCTCTTTAAACATGTTGTGACAGAAACAATCTGAGCCAGCTTCAGCAGGGTTAGCACATTAAATTACCAATGTCAAGCCTCAGCAGTGCCTGCTGAAGAAAATATAATGCTCTTGTATGACCCACACACCATGGGAGAAAATAAAGGAATATGTCTTTGCTCCTGCTATTCCCATGGGGATAAGCAATTAGAAATTTATGAATATAGAATTAAGATAAGATCTTTTTATCTCAGAAGCATTAACTGCGATATTGAAATATACTGGTGCTTCACTAAGTTGAGTGCAACACATTTAATCAATATTAAGTGCTATTGATGTAAAACTTTTTAAAGAGGAGCTCTGGGCTAATTTAGACCTCCTGCTATTGAACAGACATGCTGGCTCTCTGATTTAATTTGTAGAGGGCCAGTCTCCTGACAGTAAAGAACAGGCTTCAGCAGTAAACTGAAGGCTAAACTGCTTTCAGGAGAGACTCAGAAGAGGCTCATACTCCTGTGAGACAAGGTCTGAGAACACAGGTGTAAAATTAGTTGAACTTGAGAATTTCTCAAAGTGTATTGATATTTCACCTAAAACAGTTTCCATAAGGGAAGAAAAAAGAAAAAAAAGGTGAGGGAATGGACAGACCTTAATCCCAAACAAATCCAAGAAAAAACCCTAAAGAAAGGAAATGCAAAAAATTTTGGCTAATTTGCAATCCAAAGTGAGCCATGTTGTTTTGGCATTCACAGGGTTGTAATAACCAAAGGAAGTGCCCTGAGATGAAAGTACAATATTTATCTGTGGAGATGTGAAGCTTCTGAAAACATGTACCTGAGATGGGACTCCTTTTGATTAGAGCTAGATGCTATGGAGGAGTCATGACTACAAATAAGGATTTGGGTTGTGCTGTTGAAGAATATTTGGATCCTAAACTCGAGAGAGTATGAGGAAAAGTGAATATCTCCATATGAAAATTAAGCCATATGCTGTTGGGATTCAGAGCTACAATAGCCCTCTGAGAAAGCACAGCATATATTTAACACCTTTAAAGAGGATTTGCACGAAGGAATTCAGCTGGGATGCAGTATCTTCTGAATGATGTCAAATTTTAATTCTAAAATGTGATCAAGACTTGCTCTTCTATTTCAAATGGAAGTGACATTACCTGTGTTGTTCTACTATCCTAAAGAATATAATATTTAGTGCAATTCATTCCTTGGTATGTATGTCTGAATCTATTTGGACTGCTCTTCTCAATTAGCCATTAGCTGTCTCTATTTTGTCTGAAGCTGAGTTGGTCCTGCCTTAAGAATTAATATAAAATCAACCAAAAAGTGTAGAGGAGGCTGAAAAACTAGGTAAGCTTTAGAGCCACACTTCTGGTTCTCTTTTCTTTTTGTACTACTTCTGTATTCACTTCTGCCATGTGACAGTGATTTGGCAGGAAGAGTTGCAATTACCTTTATCCCAATAAGGGCTAAATTACTAAGGCAGTAAAACTGAATTCACGCAAGCTCAAGAGTGGCTTGAAATCAGGGGACTTAACTTCCTGGAAGAGTGTTTTATTGGATAATTGAAATTTTGTAGTTTTGGAATTTATTTTTATTTTCAAGTCTTTTATTAAAAAATTAAGTAAAATACACAGTTTGTTGGTAGCCCAGTTACACTATGACATTGTTAGAGCATTCTTGTCAGCCCATCCAAAGGCATAGGTATAAAAACAACTGGGTTCTGCATGATATGGGGCAAGAGAAGAAGAAAGATCACAGGCTGCTTGTATGGGACAATTGCATAAGGAAGTATGACTTTAATAGCTTTAGTGCGACTTTAAAATTAATCACAGTTAAGTAGTGAATTTTATCTCTAGAAAAGGAGTTTTTCATGAGGTTTTTTTTCCTGGCAGTTGGCAGTACTATCTTAATCCTGTTCCAAAGCAGCCAGGAAACTACAGTGCTCAATCCAAGCAATGTTCTTTCTTGTGACAGAGTAAAATAGTAATAACACCTGTGTCTGATGTTCAACTGTGCCATGAAACAAGCAGTATTCCTTTGCAGAGCAGTCCTGCTTTTGTTAAAGGTTTCTGCTAAGAATTGTTGCAGGAGAACCTCCAGTCTTTTTCTATAGGTACATTTCTTTTTTTCAGCTAGGTTCAGTGCAAACAATAGAAACGGGAGTCTGAACTTATCCTTCTCTGCTTGAGAATGTTATAAACTGCAGGTGTAGTTGCAGAGAAGAAAAGGGAGTTGCAGCTACATGCTGGTACTTCTAAGAAAAGGATGCTTTCATTTAAAGCACAATTCATATTATACAAAGAGCAGGGTTGTACTGTGAACTTCAGAAGGTGCATTGATAGGGAAAATATTTTTTATTTTGATTTAATGACTAAATAGTAAGTTTTATGTTCATAAAACTTATATTTGAACCACTTATAGTACCAGAAATGTCAATATTTCCCTGTATAAATATCTTGCAATGTAAAGGAAATTGCCATGTAGAAGACTTAATATAAATAAAAGCAGATAGTTAAAATGACGCATTTAATCAAGCCGAGGCAATGGTCATTCATACTTTATACATTTCCTGCTGCTAATGTTGGGGGGATAATGTGAATATATGGGTATAAAAGACTTCTTAATTTCTGTGTATAATTTCAACTGTGAAAGGCTCTTATTTATTAAAAGTTCTTTAATTGTACCTATGACTGTTGTTGCAACTAGCCCCAGTAACCCCAGCAGCATGGAATTTAGCTAGACACCTTGTAAAATCTGACTGCCTTTTCCAAAAGCATTTGTAATTACACATAAACTTCTCTTTTGGATCATAGCCTGTTTCTTCCATGTAATTACTTGGGGTCTAGCCTCAGTTTTGTTAATTGTTCCTTAGTGAGAGAGATCTTTTAGTTTTTGTCTCTTTGTTCCTGGCTTTGCTGCAATCAAATTAGGGATGTTTAAGGTGATTCTCTGAGGAATCAAAAGCAGGGTAATACCATGTGCTGATCAGAAATGGCGTGACAAGAAATCTGCTTTATCTTGTGTCATGGGGAAACTTATTGACATAAACAAAAAATAAGTATCTCTGCTTGGGCCAGCTCTGTTTTTCTGGCTGACAGAATGAGTCAGAACTAACTTTCTACACAACACCTTTCTATGGTTTAGCCCCAGCAAGCAACTGAGCCCACACAGCCACTCATTTGTTTGCTCACCCCAGTGGGATGAGGAGTGAGTAGTAGTGTGAAAATTCAGGGGCTGTGATAACAACAGTCTAATAAGAAAATCAAAGTTGCATACACAAGCAAGCAAAATAAGGAATTCATTCACCAATTCCCATGTCCCAGACATGTCCAGGAAAGCTGACTTGGGAAGACAAAAGCCATCTCTCTGAACATCCCCTTCCTCTTTGTTCCTCTCCCCTCTCTGTATGATGAACATGATGCTGTGTGGTGTGGAATATCCGTGGAGTCAGTCTGGACCCGCTGTCCTGGCTCTGTCCTCTCCCAGCTTCTTGTACACCCACTGCTTGCAGTCGTGTGAGGAGCAGAAAAGCCTTGACTCTGTGCAAGCACTGCTCAGCAGTAGCTAAAGCTCCCTGAAATATCAGCACTTTTTTCAGCACAAGTCCAAAACATACCAGCTACTATGAAAAAAAAAATAGCTCTATGCAAGTCAAAACCTCAATAACACCATCTGAAATTCCCATTCATTCAATGGTACCATGTTCTCAGTAAAAAATGCTGCACAAACTTGATTTTCTTTTTAATCATGTCTTTAATTAATTTTGGAATTATTGAAGGTATTACTTTGAAGTGAATGCATCTGTTGTGATGCTCCTTCGTGACTTTGTTTTTTCTACAATAGGTTCTTATTTTACTTTGTCTTACAGTACATCAGCTTTTAAAATTGGAAATGCTTATAGCTAATTATAATCTGCTGAACAGTTAGATCAAATCCTGGATAGATAGTGTGGCTTGTGCTCTGTCTGTATAATGGTGGCCTTGTTAATATTCTTTTATTTTGCTAATTTATACCTCTGCAAGCCCCAGAAGTTCCTTAATCACCTTTTTCAGATTGCAAGAACTACAATGGAACTTTGTTTTTCAGAGCTTAATTGGATGATCTGTTATTATGCAAGGGGAACTTCTCTGCAGATGGTAGAGAAGTCTAGTAACGATGTTGCAGAGTGAAATATCCCAAATTAAGTCTTTCCCCCATTGAAGGCAATGTGATTTTTATCTTTGGGGTGTTACATAGCACCATGAAAATATTCAAGAAGTTATTTTATAAATACTTGGAGGAAACAAGCAACCTTTAACCCAAAATAAGTGTAGGGGAGGGAGTTCTCAGTGGGACTTATTTTCTGTTCCCAACCATCTCTTGTAAAGTTTTGATTTTGTGTATTTATTTGCTTTAAACCTATCTGATCTTGATACCACATGGTAAAAGACACTTTCTAATAGAGTACAGAAATTATATTGAAGTAGAAAAAATAATTGAAATAGTGCCTTTATCTATAATATATAATGCTTACAATAAAGAAATATATGCTGCAAGCTTAGTCTGATTGCCAATTAAATTTTATATCAATCACTCTTTGTAGCATATGCATATGCATTTTCTTCTATCAATTTGACTTGAATTTCTGTATATATTTTTTTCCTTTCTATCAATGTAACTTAAATGCATGAATTCTAAGAAAAACATTCTTAATAATGTTTAGCTTTAAAGAAAAAGTAGTCATAGTAGTAATGGCATTAAAATGGTCTCTAAATAATAAAGACACCAAGAAGTTGTATCAGCAGCAGCCTGAAGAAATGTCCACCCTGAGGTGGATCAACTATCTCCTTTCCAAATCCACAGAGACATGGCAAATAAGTAATTTAATTATTTTCCAATCATATCCTTTGAGTATTTTGCTTTTGAGTATTTAGAATTGAGAATGATGCTTTAGCTTTAAACAACTTCAGCATCTTTCCTTGAGACTAACAATGAGCTTACACTTCATTTGCACTTATTGATACTAGCTATTCCATGAGAATTGAATTTGCATCCATAGATGGCTCTTTTAAATCCTTTGTTAGCAGTAATACTCTGCAAGCTATGTTGCACTTCTTTCTGCATTCCAGGAAAACCAGCTCCTTTTTAAAGACTTGAAAGATTTTGGACTAGAAACTCAGCAGCTGTAGTCTGTATTCTCCATGATCTGCAGGGGTCATTGCTCAGAATGGCAGTTACAGGTGTTTAACTTTCAAGTGTACACAAAAACCCAGAATCTTGAAAAAAAAAAAGAAAATCTCAAGTGAAAAGAGATGTCTATTTACTTGACTAAGAATTTGGAAGTATGAGAATTACCTGATAATTTTCTTCCAATCTTCCTCTACTTCTGAGGCTTCCTTCTTTCTGAGCTGAAACCTATCTTTAAATAAATTGATGTATTTGATGCACAGAATGTGAATACCCTATGGAGAACAAACTGCTGAAGCTTCCTCTTGTTATCTCACTTTTTTTTCCCCTTTTCATTTTTGAGGAAATCAACACCTGGGAACTGGAAGGAGGAAATAAAATTACACCAAAAATTGAAAGAGAGGAATGGAATTTTATTGCTGAATTGAACTTGGGGAAAATAATTTATCAATCCTTTCCCATCCACTGCAGATGCAGCTGATGGAAAGATTTTATTAGAAATACCTTTATAGCAGAGAAAAACAAATTATTACACTACCAGAACCTCAGCAAGAAAGAGTAGCTGTGGAATATAACTAAAATTGCAAGTACGCAATAAGATAATTTTTCCCCCTAAAAGTACAGGCGTAAAGTGGCAGTGATTTATGCCTCTTAAAAGATGTCTTGGCATTTCTGTGAGTTATGTTTTACTATACAAGTCACTGGGTTCAAATAGAGTATCTACATAACACTTGGTACTTTATTACAGGTGTGTCACCTACGATATTTGATCTAAAACAGCTAGAAGTCTCCTAATTTCCTATTGTAATCCTACTTTTTAAAATTTTTGGAGAGTTTAAAAATCCTATTAGTGGTATGTAAATTAAAAAAATAAAAACTCTTGACATGCTCTACAACTTCTCAAAAGAGCTAAAAATGTTCAGAACTAAATATGATAACTGAGAAAAAGTGGGGATTTGGGGTTTTTTTTTGCTTTTTTTTGTGGTGTTCCCTGTGTCTTCTCTAGTGTGTCACTCCCATTCCTTCCCTGGTGAATCTGGGCTCCCAGTTGACAAATATCACAGAGGAACACTATAATTTCTTCTAAACTTCTCTGAAAATTTAATCAGTAACTGTGTATATGCACAAGTAATTATAGGGATAGATGATGGTAGATTATAGACACAAGACAACATTGAAATAATCTATAATGTTCGCAGTTGGCTACAACTCACTGGAATGCTATGACTTAGTTTTCAGGTTTATTCCACTGTCTAAATGTTGGCCATGACACATAATCTTGCACTGAGCCCCTTTTCATTCTTTCATGTTGGGCTCAAGCAGATTGCAGAGATGTTGGGTCATCTCTTACTCTTCTGATATCCTTTACTGGTCTTGAGTTTCTTCCCTCTTGATCATTTAAACATATTACTGCTCTCAATCCAAACCCACTTTCCACACAGGGCACATCACAATAATTTCTTAGCCCAGTGCAATGAAAGGAATTAAGAAGTCGTCTTCTCTGTGCTGAGGAATTTAGATGATTAGTAGCCAAGAAAAGGACAAAGGTAAAGAAAAGACAGGAAGAAAGCAGTGTAGCCCTGCTTGGAGGCACAAAAGTGGGAGGTAAGCGGGATTGAATGACTGACTGCCTCTCATTGCTCCTTCTGCATCCCTAGCACAGTAATCAGGGGTTTGCTAACTCCACAGTGTTTTGCCTGGATCAGTGTGCTGATTTCAGCCAAGGAGAGGGCTAAGTTTTCACAGTAGCTGTGAGGGGACAGAGCCTGGAGCCTTCTGGGCATGGCTGAGAACCTAATTTTATTTCGAACCATCCCATGTCATTGCCAGGTGTGGGAGAAAAGGACTCTCACTTCTGCAAAGGTTGTTCCTTCTGATGGAGCAAGGATGGCAGACAAAATAGTGGTTGGGATAGGGTACCACTGGTTATCAGTCTGGTCAGATCATCCTGGGTGAACATTTTGTGTGTGAATCATTCTATTTTTGTACACTTTTGTTATTGGTATTATTGCAGTTACTATTAGTTCTCTTACCTCTTACTGTTTCCAGCACATTGGTCTTGTCTCAACCTGTCATCTTTACCACATGTGCCTCCAGTTCTCCTCTTTGGACACATTTTGGAGTCTCAGTTAGGGATGGGGAGTAGAGGGGCACTAAACTGGGGAGTAGAATTTCTAAATCACAACAAACAGGCAGAAAAATGGGAGGAAAAGCTAATACTGTGGAAGTTGTCATTCCCAGATCTTGGGCTTTATGAACATGTGGCTGTACATGAAACCTCTTGTGCCTTAGACCCTTATTCTACCCTAATTTTAATTAAATTAGGTGAATAGTAAAAATGTTTCACCGTTATTAAATTTCAGCAAAAATTTTTAAAATGGACTTACAAAAAAACCCTACAGATTTGTGCTAAAGTTACAGTTATCTTTATGGGGACTATCATGAGTCTTTTGACTTTCTTGCTTCACTTCTATTTTTTGTCTGCATGATCTCTTCTTTATTAAATTTAAATTTTATGAGGTCTTGGAAGAAATGAGGTATCAAAATAACATTCTGCAATTAAAATAATGTAACTGCAAATAGTGTTCACTAGGACAGGATATTGTCCATGTTTTCCATCCATGTAATATTGTCTTTGGCCCTGTACACCGTGAAAGCTCATATGTCTTAGTCCCCCAACAGCAGGGTAAGCAGCCGTATATGAAGGGCAAGGAATGACAAAGTATCTTTTACACAGTGCTGCCCTGCTTGGAGCTGTAAAACTGATGGGTGAATGAGCTTTCCTCCTGTGAATACTTAGGCCATCAAATGCATTTTAAACTTTACGGTATATGTTAAAACTGTAAGGTTACTTTATGCAGTGCTAGAAGAAATCCTGAGTTTCCTGTGTTATTTAATACCACATAAAACACAAGAAGAGGTAAGATAACTATTCTACATTTTATAAAGAGTAAACAGGATCTCCCAAGTTTCTGTTTTGAAAAGTCAGCTCAGGGAGTTCCTATGCAGTTTATATTCAAAAGTAGGATGTGCAAAAAAAAATAAATTATTACTGCAGTGTGCATATGTGCCCAGCTTATGATGGGACCTGCAAAAAAATAAATCTGTGCATTGGT
>VRYO01001589.1:8587426-8652477 GCA_009812075.1 Sialia sialis
TTTGAAAGAAAAAGTGGTACTGATTTATCTGTCAAAGCCATCCAAGTTTTACTGAGCTCTCCCTTACAGCTGCTCAGGTGACTCTTACATTTGTTACTGTTAATTCAGTGTTGTACTTAAAAGGAACAATTCTGTTTGACAGCTGAGATATGATCTTTAAAGAATTTGTCTTAGCCCCTGAAACAATACAAGTCAATTGTATTTGTTGCAGCAGATAAGTCAAAGTATCTGTTTGGTCACATCTTCTACAATTGTTAGTCAAACTGGCTGACAAATATTCAAAGAAATCTCAAAACTATGGTGAAATTAGAGGGGGAAAAAATAGCCAATTATTCTTGATGTTAAGAAAATATTGGATTCAAGTTTGTTTACATGCTAATAATTTTATTTAACATTAATGTACTTTTTCACAGTTTCTATAGTTTGATAAACAGTCACTACCACACTTCATGCCACTTTCATTGACATGTGGTTTCTGATTAATGCAAGCTATGTGTTTTTCTGAAATGGTCTAACAACATCTTCTTACATATATCCTTTTAAAATTTTGGAATTTTTTTTTGAATTGCCATCATTGTGTTATGAATAGCTTTTATTTCCTCAATAACTTTTTTTCTCATATTGATTTGATTACAAAAGTTATGTTCCCAGAAGAAATGTGTGTAATTATGGGGAAGTAAATTCGCCTTTGCACGTTATCAACCAGAAATGTCATGGTGGCAGCTTTGTTGGACTTGTAATTGTCAATGGGGATAAGCTATGCAAAACTTTTGTGCAGTCGTTTAACTAATAATCAAACTATGTCAGAATTGAGAATATTCATAACTTTTGGATGTGAAGCCCTTTTACAGGTTAGGATCTTGCTGAGCAAGCTTTATGCCTGCTGTTTATATATGCTTTGCCTCCTTTATTCTATAATGGTATTTTTCCCACCTTGGTATGTTGAAAAATGCTAAGTAGTTTCTCTTATGGTCTGATAGAGTACATGGGAAATTCTGGAAACCATAAAGTATCCCAGGAGGTGTGGATATTTTAGGTTCTTTGGGGTTTTCCTTTTCTACCTGCAGACCCATAGTCCAGGTGTGTGTGTTTCATACAGCAGTAATTTAAGCTCTGTAAACCAAAGCTTTTCTTTGGATTTGTGTCTCATGACTTATATCTTCTGATTTTTTCAGGTGTGAAAGCTATAGATTGAATTGCTGACATTATTATGGTATTATTGCATGAAAGCCACTGCCCTGGCAATAAGAACCAACCTACCTTGTCTTGAAATAAAAAAAATGTTCTCAAGTTCTAGAAATGAAATCAAGAGCAGCAAGGACAATCTGTGCTGCATGGCTGGCTGGGTCAGGGGTCTCACCCTCAAGAGCCTGGAGGAATCAGGGCAATGCTGAGGGTTGTGTCCTGGGACAGGGCCAGCTCTGGTGTGGGTGTACAGAGCTGTGGGGATGGGCATAGACTCACATCAAGGCTGTGACATCAGCAGTGCTGGCAGGAGCTCTCTGGAAAAGCCTGAGCCCCAGCAGTCAGACCTTCTGGTGAGGATGCTCATGGGGTTATTAGTCTGACACCTGAAACCTGTGACTAGCTGGGCAGTGTGCTGGTGGGAAGGGTACAGACCTGTGACCATGACTAAAGTTAGATGCTCTGAGAATTTGAAGTAATACCCTCTTTGAACTGCCCAAACTCCATTATAACAGGGATTTAAAATCTCAGTAGTGTTAAATCACCTTTACCTGGGGATGTGTAGGATCAGTTGGAAGAAAATACTTTGCATAACTCTACTCTGAAGTACATTGACTTTAGGGCTACATTTATGACCAGCTTCTCTGTGTATTTTTATTTAATTTACAGTAATGTCATGACTATAAGACACACCTTAAAGCCTAAAATTTTGATCGAAACCTGGAAGTGTGCCTTATAATCCAGTGCGCCTTATATAGGGAAAAAGTTTGAGTATTGAAGGGATCTCAAAACAATTTCTGTTTCACATTGCGCAGCAACAAGCATGAAGCTTGCAATCAAATGACCCTGAGCAGGCAAGAGCCACGCGAGTTGTGAGCAGCCCAGTGCGGGAGGAGGCTGCAGGGCGCAGGAGAATGGCAGGCGGGAGTGCCGGGGCCTGAGGCAGGGGGATGGCGCCTGGGGCTGCGTTTAAAGGCTACACCGATCGGTGAAAAATGTTTGCAAATTAAGCACCTGCCAATAAACCCCACGATTGCGTAATTCTGTTAGTAATTCATTAGTTCGTGGAAGTTGCACACAGATCGTCGCTGCAAAAAAAAGTGCACCTTATAATCCAGTACACCTTACATATGGAAAAAGTTTGGAAATTTGCAAACACCCAGAAGTGTGCTTTATGATCTGGTGCTCATAAGCTTTATAGTTATGAGATTACTGTACGTATAAGAAGACCAGAAGTACTTTGCCCAAAAGGAGTTTGTAACTTTCATAAGGACAACTTTTTTTCACAAAGACTATCAGTGACAGCAGTGTTTTGATAAACGAAAATACTGAAAGGAGAATAATGTTCCCTTGCTTCCTAACAATCACTCTTTCAACAATTTAATTTTTTTTACAGTTTGCATTCACTGGATTTAGATATCTAGTCTGTATATTATTTTAATTTCTGACTGTGAATTTTCTAACTAAACTTATAATTGAAGATAAGCATGAGTACAAGTATGACATTGCACTGGTACTTACATGCTTCAAATAAATACATCTGTAAGATTTCTAAATCTCTCACTGTTTCGAGAAAAAAGTGTTTAGTAATTGAGAGATAAAAATACAAAAATATTTATTTTCAAATGAGCTGCACTTCCATGCTGCTTAATTTTGTCAGCAATTGCACACCTGAAATTCTGGATTTTTCATTCTGATTTTAGTATGTCACATAAGACCAAGAAAAATATATCCATTCTTGCCTACTCCAGTCAGACACAATTTTTTAAACTCCTACCACACTGATTATGTTCCATAAGAATAGGGTTTCTGAAACACATTTAGTAAATTATTTTTTTCTTTTAGCTCATAGTGAAAGCATTTTGAGGAGCAATTCAATGTGAGTAATGCTTACAGTGTTACTAGTATACCTGTATAGCTTCAGCATCCAGCATCTAAAAGAAGTTCCAACAAACTCTAAACCTGATTTTCTAACTGTGTGAAACCATGAAGATTTTTAATACCCAAAAATACCTCATATTGGAGATACTGAAGGAGCACTTAATAATCTGAAGCATTTTGTAGGTTTCAAAAAGACTTCTTGTATTGGGAGGTATTCCACAGCTGGCCTTGGAACCACATTAAAACTGTAGGTGAATGATGAAGGCACAGAGTATGTGTCTCTTGAGATGTTACCTATCACCTTGTAAATTGAAAACTAGTTTAGCAAAAAAGAGCTGCTGTGATTACTGAATGAATATAAAGCTTTCACTTCTGTCATTTAACAGCTGGCAAATTGCATAGCTGCTTTTTGGGAGAAAAATTAATAGGTTTGTATTAGCAGAGATACATAAAATAATTTTCTCTCACAGGGTTTATGCGAAACAAATTGATGTACCAGTCTATATCTTAGAGGGCCAGTGCACCAAGAGCCGGTACCTTTACGGCTACAGAAATCTGTAAAATGCCCTAGGTAGATATTCAACGGGTTAACATCTCCAGGTGACAAAGTGGTATGAAAGCCTTAGAGAAGAAGAAGAAGAAAAAAAGCCTATTTGATCTATTTAAGTCTTTTGAATTTGCGCAGCTATTATCCTTGCTATCAGTACACTGCAGATTTTATCCTTGCTTCCTTCTTTCATATCCTGTGGGGATATAGTTCTGACTGTTTTTTTCATTTTCTCTTGTTTGGATATTTAAGCAGGTGAGGATAGGTATTAGTAGAAAACAACCCCCAAAAGCTCCTTGGTTATGTGTGAGGAGGTTGTCCCATTCCATCAGACATGGCAGCAGAGAAAATTTTATTATTTCTTCTCTGCATAATCATTATAAAGGGAAAGATGATCTTAGTGCTTCTTTCTGTTCACTGTGGGATGTATCATAGAATTATTAATAAACTAAACAGGAACAAAGCACTCTAACAGATAGCAAAGGGATACAACAGTGACCACAGCCACCCAAAAGTTTAGTTCCGTCTACCACAGCAGCTGCTGATCCTCTTCCTTGTCTGGGATGAGTGAGCAGTCAAATCAGGCCCAGTGTCCTTGTCCACAGCAGAATATAGCCCCTTTCAGGATGCAGAGGCGCTGACAACCATCTCTATTGTTATTGGATGGATCACAGCCCGAGTTTTGTTTGGGCCAAGCAGCACTTTCCTGAACTACTCTGGGGGATAATTCAGAAGTTGATACAGCCTGGTGACTGTTCTGAACAAACAATCTGGATACAGCCCTCCTGTTTTGCAGGCTCAGAAAGTTTAATAATCATGTGCCAGCTGGCCTGAGTTATGTTCAGTTTTAGTGTACAGTTAGTCATCATGTCGCCTTACCCTAATCACAAAGAAGTGACTCACTTGTATGTGAAGTCTCTGCAAGTGCAACATCATCTCCAGTGAAACACAGTCTTCTGAGGTTTTTAATAGGAGAGACTTTTTTTTTTTTTTTTTTAAGATTTAGAGAGCAGCCTTACCCCCTTGCATACTTGTAGTACAGAAACAAACATGAAATTAATGAATTCTGTGACAATTTCAGTATTAAACTCGTTCCTTGCTTCCAGTAAATAAGCTTTTAGACAAATAATAGCAGACAATCTTCTTTAGCTGCACATTGAACAAGCATTGCAGTAAACTTTCTTTGATATGGCATCAGCCTCACAGATGGCTTCATTGTTTAAATAGCCACAAAACTAATTTTGCTGCCAAGATTGTGACAAAACTGAGGTGTATGAAAATATCTTCTGATGGTCTATGTGCTGTTTTGGGCTTATGGTTTAAATATACAATAGCAAGTAAAGTGGACAGAATGTCATGGTACGTAAAAATGTTGCAAAGAATTCCTGAGTTTCTTCTGTCTCGTTTTGAGGTTTTTCACACTTTGGTGTTGGAGACCCAAAAGAATGGCAGAGTTGGAGAATGCATGGAAATTTTTTAATTGTGTCTGTCTGTAAGTACTAGAACCAGCCACAATCTCATAAGAAGAGGTAGATGAGAATCTATTTCATCTCCAGATCCAGATGGTCCTGAGAGTTAGTCCTCTACAGAGTAAGTTTTAATTAGACCATTATTGAGCAAATAAACTACAAATTGGACCAGTATAGACTTTAGTTGGGTGTAGGACATTATTTTTGTGGACTCCAAATAACCCATTGTGTAAAATGAGTTTAAGATTATTTAAAAAAAAAAAAAAGGAAGTTGTGGTTTGTAATTACAGGTTAGGAAATCTTCACTCATTAAGAATTACTGTGATCTAATGCAAATCAAATTCAAGCCTTAGGAGCCAAGTGCTTTAGAAATTTCAAGGGAACTTTATACCAAATGTTTCAGAGGAAATGTCTAGAGAAATCTGCCACTCACTGCCACTCTTCAGTTCCTTGGAAAGCTATTACTTAGTGAAACAGTGTTATAGGCTTCACTCTTAGGAATTTAATTCTTCTCCTTGGAACAACCGCAGGTCATCATAAGAAGACTGAACCTTTGACATTTGTGGTTTAATTTTTTTATTTCCTTTTTCTGATTATGTAATATAGAATGCAAACAAAATTAGGTGCTTTTAATACCACAGTACTTAATTTAGCTTTGCAGTGGATTTAAGTAACTACTTTTCTCTAGATTACTGCTTCCTTGTCCCATCAATGCAGAAGGATTTTTAGCAGGGTGCTCACACAAGATGGATATAGGCACATCAGCCTAGCATGAGTCAAGCTTGAGGGATTTTGAATGAGCTTTTAAGATTTCTCATGTCAAAACTGACTAGGAAAAAAAAATCCCCCAAATCAAAATCACTTTAGGATGGATTTGCATGATGTGCCACAGATAATTTCTAGAAATAGCAGATATTGTCACCTAATAAATACATGCTAAAATACGTATTTACAGGACAGATTTTGTTAGTTCTAAAGATGCTACTTCATTTTACTGAGGAAAAAAATTAGGGGGGAAGAAAAAAAAAAAACAAAATGAAAACCAAGGTAGGGTTTTTTTATTCAGTCTCAAAACCACACTTTTTTCTTAATTGATTAGGGTACCAAGAACAACAAAATATGAAATTGCATATGTAGGGTTTTGACCTTTCTGTTCTTGTTTCTCCTTTTCCTCCCATTTGTACATGACCCCTTTTACCAGGTACTTGTTCTACCTTGCAAGGAATCTACTTTGTAAAAAGCAGTTGTCATGAAGAAACTTTCGATTACAGCTTCATAATGTAGTTCATTTTGCTCTCTGAACTCGTTTTATTCTTGATGTTCTTCATTCTTATTCCCACACTGAGATGACAAGCATCTCCATGGTGTTACCCACTGCAGTTTAGTCATCCTACCAAACATGCAATTGTGTATATATTGGAGGGATTTTTTTTTTTTAATTTTCTTTTCAAATCCAGATCAGTTATTTTCACTTATTTATAGATTGTTTGTATATATCACTGTAAGAAAAAAGAGACTGGTGGAAAGCACTGAAAATAAGCAACAAAAAATCACGTTGTTGTGTTAAAACAGAGGTTTAGTGACAGAATTTATTTTTTTAAAGAGCACTCTCTGCCTCACCTTGGCTGATTAAATAGAAAGCATGTTACATGTTGTGAGACACACATAACACTAGTTAATTTGGGATTTTTTTTTGTTCCCTCAAGTCATCTAAATCATGAAAGTTTATAAACTTTCACCATTCTAAACTCACATTAAAATTAGTATTTTCATCAAAAGCATGTTAACCTTTCACAGGCTATAGCTATGGAGCAAAATACTCACTGCTCCATTCAGGTCCACAAAGTTCTGCAAGTAGAAATGTATGTTACTTGAGGACTTCCCAGGTTGTACGCTATTTATAATTCTTCTATAGCTGAACTTTTTGAGATGGCAAATTCTTCTCCTGCCTTATATTATTTCTATTTTTCTATACAGCCAGAGTGGCAAGCGTGTTACATGTCAGCCTTGTTGAAGTATGAGCCTGCAAATGCTAACCAGACAAAAGTCTTTCTAACTGCCATGGCTTTCAGATGCCATATCTGAAAACAAATGGGGACAAAGTTGAAAAAAAACTGCTGAATTTCTGTTACCACAAGAATTTCTAACAATGGAAACAGAACGAAGTATTGAACTAGGTGAGAAAAAAAAAATCAATCAACATTCCTTCAGGAAACTGGAAGGACTTGGACTGCAGGAGCTTGAGAACTGCAGTTCTGTCATCCATACTGACTCCTGGTTTTAACCTGTGACAGACAATTCTTAGCAGTGACTAGGCACAAGGACAGGACAGAGCCTTTTTTTCCTGTCGCTGTATCAGTAAGAAATGTGAAGAAAAAGTGGCTAGACATTTGCTGTGCTGCATTTTCAGGACTTGGCTATAGGTCCCAATTCCTTTCATCTTCAATTATGGGCTCAGACAAGAGGCTTGCATGTCCTATTGAATTCCTGTTAAAAATTTGCCTCATGATTGTCTGCTAGCAAGATGAAGTTTCAAGTCTCTGAGGGCAATAGAGTGCCACTTATGAAGGAGTTAAATATGTGAGAATAGTTCCGGAAAGCTTGCAAGAGTCCACACTCTAGTTTTGCTGAAAGCCACCACAGTGACAGAAGCGAGGCAGTGCCTGCACAAGAGTGGAGAAATTTTTAATCTGGGGCTCTTTTTAATCTGAATAAACAGCAAATAGGCGTGAATGCCAGAAAGGAGGACAAAATGAGAGAGAGAAAAAATAGGTTTTGAAAGACTATTACCTTTAATTAGTAATAAGGGTCTGCAGATGTGATGGAATGCTGGTGTCAGCTGAAGATAAGCCTCTATGAAATCATCAGTTGTGTAGCTATTACTGAAGCTGATATTT
Source organism: Sialia sialis (assembly GCA_009812075.1). Lineage (NCBI taxonomy): Eukaryota > Metazoa > Chordata > Aves > Passeriformes > Turdidae > Sialia > Sialia sialis. The sequence goes on from VRYO01001589.1 coordinate 8,595,406, forward strand.
TCCAAATTTAATCTGCCATTTCTCCTTTCCTTGTCTCTCAGAACTATGAGGTTTTCCCTGACCTCTATGTAGTTAGGCTTGAGAACAGAAACATGGTACATTCGAGTCCCACAGTTTGCATTTATCAAATAACATTTATCTGTTCAGATTTAAAGATTTTTTCTTCTTGAATGTATTTTGCTGAAACCTAAAGAATGTTGATTATATTTAATAAGTATTTTTTGGAGTTTATCTAAAAGGTTTGTATATAATGCTATTGCAACTTTAAATCTTAGAGTAGGCTCATGTCTTATTCTCTTAAAATTACTGTCCTTTCCTTATATGGCAGGTCTTAATAATTCAAAATCCAATTATATTTAGTAGCAACAATCATTTGAAAGAGTGTTGGAAGCAATAGAGAGAATATGTGCTTGTGAAATCTCTTTCCAACACTTTGATTCACAATTCATCTGTACAGTTGTAATATGTATCTCGTTGTCCTGCCCCTCAGTAAGTTTAATCTTTCTTTTGTCTTTGTACCATACTTCTCAACCTGGATCAAACAGATTCATGTGTAAGGAGATTTTCAAGGAAAAAAATGGAGGAAAAAATAGTCTTCAGATTGTTACAGGTGTAAAATTTCTGCATTAAGATAAATGTAAATCTTTTTAAAGTCCACTGCATTTTTGATAGTGACAAGAATATAAAAAAATCTTTATTGTGCAATATATTTTATTTCATCATGTTAGTATAGAAAGATAATCTTGGTATGATTCTGTCTTCCATCTTTAAATAAGTGTGCTTTTTAATTTAAAGTGAAATCAATTTCTTTATTCTCTGTCAAATTCAATTTTAACTATCTCTATTGTCAGACCCAAACACCTGTGTCATGGCAGGTTGACAGGATAGGACATCTGCAAGTGGGCCTTTTAGACTTTTTGTCTCCGGTAATGCCAGCCAAATGAGGAAGCTTCTTTATTTATTGATAAGTCTACTTAATGTACAGGGAGTAACTGCGATTTAAAATTATTTTATCAATTTAGATCAGCTTCAAACTAGATACACTACCCCCATTATCCTCTCTCCATATGACAGCATGGAAACTACCCAATAGGTTATGTTTCCACTAAGAATGCATCTCATTTTCAACCTACTTGTAATTGTGATTTGTTCTCCCTTTATTCCAAGCCTTGCCTTCAGCTGGTTGAATATTTCTTATGACCTGCTGTTTGCCTTTCAGTGGCTTCCTAGTGGCTGCATTTTAATCTTCATTTCTCAGATTGTGGCAGTAAAAACCTTCCAGTGTCTTCTTAAAATCTCTCCAACTCTGGATCACTTAAGGAGTCCTGCTCTGCATTTGCTTCATATTCAATTACTAATTATTCAAATTTGAATATGGGTGATCAGATCTGTATGCAGGTCTTGACATAAGGTCATAACAGTTTCTTGTACTTATCCTTTTGCTCAGTAAGTACCTCCTTTTTTTTTAAACAATATCAAGAGATATTGTTGTTCTTACACTTATGTCCCTAGGGCTATTAAGGACAGGATGGACTATTTTTTTGTGAACGTCGGTCTTTTGTCAAATGGGATCTTCGAAAGTGGTCAGGTTAAAAAATGATATTTTATTGGATTCATTTGTTATCATACATGAGGTGATGAGCTAGGGATAGTCTTCCAATTACATTTTTGTTGTTGACAGTTTGGAAATTTAATGCTGTGGAATAGTTGAGTAGGCAGGAGTTCCTTCTTTGCTAGAGGGTCTTTCTCAGAATGCAAAGAGCAGATACTGTGCATGCTTCTGATGATTGCACTGACAAACTGGGAGGCTGACCACAGAGTACACTGAACATTTTAGAGGCAATGTAAGGGCATTATTTTGATATTTTTTGAAAACTTACCAATTACTTTTGGTTTTTGATTGCTTGAAAAGTTACTATTTATAAATTTTACAATTACTTTTATAGCCTTGGCCTGGACTGCCATGTTCCATATGTTCTCCTCTTTCCAGAGAGATTAAAAACTCAAAATATTGCTTGTTGATCTCAGTTCACCTAGGAAAGTGTGTAGTACATCTGAGGCAAAGTAATTATGAGGAAATAGAAAGTTTTAGCTCCAACTTCAGATTGCCTTTGCACTTGAGTTTTCTGGCATTGTTTGTATGATACTGACTTTTATGATCTTATAACCAACAGCAAGACATTTATTGCATAATAAAAGTGAACACACTAAAAATAAAATCCACCGATCTTTGGTTATTACCTGGAAAAGAAAATTAAAATATCAATCTTAATGCAAAAGATGTATTAAAATTTTAAAGGTGATATATACTCCTAAATAATTTTCATAGCTTTTAATCCAATACTGTTTTGCACATCCTTAGAGATGGACAGACACAGTTGGGTAAATGCTTGTAAAACAAGAAAGCTGTAGCTTTCAGAAGTGATGCAGTCTAAGCATTTTACCTAGCAAATATTTCAGTAGTTCATGTGTGTACAAATTATCATGCAACAGGAAACACATTTTTTCTGATCCTGGGAATGTATAAAAATATGACAGCAAAAATAAGCAGTACAGCTTTATTTCTGTCAGCCAGTAACATTGGGCGAGTTTTTGTTTTGTTTGGATTATTTTAAGAAAGAAATTGCAACTAGGCCCAACAAAGACTGTCTGAACAAAAAGATTTCCACAAGATAAATAAAGACCATATTGAATACTTCAATAGGTATATATCTGGCACATAGACCCTTGAACATGGCATTTGACACCTTGTAGTGTAAATATGGCTTAATTATCAGGTATTCCAAGTACTTGCACTTGGTATGTTTTTGTTTCCATAAGAGAACTCTTCCTTTTCCTAGAGTAAACCTGGAGAAATCCATTTTCTTTTATAAGAAATAACTTTGAGAAAGATGTAAATTTGATGTTAGTCAACTGGCAGACTAAAGCTGTCACAGTTTAGTTGTGTCTGTGTGGATTTGTGTATGTGCACATGTGCAGATGACAAACAATTTGGTACTACTCTTCTCGTAGTAGATTCTAATCATGATTATTTGTCACTCTGGAGTTGAGAAAAATTTCCTCATTTCCTTTTAGAATGAATAAAGGTGAAAATTCTGTGGATGATTTACCCTTAGTGACTCCACGTTAGCTCTTCCAGTCTAATGTTGAACTGAAAATTAAAAATTGGAAAAGATATTCAGTTTGAGTAGAGATTTCAGCTTCAATGCCAGTATTGCAAGAGAATTTAGCGTTTTAGGTCTCTGTGTGAGCTTATTGTCTTCTGTTTTTATGGGTGTTGTAATTACCTTCCTCAAAAACTGTTTTCTTCCTCTGTAGTTGTAAATAGAGGTGAATGTCTGTCTTTTATTTATGCATGAAATGGCAAAATGCAACTCTTACTGTAGCCACGAGAATGGGGTATCATGGGGCTGGCTGTGCCTCATACCTGCTGAGCACCTTGACGTATGCCCTGAAATTTTCTGAAATCCTGATTTTCTCCACAGAGCTTCTGAAGTCCCTCCCAGTGTTGTAATTCCCAAGCTGTCATTGGTATCAAAGGGCTATCTCACGTTCTCCTAACTTATTCTTTTTCCTTTGTGTGTGGTTTTGACTGTGGCCACCAATTTAAGGTTGTGTTAGAAAATACTTAGGGGACTGTAGTAGAGGGAAAATGGAACAGTAAAAAGGCAGCAAGTTTTTATATTTGACTGAACTTAAGTGCAATGTGAAAGACTTTTCCAGCCGTTTTAGTAACAATAGGAAAAATAACTATAATATATCCTTGTAAAGTCATGTAAAGATACTGAAATAAATGAAGGGAAACATTTACTTAGCTCCTTTTATTTCTTGCTTTCCCTTCCTATTTTTTCCTAATTGGCATTAGGCTTCTTTCTGAATTGTTGCTGTCAAGTTCCAAGTACTGTGTGTGGCCTATATAAGCTGAGCAGCTGGTTCATGGAAGGGTGAAACTGATATAATTTTAACTGACACAAGCAGTTCGAGCTTTTTGCTGCTAATGCCTCTAGGCGATCTTTGCAATCTAGTTGATGATTGTGACATCTTAAAAAAAAAGAAATCTGTTATTTCTCCTGAAAATTATTGTCAAATTGAGCCTCTGAATACTAACTTCAGCAAAGGTTGGGGAGTTAATTTTCATAGCTTTACAACTGAGTTCGAATCCAGATGTCTTATTCATGTAACACTTAATAGGAGTTGGGCTGCCAGAGACATCAAACCCTTCAGGATTTATCAGAAAGAATCTTTTTTTAAACTTAACTTCTTAAGCCAAAATAGTAAAAAAGATCTTACCAAATCAGGGCATCACACTGCCAGTGTCATGAAGCCATGAAGTGGCAGCAGCAGTTGCACTGCTTGAAGTGAAAGTGTAAAAAACTTCGGGCATTGATTATTAGATTTTTAAAGACTCGCGCATTCTAGTGTGAGACCATAGTAAGAAAACTTAGGTAAAATAGTCCTTCAAAAGCTTATTCAGTCCAATGACAGCTACCATTCATATTTCAGTTTGGCTTTTTTTCATTATCAGTCACTGCCATCTAATTTTAGGTAGTTATTCTGTTATGATAAATTGGAAAGAGGTAGATAATGAAGTCTAATATATTAAAAAAAAATAGAAAGGAAACTCTTTGTAAGTGAAAGCAAAGAATTACTGTGTTTAAGGCACTGTCAATATTTTTTCAAGTGCCTGTGTTGCACATAAATAGAAAGTTTAACCTTAGTCTTAAGAAGGCTGTATAAATAAATAATCTGATACATGCCATTTAAGAATGAGTAATTTTAAAAATTAGTTTATTTATTAATCTTTAATTGAAAATTCACATATCACCGAGCTGCCATGTTTTCTACTGATTTTTTACAGTGCTGCTAGGCTTTTTCTTCTGTCTCATAATAAGTATTAGCATGTAGATTGTAATGTTTTGAATGCTTTTCTGAAAAAACAATGTACTATGCATCATTAGTTTGAGTAAGTAGTTAAACCTTTGACATTTTTGGTCATTAATTTTTTTATATTATGGATTTTGAGTGTGTGCATTTGTAAAAAATTTATTCTGTCCAGGAATATAGAGGTAGTGTATGGGGAAGGACTGTCTTTATCTTAATTTAATTAATAAATCTTAATTAAGAAACAGTTCTACAGATTGATCTGTGCTAGGAAGTGAAGCTTATGCAGAATGTCAGAATGGTAAAGATAGGCACTCCACTTGAGGAAATTAGAGAAAGAAATCTGTAGCTATCCCAGTGTGCATATTTTTGCTGAGACTGAATACCAAGATTATACAGATTTTTTTCAAACACTGTAATTACTTTTTCCAAAATTGAAAGGATTTAGGTAGAAAAAAAAAAGGATACGAAGTATGGTGAGAGAGCACTCTAACCTTAGTTCTATATAAAAAATCCATTACTTTAAGTGCTTCAGTGTAGTATAGTTTAAAATAGTTCTCAATACACAGTGAATATCAAATTATGTAATGAATCAAGAGCCTGTAACTGCAATCTTATTGACAGTAGAACTCAGTAATTCTACAGACAAATATGGCTCTTGTACTGAAAATTTAGCAATTAATTTAAAGCTTGATGGATGAATATGATAACTTTGGTCAGCTAGAATTCTCATAATCCAAAGATTAAACTATTTTGTTCACTGTTAGGAACCTTCAAAGGTTAATTCATCTTAGGTCTAGACTGGAAACAGCAAAGTCTGTGCAGATGAAACTCTGTCTATCTCAATATACTTCAGTCAAAGTTTTAGAAAATCACATACATAATGTAGTTGAATGCTTGATCTTGAAAAGTGGTGAAGTCCTGTGAACTATTGCATGTATTATTGAGTATGGCTGTCATTCTCAGACCACTCATATTTACGGGGTTGTAGGAGGTTGTGGTGAAGTGCGTGCCAATTTCAGGATGCCAAGTGCCATTTTCTCTGGAGTTTTTGATAGAGGCAGTAGTAAGAAGATGCAGGTAAACATCATATTTAGGAGACTTTACAGAGATACAAGACTTTCTGCAATACAGTTTCAACAGCTAGCCAGTGATAGTTTTTATTTATATGGCAGATGTAGATTTTCTGTGATATGTTTCCTTGGGAATGCAGTTTATCAGAATTCACAGTAGCTTTGAATAATGCAATTTTTTTTTTTTTTTTCTGTTAGAACACCCTCTCATAAAAATAAAAGCTGGGTTTTGGATTATAGAAATTTTTTCTGAATGCATCAGATTGTTTCATGAAATTACTTCAATTTACAGTTCTTTGTAAAAATGTTTTGATTAGAAAATAACAGAATTTTTTGTCTCAAATGCAAGTATCTTGTCCCGTATCAAAAGAGGTAACAAATTATTTATTTGACATGTACTGAACAAATGCCTGTGTTGACCTACAATGACTAAGGCAGCAAAAAGGGAAAAGTTTGAAGATAGAGAGGTAGCATTTTCTGTAGTGCTAAAAACATGTAATAACATATACCAATGTATGCTGTAGCATGGTTTTCAGCTTTTTGAAATACAAGTAAGTATCTTTATTTTATTTCAATTATTCTGATATCTTTATTTTAAATGTAATCACAGTGACTTTTTTAACAATGTGAGTGAGCATATCCAAAGAAGTTCCCTATTCTGTTAAATCTGCTGGAACAGTACAAAATAAGCCAGGTACCATAATTGCTTCTACCTTTGATAGCTGTTTACAAACAACCTTAATTAAAGAAATCTTACATGTTTTGATCTCCAACAAGTAGAACATATGTCTAAGTCATTGTTCATTAGAGTCTTAGGGGATTTTTGTTTCCTTGCTAATATTTATAGAATATTTTGATGTTTTTATAATTATTTTGTAAGCAAAAGCATTGTCTTCTAATTTTTTGTCTCTTACCTTTTCAATTTTTTTTATATAACTTGATTTGTAAATTATCATTACTATCATTTAAAGGCTGCTGCGACTGAGTAATGAATTAAGGGTGTGCATTCACTAATTGAATTTGTGTGATATAATGGGACATAAAGCATTATATCAATATATCAATATTAATTAAAACATTCTGAGGATATGCTTGTATTGAGTAATTAATCCTCTCAACAGAGGTGTGCATAGTTATGTTTATTCTGCAGATGGCTAGACTAAGGAAAAAGAGGAAGTATGGGGTGAAAGAATTAGTTCATCTGACATGTGGCTTCTGGAATGATGCCTGTATTTAATGTCAGCTTTTCAGACCACCACTTCTTTGATGCACATGTTTATCTTCTGTGCTCTGTTCATAGCACATTTTAGCTCCCTGTACTTATTTTTTTCTTCTCTAAGGAAGTTAAATAATTTTAATTTGTTGTGCTTCAATGAAAGGAATGGTGTGCCATTAAAAACTTTTAAAGAAGTTTGTGAGCAAAACCAATTTCATTTTTCCTTCTCCCCTATACACATTTTTGCTTTTTTGTAGTAGAAGTATTATCTTTAAGATGATAATTTGTTCAGACTACCTCTTTCAAATAACAAATAATTACAAATGATAGTAAGTTTCTTCAATAAAAAAAAATATTTTTCATTCATATTTACCCAATGTCATTGCTTAGTTTCCTTCATATTTTCTGTTTCTTTTAATAAATATTGACTTAATTTATTTTCTAGAACCTGAACTAATGTGAAACCAAGAAAAAAATAAAACTTTTTATATACTTTTTAATTTACTCAGAGAACACTTAATTATTGGTTTCGTCTAAGCTGCTATTTCACCACCTAAATGAAATCTGTACATAAAGGGATTTCTACAGCCTGCACCCCTAATTATTTTGTAAGAATATCTTTGCAATATTTACAAGGTAGAATTAAATAAAAAGTTCTTTCACTTCATTCAAAGAAAACCAGCAAGATATGTAAGATACTTTGCTTGAAAATTGATCTGTAAAGAACTGTACTGAAGAACTGTTAAACCAAGAACTAAGATTGAAGATAGCTTTGAAAATTGAATTAGCTTTGAAAAAAAGTCTATTGAAAATAGAAATGTCAAATTGTTAATTATAATTTTTGGACAAGCATTACTTCATTCTGCAAATTTTTAACTGTAATGTATTTAATTCCTTCTTTTGGCAGTATTACCTAGTCATACATGTGGCAACCCAGGAGAAATACCCAAAGGAGTACTTCATGGAACCAGATTCAACATTGGAGATAAAATCCGATATAGCTGTATCTCTGGTTACATCCTAGAAGGCCATGCCATGCTGACATGTATTGTGAGTCCTGGGAATGGTGCATCGTGGGATTTTCCAGTTCCTTTTTGCAGAGGTAAAAATGAAGACATGAAATATCTTTTAAATACAAAAAGTAGATTAGATAAATTTATTTTGAAGTTTTTTGGTTTTTTGTCCCTAAAGTGCACTAATGTACTGTATAAAAATTGACACCATTTAAAACTGCAATAATATCTCAAGCAGTGAAGCTCCAGAGTTTCCATTGCAGATAGATATTATCTGCTTTTCTTTTTTCCTTTCTGTTTGCATGGGGTGTAGGAATATCAATTTCATGACAGGACCTGGCCAGAAAAACAGCTTCAGTGATGTAAACTTTGAAGGGTGGTTCAGTCCCTTTGAGTCCTACTCCTGCTCAGAGAATGGATGACTTCAAAGTTGTGTCAGAATGCTCAGGGTTTTGACTAGTCGAAAATTTAATATCTTCATGGATGAAAATTCTTAACTCTCTCTGGAAACTTGTTATGGTTCCCAGCTGCCCTCATTCTCACATCCAATTTAAATTATGACTACCTCCTCTTCTCCTGTTGTGAGTCTGTGAAAAGATTGTTTCCGTTCTGGCTCTTTCCTAAATTAAACAGTGCTTTACATTTTCACATACTCTCAACTTGTCCAGTCTGAAAATTCCCTTTCCTTCATCCTCTTGTCTTTGTACAATGTGTTCTTCAGCATCTTGAAGTTTTAGTGGCCATTCCCTGGGCTTATTCTAGTCTGTCAATGTCAGTGTCTCTTTTGTGCTGGAGGACCCTAGGTTGGACAAAGCATTCTAGATGGGACCTCCTAAGTGTCAAGCAAATGAGCTCTCTCTCCCAGCTGCTGGCTGTGCTCTTGCTCATGCACTCCACAGGAAGTAAGCTTTTGATTTTGCAGAGGTGCACCATACATTCAACTTGTGTTTCACCAGAACTTTGGGTCTTTTTTTTGGAGCTGCCACCTAGAAAATAACTTTTCATGGAATGATCTTGCTGCAGGTACAGGAATTTGCATTTCTGTTTTGAAATTTGATGAGATTTTTTATTCTTCCAGCTTGTTAAATCCTGACATAAATGTCTGTCTAAATGGCAGTCTTGCCCTTCAAGACATCAGTCTATGGCATCTTTTTTTTTATCACTTTCTAAGTAAATTGAAATCTGCTCTGCTGAAGTCCAAGGTTTTGATTATATCATTTGCCTTTCTCACTTCCCTCAAGATATTCAACTAATGGTTATTGTTAACTGCTGTTAAATATGACTTACCTGAATGTTCTCTGCTCCTACATCAGGTTGGCCCATCCAATACCTGCAATAAAAAAATTGTGACATTAGACATCTTGTGCATTGCCTGCTCTTTGCCGTGCTGCCATCCCCAGAGATGCTGGAATGGTTAAAGTCTCTGTTAACCAGACCTTGTGTCTGAGAAACTTTAATGGTTTTGATCATGCTGAATCAGATGGCCTGTAGGAGATATTCACAATAATGACCTCCCCCTCGACTTTCCCTTCTCATTCCAGCCCACAGAGCTCAAGATCTCATTGCCTACAGTGCAGCAGAGAGAGCTCTGTTAATTCAATATCCTACTTATGTAAGGTGCAGCCTCTCCTTTTTTTCCCTGCATTTCCTAAGGGTTTGTCTCTATCCATTAGAGCCCTCCATTCAGGGGAACTGTCCCACCACAGTTCTGTGACAGTGTATACAGTTTCAGTTTGTCCAGTGGGCATCCTATGGAGTGCATTTGCAGCCCTGACAAATGGCTTCTTGTAGCTTCGTGAGAGGGAGGGACACAAATCTTCATTGCCTTGCTTCCATGTCTTCTCTCATGGGCCTGTTCTCCCATTTGCCTTTAGGTTTTGGCATTTGTCCATGACAAGCTTAGTTTAGAGCTCTCTTCACTCAGCCAGCAGAGATCTTTCCCTGCTCAGCCTGGCAGGCCTGTGTCTCCCTTCCTGTCCTCGTTCCTTGAAGAGGACCCTGTGGTCAAAGAGGTCAAAGCCCAGCTGCCCAGCACTGGCTCCTTAGTAAAGTGATGTTCTGCTGGAATCTGACACTCCAACCTGAACTTTTCCCCTTGAAGTAAGGAGAACCCCTCTGGTGCTGTGTGCTCCTCAGTGTGTTGTCATGCCCTGTGGACACTCTTTAGTCCTACTCCTCCCTTGGCACTATTCTTGCCACCCATGTGGATGAGCACCAAGGGACAATTGTTTCATCCAGTGTGATTACTTGTGGCTAAGGGCTCTTGTATGGTAATCCCTCACAGCAAAGAAATATTTTATACTTTTCTCTGCTCCAAAACAAATTCAAAGGTTAATTAAGAAAACCCCCCAAAACTACTATTTTGGCCAATTATTTTTTTCTTTTAGTTATTTTTTCAAGCAGTTCTCAATTTGATTTCAATCAGTTCTCAATGCAGATTTCTTTTACTAGTGCTTCAAAACAGAAAGAAACAAAAAAATTCTAGCAATTCAGTATCTGATTTTAGATGCTTGCTCTTGGCTTTTTTGTCCTTTTAGTAAGAGGAAACAAATATGTCTGAAAAATATATATATGTTCATGGTATCATCAGTGTCTATTAAATATTTCTTGTATTTCTCCAGATACCGCCTATTTTGGCAGTCTTTGCCTGCATACAAATATCCTCCACAGAAATGGTCCATTATTTGTAACTCTGTGAATTTAATCTTTGAATAAAAAAATCAAATGTGGTCCTCAACCTCCTGCAGACTTTGTGAAATCCAAAGAATTATGTGTAGATTCTAACAAGAAATAAGAATCATAACAGAAAAGTTATTTAACAGATAATGATTTACATGAGCTGAGCCATTGCCTCAGTGAATTTTTAGAATTAATGTGGAATGCGGATTTGATGAAAGATTTTAGACTTTCCTTACTTTATTTCAGTTTATCAGTCTGGAACATATGCCACAAGGTAGCCCTTTCCATTCACTATAACTTCAAGCAAGACATGTTGCCCTACTGTTTCTCTAAGAACCTTGATCTTTTCCATGAAAGCATCTTTTGTTACAGATCTGTTTCCAGATGGTATTCTTCCTTCTTGTCATCATAACCTAATTTCATGGCACACATTCAAGATAACATAACAGAGTTAAATAAAACTCTTAGTCTTATATACTAAAAAATTGTAACAGCCTTGTTCTCTGTGGTATGTTTCCCTAGTTTTGCTGATGCTGAAAAAATACTGCTTTCTGCAGTTTTGTTGCATAATAATTCCAGAAAAAATTAGGAAAATGGTGTCTCATAATTTATACATTGCCTAACTGTATAACTGCTGGATTTGCTAGAAGAATTCCTAGTGGATTACTAAGTCTCCCAGATGATATAGACAGCATAAACTCCTGTATTTGTCATTTTAGTTCTCTGGCTGCTGCACAATTTCAGAAGATCTCTTTCTGAAGTATAGCCATAGAGAGAGACTGGTGGAGCTGGACTGTGCTGAAGGCTCACTTATAGCTTTGAATGCACTCTGAACAGAAATCATAGGAGTCAGTGCCATTTTTAGAAAGTTTAGAGAATTTTACTGTCAATACATTTGATTTTTAAATTTTTCCCATTTTCTCTCAATAAAAAACCTGGATCCCCCCAAATAGGAAACTATCCCCAGAGAAAAGTTCAAAGGTAAATCCTGAAAGATGAGGCAACTATTAAAACCTAGTCCTGTTTTTCCAAAAGGTAAATTATAGCAACTTTGAACTTTTTAACTATTATAAGAAAACCAGGAAGGTTACCATGAATTTTTGCCAAAAAATTGTATAGGTATATACAGATATATTTTAAAATTATACTCTCATATACTTACAAAAATTTTCTGAGTAAATCAATGGCTCACCAAAATTCTCTGTTCTCAGAATATTATGTTAATATTGGTTTTTTTTCCTGAGAATTAAAAAAGTTCTTTGCCTCAATCTCAGCTACCATAATAGTGCCACCCAAAATATTTGCCTTCTTTGTCTTGAGGTTGAAATACTGTTCAGTACAATTCTGAAACATTTTGAAAGTTAATTTCATTCTCTTCAGTAGTTCCACTAATAGCTGATTTATGATATGTGACTACTTCTAAATGAACTTTGTATAATTAGGTTCTCAATTCTCAGTAATTCTGAGAATCCCTAGTTGATTATAGTTGCATGAGTTAAGATTTTTATGAAGCTAACATTAGGAATACAAATTGGATTAGTGATATTACAATGGTAAGTTTTTTCTCACAATAAAAATAGCTGTGAAGGGAAGAACATGTAATATATTATCATTAAAAACACATCCATCTATTGGAGAGAAAATAAAAAAGACAAAGTAAAAAGATTCTATGTCAGAAAAGTCCAAAAGGAACAAGTAATAATTAATCAGGTTTCAGATTTAAGAGCCACTGTTGGAGAAATATTATTGTTAAAATATATATTTTTACACACACACACACACACACACACACATCTATATGTATTTATAAAGTCAGAAAAGCTATTTCTTGATAAAGGATGAAAGGAAAAAGAGGTTGTGATTCACTTAGAGTAAAAGAAACTGAATAGAGAGATGAAGAGCTGATGTTTTTGGAAAAAAATAGCCAAGAGATATTGATGGTTTTGTTGTTATCCATACCTTCCGAGGTAGCAAACAATTCTGTTACAGTTTCTTCTCAGCCTCTGATGTTCAGACAAATAATCTTTTATAAGTTTAAAGAGGAAAAAAAGATGTCCTGATCCCATATGATCCATGTTCACAACGAGAAAAATTATAAAGAAAAATAAAGAACGTTTTCCAATAATTTTGCTTATTGATGTTACATCACATGAAAAAATGAGAATATTTTCCCTATATCCACCCTACTTTTTCTAATTTTTAGACTGACATAGTAGATCCTTGTCTGAGCAATTTTGTTCACTTACAGAATAATCTGTTTTGGTGCATAAATTCTTACATGTTAGTGAAGGACTAGTAGATCACACTCGACAGATTTAAGGACACAGATATAAGTACAGTAATTTCACAATTATAAGCTGCACCTTTTTGATTGAAGAATCCAGCCTACCCTAGTAGTGCAGCTAATCATCAGGTGCGGCTTATCTATGGACAAATCTCAGCAAAATGCCAACCCGGAAGTGAGAGCCGGCCAGGGAGGGTGCCTGGGGCTGCCTTTAAAGGCTTCGCTGGTCTATGAAAACTGTTGCAACTTGAGCACCTGACACCAAACCCAGCGCTGGCTGGCGCGATTCTGTTACTAACTCATTACTTTGTCACACATGGATCCTCGCTTAAAAAAAAAAACACAGCTTAAATTCAGGTGCAGCTTATATATGGACAAATCCTGTGGTTTGCCCAGCTACCTGGATGTGCGGCTTATAATCAGGTGCGGCTTATAATTGTGAAAATACTGTAGTTTTTATACATCTGTATGTGTATGTATATACATATGTTTACATACACATATATCTATGTTTAGATGGTCTGGTTCCAGCATGTGTCTTTAGGTATGGAGTGTCCTGATGAAAAAATAAGATGCCAGGTCAAAGCTTGATCTGTGAAATAAGGGGCCTGTAAGCTGGGAATAAGTGAAAAAATGAGATGACCAGCACAATGAACACATAGCAGAGTTATCCAAAATGATGCAGTAAAGTCAAAGCATGGAAAACAAAACTTCAGCCTGACCATAAGCAATATGAACAAAGTTAAGATCTGAAAAAGATTCATTTATTTAAAATGAAAAACAGATCTCAGAGGCAATCATAAAAAGATGAAGGATTTGATAAATGCCCATATGGTTCTGAGAATAACTGTATTAAACTTCCTAATTATTAAAATAAAAGTTAAATTTTCAGCAATCATTAATTTGGTCTCAAATAATTTAGCTTTTTCTCTTTTTGCTTTAAGATTAGGACTTCACTCCTTATTTGTGGTAGACTGTCACTTTAGGGGATCAGTATCAGGTTCAAAAACATTTTCTCAAGTGAAGAACAATCATATCACTGAAAAACAGTTTAGGATGCTTAACTGAAAAAGAATATATTTGCAAGACATCCTGAAGACTAATCTTTTATTTTTTTGAGAGAAAATGTATGTGATTACTGATGATTAATTTTTGAACTTCTTATTTTAACTCTCTTCTCTTAAAACTATGTTCTTGCATAAAAAAGTGTTAGAGTTGGGGTTTTGATTTTAAATTTGCTCAAGTACAAACTATCAATTAATAAGTGAAATTTTATGCCAGGGTAGGAAATAATTGGTCTGTTACTATTTCTGTGTTATTTGAAGTATGTAACTTTTTTGACTAATAGATCAGATATCCTGTCCAGAGTGGAATTAGGTCTTTATAATATAAAAAAAAATATGATAGAGGAAATAATTAACGGTTACTAAATAAAGCAAATTTTTTTAAAAATAAAAACAATCAGTGCAAGATTACCCATCTGAATCCAGTATTGCCAGGACCTTTAACTGTGGAATGACCCTACTGGGGCTACCTACATCAAGATCACTGGAATCTCAAAGCTAAAATATTCAAAGTAGTGCTACATCTGAAATGGTTGTCCATAGGTACATGAACAAATTGCAACATTTTGTATATTTGCTTTGCACACTATTAGCTTCATGTGAGAAATATGATTATTTAATATATGTAAAATGGATTGTTTTGTTAAACCACAATAATTTCTGAAATTTTAACCAAACCTCCCTCCTCAAAATTCTACTTAGAGAGCAATCCAAATTATTTTGAAGTGCCCTTTGACAAGCATGTAGATAGAAATAAAATTAATCTTAGATGCATAGTCTAATGAGTATTTAATTCATGTGAAGTTGATCAACAGCAAGACAAGAAATTGAGAAAGGGAGGCAAATTGATTACAGCACTTAGCTGAGATGCAGCACATCTGGATTCAAGTGATGATAGAAAAAACCCAAACAACTTCTAGCAACTTTCTATTTTTTATAACACAGAAAAGAAGCAGAGATGTTGGCTTTTACCTACTTGAAATAAAGTCTGTAAAAACCTAAATTAGTAAAGATAAGGAAGTAGCGGTATCTTGATGGTTAAATAGTTGTCTGGCTAATAGAATTAAATTAGATAAATGAGCTATGAGATGAATGCATAATGCTACAACATTGTAACACTTAGTTATGTGTTTGGTCATTCTGAATTTGCAGTTTAGCAGCTTGACAGTTGGCAATGACATGCTAAAATTTATTTTAAAATTTTCATTGATATGTTATGGCTTGTTTTTATGTTTTTGTCAGTAAGATACTTTAAAATGGTAATTTTAAAGTCCTATTTTAAGAAAGTTATTACCAAACTCTTGGTGCTAACATTTTTGAAAATATACAGAGCACAAGTTTGTGAAAATACTCATTCATCATTATTTCATAGATGTGTTCTCTGTACTGAAGATTTTTTTTCATAAAGTACACTTATCTACTTTCTCACAAACAAACTATTGAAAAATGCTGTTTAATAAAAAATTGAATAGATTTTAGAATCATAGAATGTCTCAACTTGGAGCCATAGGGATCTTTGACTCCAACTCCCTTAAGGCCCAAAATTAAACCACATGGCTAAGAAAGAGAAACATTGCATTGCTCCTTGAAACTCCAACATGCCTGTGCCATGACCATTTTCCTGGAGTGACTCTCCGATTTCCCAGCCAAGAGCCTTTTCCTAATGTCTAGTCTGAGCTTCCTCTGCCACAGTTTCATTCTGTTCCTTTGTGTCCTGTCAATGGTCACCAGGCAGGGTCCGCATCTCCCTCTCTGCTACCAGCCTGGAGTAAGTCATGAGCCATCCCTCAGCCTTCTCCAGGCTGGACAAGCCAAGTGACCTCAGTCACTCTTAAATCTCACCAAGACCTCCTCTGTGCACTAATAGTTTGATGTCCTTCATATGTTGAGACAGCCAGAGCTGCACCCAGTACCTGAGGTGGGGCACTCCAGAGCCACGCAGAGTGGGACAGTCACCCTTGCCCAGCTGGTGATGCTGTGTCTGATGGCCCCAGGCATTCCCTGGGACTGGCCCTCCTGACTGCCTCACATTCAACTTGCCATCAACCTAAACCCCTGCATCTCTCTACATGTGTGTTGTCTCCAGCCTCAATAAAGAAAAAGTATTCCAGGGAAGATTTAAGAAGGTTTGCAAAATAATCTAGGTCCATGGTTCATTTAGAACCCTCTAAAGCTGTGCTTTCCTTTAACTGACACGACTTATAAAATGTGACTCAAAATGACAATATGCCATTTGATGGAGAGTCATAAAATATCACTCAAGTTTGTAATTTCACCTATGCTAACTTTATTACAATGAATTTTTTTACTTTAAATCACCGCTATGTTTTTATCACTTACGTTCCAAGAGTAGTGTAGTAATGTGATTTATCACAGGAAGAGCTTTCAATATAAACTTCAAGTGAAAAGCCAATTCAATTATTTGAATTCAAATTCTATATTAATATATTCCTACTGAAAGATTCTAAGTAAATTTTGAAAATCTAGGTTGGTATTGGAATTTTGCTTTGTTTTGTTTTTATAATGCCATAAATGTTATGTTATGTTATTTGCCTAAACATTTTAATATGTGGTAAAAGAGGCATATAGGATACAGAATATTGCACTCTGGGAATCATGAGGACAGAAAAATCCTGTAAAAATGATTAAATGTTCAAAAGATACCTAAACCAATTCAAAGGAAGTTTTCTAGGATGCTGGTTTTGTTCTTACTGCATCCTTGGCTGCCTGTTCATCAAGACTTGTATCTCACTCGTAGCAAGATTCATTTATGCAAAACACAGCTTGCTAAAATTTTCAGATTATTATTTTTGATGAAATTACTCTTTCTATCTTGAATAAAAATGAAAGGTTTTTCATTGACTTCCACACTGGTACTTTTGATTTTTTGCATGCATAAACTTGATGGATATGTTTATCTATTTTATCTAAGCTACACATCTATACAGTATACATATTTTCTGTCAAGTGGTGCCAGCCGTATGTTTTTGCATGTGTTCTTTATATGAGATGCATATTCTCTAAATTCAGAGCACTTAATTCCTGACTACTGAGAGATCCAAATGTTTGTAGCTTTATACTTCAAGCAGTCATTTATGCTGATACAAACAGCACTTTGTGCAGTTGCTTACAACTTGAAAATAACCATAAGTGTTTGGAATTAATTACTTGCACATTTTAAAATGCAATTTGTAAATCACATAGAGTTTGAATTCATGAAGCCTCAGGCACTATCTGCTATCAAAGTACTGCAAGCACAGTGATGCACTAAGATTCCTGAGCGCTAACTCTCTTAAACTAACTCTCAAAAGAACGACGTAAGAAGGCCATGGCCAAAAATGATGATCAGTCCAAGGAAGGCAACTCTCTCTGGGAGCAGCTGTGTAAGACCAGAGAGTTTGTGTCCTGCCTCTTGGCAGTGTAGCCACCTCCTGCCTGCCTGCACTCAAGCAATGTATTATGCTTTACTATTCATCAATCTGGTTGCCTTAGCCTGTGTGCTTCTTGTGATGAAGGAAATTCCCAGAGCATATCCACGACAGTCAGAGAAAAAATGTTGTCTGGTTCAGACTGGTTTCTGTGGTCTTACCTAGCTGACTAATGTTCTCTTTCCATTTCTGTATTAGCTTGACTTCTTGCAAACCTCTTCAGAATGGTACTGTGAATAGATTAAAGTGCTATGCATCCCTTTGGGCAGATAGCTGTAGTAGTCTGAGTTCCTTTGGCTCGCACTGGTAATGCACAGCGTAAAAATTTAGATTTTTGCATGTGGTTACCAGAAGTAATAAACTACATTTCAGCTGTAAAATTCTGAGCTTTAGAGCTCAAAGATTATTCAAGGGATCTTTAGAAGGAACAGTGAGGATTATTGTATTTACCACTAGTGCTACTTAATGTCAGTAAAACACAGTGAGATATGGTATGATTGAGAATGTTGTCATAAAAAATTTAACAGCAGTATCTAGTACAAAAGAGATGTGACTGACTTAGGATTTTGCTCCTCTTACTGGTTACCCCGAGTGGGAAAAGTCTGCTTGTTGGCTTTCAGGAATACAGGTGGAACTGTTATGTGTTAGAAATTGAAACTTAAAAGTACAGGTACATGTTCTATGAAGTTAATTTGTCTTTCTTTTCAGGGTTGAATGGTCATGTGAAATGAAGTGCTAGAAAGTTATTTTAAAAAACAAAACAAAACCCCAAACAAAAAAGTAAAAGTGCAGCAATAACAATAAAAACCCCAAAACACACACACACACACACACACACACACACAAACACTGGGGGAAAAGACTCATTTTAGATACCCTTCAGTAAAAAAGCTAAATTCTCCTTTCTGATTAATTATATAATTAAAGTAGTTTTCAAATTATTATAATCTTTGATTGCATTATGCACCAGAAAATTTTACTCAGATTCTCAGCTTTATCCATGGTTCTTTAATTTTCACTTCCTTTCCCCCTTTCATTCCTCAGGGGCACAATGGCCCTTTCAATATACACTGTATAAAAGGTCAGAAATTGAGGAAAGAGTCACAGAAATGGTCTGATTTCACCAACAAAAAAGAAATCTTTTAGGAAAGTCAATCTATTCTAGCTCCATTCTTAAATTTTAAAAAAGAACGAACACTTTAAATATGAGGCTCTAGAAAGTAAGATATGAAATTTATTGAAAAGGCATCACCTCCTCTGAAAAATTTGTGTGCCAAGAAATTAAATCAATAAAGCTTTGGTAGCAAGGTTATGTTGCATTTGTGTATGTCAAAATTTACCTTGCATGTAGAATTGTAAAGATAGATACCTGTTTGAGCCATTCAGCAGCCTTCTCTCTTTTTTTTAGTCAAATTAATGTTCTATACATTACCTAAGCATTGCAGAAATTATTCTGTATCTGCCTTTCTTGCAATTCTTCCATTTATTTCAGTCACTTATTGGCTATTTAGCCCCTTTAAATAGTCTCCCTTTTCTAATGTCTAATGTATTTAAAACAGATTTTCACTGACAGGCTTTCAATTATGATTGAGAAGAGCAGCTCTACTCCTACCCTGTTCTGTTGTTTCCAATTAGCTATTCAGCTATAATCCTAATTATAGTATAAGTTCCTTGTGTTATACCTTGCCAAGCTATGTGTTTTTGAATCTCCACATGCACCTATAGTATGCAAATAATACTTAATGACAGAAACAGTAAGTAAAGATGATAAAATATATAAAAATAAAATGCTTCTCTTCTGATCCTTCTCCTATGGAGAAATATTTTTAATTACTATTGCTTTGGCTTTTATAACCATATTATCAAATAGCAAAAAGCACCTGCTGAATTTTTAATGCATTATGTCAATTAATTGTATGGATGACATTTTCTTGGGGGCTTTTTATTGTGTTTTAATACCAAATACTGCTGATAATCAGCGAGTATTTTAAAGCTTTCAATGTAATCTTAATGAGCAAGAAGAATACAAGAAATTTGCTAAATCCTTTGGCAAAATATTAATTAGCATTCAAGATTTAGGAGAAAATTCCTATGCTTTTCATATTAAAAATGTTATTAATCATTAAAATATATATATTATTAACTGATGATGCATGGACCTTGGAAGGTTCATATGGCAACAATTAATGAATTGAATGAACCAATTGAATTCAAATGAATTCATTTGTCATCTGTAAACATCCTGATTCTAAATTTAAAAAATGTGAAAGGATAGTATGATGTTATTAAAGCTTTCTAGTTTACACCACTGTTTAAATCTATAAGGATATTTTTTCTGCAGGTTTATTTTTTTGTTATAAGAAAAAAGGGAAATAAAATAATTGTTCAATATTTTTAAATTTGCATCACAAAGAGTCTGTGATTTTGTGCCGAGTTCTTTTTTAGGCTTTTTCTGTGCACACATTCGCAGAGCCTGGTTCTCCAAATCAGCTCATAATTAGGTGTCCCTGCTAACCT
This sequence comes from Sialia sialis, assembly GCA_009812075.1. Taxonomy (NCBI): domain Eukaryota; kingdom Metazoa; phylum Chordata; class Aves; order Passeriformes; family Turdidae; genus Sialia; species Sialia sialis. The sequence goes on from VRYO01001589.1 coordinate 8,615,561, forward strand.
TCATTCTTGTTTGGCCTGATGTTGAAGTGACACAAGGAAAAAATGTCAGAAAACCTAGACCAAAACCCTCTGCTGCTTAAAGGCCAATATTCCATTCCATTTGCCAGGATAATATTTTGTTTCTGTGTATGCATGTATTTATGGGTCCTCAGTAGGTAGAGAAGAACTGGGTTTGCTATGCAGAAACAAGGATGGTGCTTCACTTGTTTGAAGTGCAGCTTCATTAGTAATTCATATTTTGTTTGTCAGCTGAAGGAGCTTGTGGAGGGACACTACGTGGGACCAGTGGAACTATTTCAAGTCCACACTTCCCTTCTGAGTATGAGAATAATGCTGATTGCACCTGGACCATATTGGCTGAACCAGGAGACACCATTGCTTTGGTCTTTACTGACTTCCAGTTAGAGGAAGGATATGACTTTCTAGAGATCAGTGGAACAGAAGCACCATCAATATGGTAAGTCAGAGATCTTGTAAAGATCTCACTTCCTATTTTTCTGTTTTTGGTTCCTATCTGAAAAAATATCAGAGGATATTTAAGATATTTTCTACATGTTAGTAATGACCATTTTTTAGGCTTTTTTTTTTTTTTTGATCCCTTTCACCTTTCAGAACTAAAAATAAAAAATAGTTCACTTCTGTTTCTTTCCACATCTTTGTTCTTCCTCTTATTTTCCTCCATCTTCCAGAGTTATATTTGTAAAATATCTTATCAGTGAGCATATAATTCATATTACATATTTGAACTTGGTATAAGAACATTTTCTGATGTTGTATCTTGGATGACATATTATGGTATTGTACTGCAGCAATAGAAAATAGTGGGCAAAAGTCAGCCAGAGTAGAACCAGAATATAGACAACTAATAAACGACATCTTATTCTAAACAGGCTATAATTCAGTCTTACTACATGTATGCAAGCATTACTCTCTTATGTTAGCTGATGAAACTGTTTGCTTAGCAATATTAGGCATTAGTAATTGTAGAACTAAATCTACATTCTCTGTACTAAGTAAAAGATGATAGTTCTGCCTCTGGGAACGGATTTAGTTGTGGAAGGTTTGCATTATGATTTCTTTGCAGCCTACATATGCCGGTTTTTCATCCTTTTCATCTCTGAAAATGTCTTGTGCTTGACATATGCACCATTGCTATAAAATTTAGCCTAGGAAAATGTAGATCTTCTGCCAGATGACTGATGGTTATTATCTTCAGAATGCCTTTCTAGAGATAGGAAGCAATCCCACTATTATTTTGATATCATATATTAATATATTAATAATTGTAAAGTTCTAGGTAGCATCTGATCTTTTGAAAATCTATCAATAAAAATGTGTGGTAACTATACTTGGCAACTGTGTGAAAACTTTGGTTGATAGACACACGTAAATTTATGTCACTGATGATTTTTTGCCTTTTCTTTTACATACCTTTTATATATCTTTTGTGTATCCTCAATATTCTTAGCATGCATACTTGTAATTCCTTAAGTTTGGCAATTTAGCATAGTCCTAGTATTTTTTTAGGCCAGGAGAACAAACATCCTAAAGGCCTTGTAGCAGGAGGCTGGAAAGCTCCCTACGCAATCTTGGGAGACCTGTCCTGTCTAGAACATATCCTGCAAACTAGAGATTTTTCCCCTCCAGGGGGTAATTTCATGGATGGGGGAATATCATGCCATTCATCAAACCTTCCTTTGGGCAATCATGTTAGATATGCTAATTTGTACAGTCTATAAATTGTATATTCAATCCATCGTGTGTGTGTATTGCGGCACATTCCACCTTGGTGAAGTGGCGCACCATAAGGATCCTTATTACAGTACCAAGCTGAAAACCCTTTATCCTTTAACTGTGTCTGGCTCTCAATTTTTTAAGACCACAAAAAGGCATAATCACAAGATGACTCCAACAGTTCTACATGATCAAAAGTTGTCTAATGGCAGTCACTGAAGCAGCTTGATATCAAATTAAGTGCTCCTGTCTGTCTGTCTGAAGTACAATGTGTAAGTACCCCCTTGCCTCCCACTCATGCACAGACATGCACAACAACCATCAATGAAAAGGTTTTCTTCTTAGGGCTTCTAAGGATCAGAAGCTGAAGTCTTGAAGGGGAAGAACTAATGAAATTTTTCTACAGAACATAAAACTATGTCCATTTGATTTTGTGTAAGAGACTCTACTAGACACTTTACAACATATTTGTGCTTTTGATTTCTGGTAGTACATGAAGTAGAATATGAGCAGAAGGTATTGGAAGCACTCTGCATTGATCTCATGCATTATTGATCAGCTTTACATTGGAAGAGAGATATAACAAGAATTTTATTTCTCCTAGGCTTCAACCTCAACATTTTTCTTGTTTTCTGTAGTAGATTGGAGATCATTATTCAGCACTGGTCACTAAAACCTGGATTTATTGTGTGTTCCTAAGATCATAGAATCATAATATAATTTGGGTTGGAAGGAATCTCAAAAGATCATCTAGTAATACTCCACTACTGTGAGCAAGGACATCTCTAACTGGATCAGGTTGCTCAGTCCTGACCTCTAATACTACTGGGGATGGACGTCCACCACCTCTCAGGGTAACCTTTTCCAGTGTTCCTCCACCCTCACTGTCAAAAAATGTCTTCCTTTATGTGTAGTCTGGTAAAAAAATCTCTCCCTCTCTTTCTTATAAACTTCTTTTAAGTACTGAAAGGCTGAAATGAGATTTCCACAGTAACTTCTCTTTCCAGGCTGAAGAGCCATAACTCTCCATCTTTTCTTTTATGAGAGGTGTTCAAGCCCTATGATTTTTGTGGCCCTCATCTGTACTGGGATGAACAGGTATGGACCTGTCTTTCCTGTGCTGAGACACACACCTGAATGTACACTCCAGCTGGGATGTGAGCAGAGCAGGGAGGCAGGATCCCCTCCCTTGCCCTGCTGGCTGTGGTGCTTTTGATGCAGCCCAGGACACATTTGGCTTTCAGAGCCACGTGATGTGATCTCGTGCCCAGCCTCTCATCCACCAGCTCCCCCAAGTCCTTCTTGGCAGGGCTGCTCTGTTCATCCCCAGCCTGGATTGATACCAGGGGTTGTCCTGACCCCGGTGCAGCAACTTACACTTGGTGTTTTAGACCCACATGAATTTTCCATGGGCCCACTTTTCAATCTTTTCCTGGTACCTCTGGATGGCATCCAATTCTCCAGGTGTGTCAATGTCACCACACGTTTTGGTGTCATCAGCAAACTTGCTCAGGGTGCACTTTATCCCACTCTCTGTGTCTTTGAGTGAGGATAGTATGAACAGTACTGGTGTCAGTGATACCAGTACAGGATTAGTACAGGATCAAAGTCTGGAGAAGCTATGGGCAGTTTTGTAAGAAATGTTTAAAGGATTATTGGAAAATTTGGAATGAAGCTACACATTCAGCTATATTTAAGCCAGAACAGTTACCATAGCGACACTAGAGCCATGCTAAATGTAGTGCATTCTGTAATATGCTAAAATAAGCTGTGTGTTTAAATGGGAAGTTGTTCCATACTTAAAACTAATGGTCTAGGGGTGTTATCATCTAAAAATGTGTCTTTTTAAAATTGCTCCCTTTTATTGTATCTGGCATCATATCAACAGCTGTAGACATTAATTCTCTATTAGAAGGCATATATTCCATTAGCACAGTCTGGTAATTGGGATTATTTTTTTCCCTTAAAGCAATACTTGCTGTAGAATAAGTGAAAAAAGACACATATACAAGCACTGTAAAAGCTAGAAAGAGAGCAAGAATTGAGAAGGTAATTTCAGACTGATTATTCTTTAGTGTTTTTAGTGTATGAGGCATTATGTCTGGATTACCCTCTCCAAACAACAAGGTTAGAAGCAGTTCCAGCATGATTACAGTAAAAACAGGATGGTGGTTTTTAAGAGAAGCAATGGAAACACAAGAACAAGTGGAATCTAAATGCTGAAGGAAAGTAATCTGATGTATCTGTGAAATATGTATATAAGATATTTTATGTTATAGTAATTATATAGATTGTACATCTTACACCTTTATAAAAATAATATTTTTATGTTACTTTTTAATACCACACATGTTTCTAAGCCTTCTATAAGATGTTCAGTTAACTTCTGTTTTATATGGCTGATCATTGGTTTGTTTTCCAATGCATTGGTAAGGACGAAGAGATTTGTTTACCTTTTTTTATTTTCAAAATCATTCATATGGTCCCTCCTAGTGGAATTAGTTTATAAAAGAGTTAAGAGAGATTTATTTTGCGTGCATGGTTAGAAGGTCTAAAGCTATGCAAGGTTCATGTGTTTGGGGATTTTTTTGTTTTGAGTGGTTTTTATTTTTTATTTTTTAAATTAGAGAGCAGTTATATACCTCTGGATCTTGAATTAATATAGAGGATCATATTTTTAATTCTGCTTTGAATCAATAGAAGCATCAATAGGCATAAAAAGAGGAACATCAGTGCAAAATGATTGTGAAGGACATAGAAAAGGATTTTTAATCTGTAAATGAAGTAGAAATATTATCAGTTAGAATGTACATGAAATAAATCTTTCTGAATTTGAATAATTTGCTTCATTTGCTATTACATATGGAGTTTTAGGGGTAAAATAAGTTTGAGTTGTTAAGCTTTGCTTGCTATGCTGCAAACAGCATTTGTGGGACCATAACAGAAAGACTGCCTCTGCTAATGTGTGGAGCCCATCTCCAAATGTTTGATCCTTTGGGTCTGAAGGGTTCCTGTGTTGTTAATCATTAGAACACTAAATAAAAATTCTGAACATTGAATATAACTTTTACAATACTTCCAACATGTCCCTTTAGACTTCCGCGTAAGTTATATGATAATAAAAATTAAATCAAGGTTGGACCTAAAGAAAACATTAAAAAGTACCTTAAGTAATCTAAAAAAACCAGACTTTAGCTGAACACAGTTGTGAAATAGAAATGTATTACTTAGGGAGAGCATCCTGTTGAAAATCTCTTAGTCTTCCACAAGACTCCTTTTTGAGGTGGAAGTTTGGGGTTTTTTATTATTTGTAGGTTAGGTAAAGCTGGGGAACCTCATGGGCATAGATGGAACCAACTTAGGTTTTTCATGTGAGTGTGGCTTGGCCATAAATTTAAAAGATGATCAAATTATCTTAGACTGTTTTACATGTCTTGTGTGCACGAAAGGTGATTATGATACTAAGAATAATTCCGCAGTTATTTTTTGAATATGGAATCCTAATTTTGAACAAATTTTGTTCATTTTTTTTCTCTTTGACCATATAATACTGATTTTTTCTTACTATGCTTCAAATTAAACCTAAAATTAATACCCTTCACATTTTTTTTCAGTATTTGCCAATGCAAGAGAATGAGCTGCACTTCACACTTTTTCGTCTAAATTAGTTTCCTAATACTATTTAAAATTACCTTTAAGGTTATTCTGACTTCCTTATAAATCATTTCAATATCACAGTGAAAAGCCATAAAAATGTATGAGGATGTGAGAGTGATTTGGAAGCAGCACTAATTAATTGCTGTAATCTTGGCATACAATTTGACATAAGTACCTGGAATCATCTGAAACTCACTTCTTGTTTCTATGTTAATGAATAACTCCTATAACAGCTGGATACTATTTTGTGTTTCTTAGCTAAATACACCAGTCCAAACACTCAGCTATATTTCAAAATAGTAGGATTTCAATTTGCATGTTTTCTGTCCTGTTTATAGATCTATTGTTATCTTAATTAGCACCCTCCTTGTGAGAGGCCTATAGCAAAGTAGTGCATGAGTTAATGGAGTGGTCTAGATCACCTTTTTGATAGACACGTATGGCAATAGATCCAGACATCTGAGTGTTTAGCTCTGAATTACATAATTAGACAGCTAAAGAGCACCATCTATTGGTTTGCTGTTAAAAGATGTATCACTTGTGGATCACCTTCAATCAAGCAGTTCTACCTCAGAAAAAGGCTTGGGACATATCTGTGCCAATAAAATTTTTTTGTTTCCTTCTCCATCAGGTGAGAAAAGATACGCCATGGCCATGCAACGAAGGGAAGGTAGTTAGAGTTCAGCTTTTTGAGGAAACTGTTAGATTTTTATTAATTTATGTGGAATTGTTTACCTTTTTAACCTCTTTAGAGACATCATGACTATCATTCCCTTTTTTTTTGTGGCACCAGGGAAATTCTGCAAAGTTGTATGCTTGTCTTGGAGTTACTGGTAAAGTATTTACTGCTGCCTGCTAGTTTTTGAAAACTACTCCCTTTCTCTAGCTTTTAACTGGATTTCCCCTATTAGATGTTTTGGTTAGAAAAACAATAAGTATAAGCTTCTCTGCTGGATAACCTGTCTGTCTGACCTGCCATGAACTGTTTTTTTTCAGGAAAACAAGTTGCATAGTTGCTGTCAAATTCTTTCTGTTGACTTTCATGTTGCAACGTTTTCAGTTACCATGTAAAAATTACATAATCCATGACATGTGAAAATTAGCAATAATGGTATCCAGCACTTGAGCCTAACCTATTAAGTATATATAGCAACACGAAAAGGTTTAACACTGATTTACCATAGAGCACTATTCAGTTCCATACCCCCAAGATACATTGGAAGGACAAAGAAATTTTAAGAAATTTTATTGTGTGCCTGTATGAAGAGCTTTTTAAGACTGAACAGTTAGTGATCTTGACCGAACATTGCAGACTTTTAAATTCATAATATGTTTATTTACCTGATTAGAATGAAATTTCTGTTAATTAAATACAATTTTACTAACAGACTTTATCCATACATAATTCGTTCAAACTCTTGCTAAAGCAGACATCATTCAGAAGGGATTTACGTATTGAAAACTGAATAAATGACAGAAAAGTACCAAAGTAATATGGCAAAAACTCTGTCCCTTTAAAAGGCTCAGTGGAATACATGTTTTTCCCATCTCTGAATCCTGTCATTTGCTGCCTTTGGTACTGATGCTTGTCTCTCTGGGTTTTTTTGTTGGCAATACCTATGCTCCCACTGCTCCCTTCGCTTCCACAAATGTGTTTGATTTCTGCATTCTCCCTCAGCATTTCCTCCTCTGTTAAATAGTTTAAGCTTAAACTCTGTTAAAATCTATCCCAAAAAAGAATGGCCAAATCATAGTTGATCATTTCTGCTAGATAAAGGGTTGAAAAACATATAACTCCCAATTTTTAATTTTTTTTAAAGTGCTTTAGTCATAAACAAAAGGGTGTACCAAAAGTTTACAAAGTGCTGAACTTGAGTTCCTATATAGTTCTGTAATCTTGAACAGAATGTCTCACTGGTCTCAGAGCTGTTTAGCACAGTCTCAGAAAGGATTATCCCCACTCACATATTAGAGAATTTATACAGAAAATTAGCAGTGTTTTGCATAGGACATCAACTATGTATACTAAACATGTCATACAGGCAACTGGTGTACTCTCGTTCTAGAAGTATTGCTCTCCAGAGTCTTTTAAAATTCCCTGAGTGGGAAATAGCAAGTTTTAATTCAGTGTCTTTAGCCACTTCTTTTTTAAAAGCAGTTGCTAAACCCAAACATATGCAGATAAACAGCACTTCTACTGTTTTCCCATAATAAGGATTAATAAGCTGATATAATCAGTGATATATCTTGTACTTGGCTATATTTATCAAAATCATCATGTTCCAAAATGGATTTTCTTCATGCATTCAAATGCCTACTGGAAAAAATGAATTATCCACAGTTGTAAGTAAATTGTTAGCAGACTTGGGGAAATACAGTGAACTCTGCTCAGTATCTCTGGAGTCCATGGAACTTTAAAAAAAACTAGTGTAGACGAGACAGGTAGTGAAGAGTTCACCCTCTTTAAAATCTATACAGGAGTGAAATGAAACCTGATATATTAAGAAAGTAAAGCTGCAGGAAAATTGGTATCTTAGGACAGGGTTACACTTGTTTCCACCCTCCTGGGCATCATCTTTCTTTTGCTTTCCAGTGGTATTTTTTTTAAATTGTTTTGACACAGAGGAATGTATCTGGTTGTTGTGGGGGTTTTTTATTATTTAAGTGTATAGTAAATAATGTAGCATATAATATATAAGGAGATGAGCTCTGCTATTTGCAGTGATGAACCTGCAGATTCTAGTTGTTGAAATGGCTGCAATGAAGAGAAGAAAAAAGAGTACAAGTAGTGGTTTAAAAAATAAGCTGAAATGTAGCATTCAATTTTGGATGTGATTTATGAGTTCTGGCATTGCACTGGAAGAAAGGAAGTGTTGGAGGGAGTAAGGATGGTTTTCCTTCCTATTATACATTTGGTGTGTATGTGTATATTTGTTAACCTGATTTTTAAGAAAGATTTTACAGAGTCCTGCTGCAAAGACAAATCTCAATAAATATATCTAGTTTATCTCTCATAGAAATCTTGCAAAGTTTCTTATGCTTGTATTTGAAGAAAGTATATATTAAGTGCATCACTTATCTCTTGCATTTTATAAAAATACTTATTAGTATCTGTATGCATAAAAATATGTTGAAGGTTTTGCAAGAATTTTGACCTTAAAATCACTAGGAGGGTAAATATACTTCATGCTAATAGTAGAGATTGAACTCATATAATCTCTTGCCTGTGTTAGCTGTTAAGGACACAGAGAGCACTTAGCTGTTAACACCAGCATGTGAGTCCTGTATGAAGTGAGAAGTACAGAGGCACTAAATTGACACTTAATTCACAGAACACTATTGCTTTCTTTGCATCTATTAATTTACAGTCTACTGTGCTGAAGAGGCATAAAGGCTTCATTCATAGCACATCACAAATTGACAGGAACATAAGAGTGAGACAACTCTCTTAAGGAAGCACTGTGACCCACAGTATCATTTTCTACTGCATTCAAAGGAATGTAAAAAACACTAGAATTTTTAAATTAAGTATGTTCTCATGGTTTAAATACACTAATAGAGAGCTCAGATTGCTTAAAATACCACTACTTTACTGTCTTTCTGAATAGATTTTGTAACTCTGGGGTTTCAGCATAGTCTTAATATCCTTCTACAAGGTCTGTTGCACTGTTCTAGAATATCTATAGAATTAGCTTCATTTACTCACAGAATTCTTGACATTGGATTCAGGAAAATATTTTTAATTATGAAACAGTTAATACAAGTGTAGATTAGAAACTTTTCTTAGAGATAGTTACAAATTGCTACATTTCTTGGTTTTACACAGTATCTATTCAATGCAGTCAACCTGAAGAGTCAAAACAAAACATACAGATATTTTGACTTGTGGAATGTTACATTAAATTCTTCTCCCCTTTTGCCATACTGCCCTGCCAAATATTCTAAGTTTGCATGTAATAATCACAGGACTTATGAAAAAAACATACCTACTCAAAACAAACAAACAAACAACCCCAAAACAAACCAACAACTCCCCGCCACTCAACAAAATAACTTCAACAAACCCACAGGCAAACAAAAACCCAAATTGGAATTTAAACTGAAGCTTACCAAGCTGTATTTCTTTTGAGGTCTGTGTAACCACACGAGAAGGAAAAAGTTCAATGAAGAAAATCTTGCTGTTGATGTGTGTCTGCATATAAACATGAAGTCTCAAACTTGTAGAAGCATTACAGTTCAGTTCATCTGGTAAAATCACAATTAACAAAGATCAGTATTATGACTACTAGTCAGGCTGCAAAACAAAAATACAGTTATTCCCTGGACATTTGACTAAATTCTAGTTTTGACATTTGTTTAGCAAGAATATCATGGTGTAAATAGGATCAGTGAGGATGAAGGATGGTAATTTACCAAACCACTCTTTAAAACACTGTAGTTTTCTACTTTAGATTTCAAATATATTAGACTTTTAATATTAACTATTACCATTTTCTAAAAGATATAGGAGGTTTTAACACATCTTGGCATTTTTACTGAAGTATATGAAAAAAATGTTTGGTAGGAATTAGCATAGTTGAATGTGTTTCCAGCATTAAAAATTATCTCCACAATTATTAATCAAATTTTAAGGGAAGAATAGAATGTTATGATGTAAAAATCACGTGTGAATATAGGTCTGTTTTATTTTTTCCCGGATGTACGGAAAGTTCCTAAAACATGGTACATGACAACCAAAACACTTGTTAGTAGTTTGGGTTGTTTTCTGTCCAGCAATATATACCAAAGTAGACATATTCCTCTAGAAAACTCTTCCTGAATTTCCACTGCAAGTTTTTTAGGCCAACTACCCATTAGTTTGTTGTGTTTTCTCTGCTGAGACCGGTGTTGTGATCTACAGCAGCTCAGAAACCTGAGAAAACCTGCCAATGAACTGTTCTTACAGTTAATAAATACCTTGGCCCCTGGTACCTCTGTTTAGTTAGCACACAGAATACATTGATTATTTCTTCGACTCCAAAAGAATGTTAAATGAATTTAAATAACATGTTTATTGATGGATACTCTTTTTTAAATGCCTGCACAGTAGGCTAGTGATTGGACTTAATGGGTTTTCTGCAGAGGTATGCACTTAGAAAATACTGAGCTGTTAAATATATCTCTTATGTTTTAAAGTGGTAGTTGCAGCACAGAAAGTTTAGATATGATGGTGACTGAGATATTTTTTCTGTTTATTCAATCTCCCAAACAGGCAAGGGAGAAGACAATCATTGGGGAAGGCAATTTGAGTAAAATAAAACACAAGGAGTTTGCTAATTTAGCCAAGCTAAGTGACAATTTCAAATATAAACCATCTAAAAAAAAATGGAAGTACTAATGGTTTCTTTTTAAACAGTGGATGCTGATGGGCAGATTAACTGAAAAACTCTTCCATATCGATAAGATTGACAAATTATTCCATCCCACTTTTAATGAGAAGGGACAGGAAAAAAAACAAAAAGCAAGTTTTCCTCACCAGAATACATACGAGAACAAAAAAATTTTTTTAGAAGGATGTGACCCTAATAAATAAAATATTTTTTATAGGAAACAGTATAGTAAGATATTACGTGAAGACTGAGTAATACAGTGAGTTATGCAAAACCTCATGTAGAGATGTGTGATTGTCTGCATTTGGAGGAGACAGATCATATGGTTTTATTTTGTATTCAGAGTTTTTTTAAACAAGACATTGGAAGAAAGGCTTTAATTCCAGTATTCTATATCAAGAAAAAAGACACTTTTTTTTTTTTTTTTTGGAAAAAAACCATTTTTGCACATTTGCCTTAAAATTAGGGAGAGGATTGAATCCCTGAAAAAAGCATTTAGGAGGTAGCACCTGAATTGATTCAAATAACTTCAAGTAACTAAACTTCATATTTAGTTATGTTACTACAATAATCAACAGTTGTTGATATATATAAATATAAAAATATATATTAAATTTCATGTATTATGTATACATTTTGTTATATAAATAATTATATATACATATATAATCTTTTAGCTGATTAAAGTGAGACTAGTGCAGTTGTTTATAATGCATGCCAGAACAGATGTAGGATATATTCTAGCAGAGTATATATGCAGATTTACTGGACTGTCATTTTTCTTTCTGTATACATAAAAATATCATTATATTACAAAGCCAAGCCCTCAAGGCTAGAGAAATGCCATCTTTAGTTTGAGCTATTCGTACATAAAAGTTGGCATAGCTTTTTAATTAAGCCATCAATTGGTCTTGTTTCTAACTGTGAGACTGAATTGCTGTTGTGCATTTAAAGAAACTGAGGTCGATAGAGCTACTGCTATATATGTTGAGATGAGTTGTGTGCATTATATATATCAAATTAAAGAAAAATAAAGGACTGTCTCCTGATTAAAACAAATTGAGTTTCTCTTTAAAATCTGGGTCTTAAGTGTGCTTTATTCATGGAAAAGCCACGTCATGGTAACTATCATCTTCAGACAAGATTTGTGCAAGGTTTTGCCAACACCTTTTGTGGTCCTCATTTCTCATATAGCTGAGTTCAGCTCTTTCATCTCCTCTGTCAGCTGTAACTACTTTGGTTGAGCCATGATGATTATTTAAAGAAGGTCTTATAAAATTATACCAGAAACAAAAAGGAAGGAAGAGTAAAGGAACTTTATTTGTAGCTCCTGTGCTTATGAAGTGAACTGACTGACTCCCAAATAAGGGCTTTATGGATTGTAATATTCATATGCAGCGAATCTAATTTCAGATCAATTATGTGCTTATATCATGATTTTGCTTAATTGTAGACTAAAAATTGAAAACGGATGCCAAGGATCAACTGACATAAAAAACGCTTGTCCTCACAACCTCAGCAGTGATAGTAGATGAAGAAGGTGCCCTTCATGAGAGCCCCTCTTACCTGGTTCTCAATATGGTATTGCAGTGAACAAGCCTTTTTTGAAGCATGTTAAAGAGGTGTACACAAACCAATATCAGACCAAAATTAGAACACTGAAGTCAGAACTGTTCACAGGTTTAAAAGGATATTTGAAAGGAGGCATGTAATTAGAAAATAATATGAAGATGATTCAAAAGTGGATGCTTGTCTCATCTGGAAGCATTTTCACAGGTAGAGATTTAGAGCATCTAAATGCATCCATGCAGAAAAAACTCCATACCATACCTAGGTAAAGAGACAAAGGAATCTATGGCTAAGGAAAAAAACCTGAATCTATTTCCACAGTTGAAAGAATCAATGGCTTTGTTGTTTCAGCAAATTTCAAAGTTGACTTTCAAATTTTCCATCTCCTCATTTCTTAAATTGAAATTGGAAGTGTGCCTTAAATTAGTAGTGTAACAAGGTGTAAATTATTATCTACTACCCAGGGATAAAGTAGAATTTCTAATTTAAATGTACAGAACTTAGATCTAAAGACTGACTATAAAAGAAGACATTCTAGTAGTTCTTCTTCTATCTTCATTGGTATGAAAAAAATTCTTTGACATAGCAAATCCTATATTTAGTATTGAAGGTGTGGAATTCCAGAATTTGGTACTATTTACAAGGAGAGTTTCTAAAGATGAGGATTTTAACTGTTCTGCAGAGGGCAACTGTCTAGAGAAATCTTGGTTTCTTAGAAGCTGGTGTGCAGGTTTTCATAATAAATATTTAGAATTAGCACGCTGCCCCCTGGGTAGAAATATGGTAATAAAAACAGGGTAGTGTCTTTGCTTCAGCTGCTGTGTTTGAAATCAATCCACTGCAGTCCCACTGGGCTGGATAAAGCTCTTAAAAATGTTAATTTTTCTGTGTACAGTAAGTAGCAGTAAAGCCCTGCAAATCTACATAGACTTGAGAGCTGAATTAATGAGTTTTATTTATATTTGGGATTTATCCACATTTTAAATGGTTCTATACCTGGAGAATCTCCAGCTATTGTCAAATTTTAGACACTGATGAGTGGTTTACAACAGAAGAGAATCTATTCTTTAAAAAAAATGAAAAAAAAAGGCAAGCTTCTCAGAAGACTGAAAAGAAAGATTACATGGTCAATATGAAAATACTAAAAAGAGTTTTTCCAAATGTGGATGTTCCTTCTGAAACTTTTACTTCACAGGAGTAATAACAGTTTTCTGTGTGTTCACAGTTTATACAACAAGAGCATTTTTTCATTATCACAATCTGATAAATTTAGGCAACAGCTATGAAATCCAAATTTAGGAACAAGATGTTCTAATTCTAATAATAAACCATTATCTGTGCATATGAAACTATGAAAGTTCTTCATCTGAACAAGAGCATATTTTTTCAGAAAAATACTACAGAACTCCTGATTTAGTGTTTTCCAGTTCTTCAGAGTGTTTTGTGACCTGTTTATTAAACTCACTGTTATAAGAAATCATCTTATTTCCGAGCTTCCACTTACATGGCTAGCTTCAGTTTCCAGCCCCAAACTTCTGTCTTTGACTACAAGACTGAAAAACTGCTACCAGACTCCAGTTCCCACTAAGTCCCGGCAAACTGCAATCTCACAACTTCCTCTTTGATAATATGAAATAATCAATTTTTTAGTTGTTTAGAGAATCACATCTAATATTTAATTATTCTTGATTTGTTTTCAAAACCTCTGCAAACATTCTTGGCTGCAAACTGACATTGCAAAATCAAAAAGCATTACAGTAGCAGATATTTGTTTGTTATTTCCCTGTAACCCTCAGTGTGAGGCAGGTTATCTATTGGTCCCCATGTCAGTGTTTGGTTCTATTTGAGTTTTTTGTGGTGTTGTGAGGGATAGCTCAAGAATATTGCTTGAATTGTAAAATTGACTCAATTTATGTAAAATAGAATAGATGCATATAAAAGAGTTTATGTTTTCTGTGAGTTTTATCAAGTTACAACTGGCTAATCTTACCCCCTACCAACCCAGAGAGCCACAACAATCCTTGTGATCAGACTTTGTCAGGAGTTCTAGTGAAAACAGTAGCAGAGCTGTGCCCAATCAATCATATGAGAACTTGTCCCCTTCAAGTTGGGTGGGAGAGACCTACAGTCAAATGAAGTGAAAGCTCTCCCTTCCTGTGTTTGGATGCAATTTTGTAGACCATCCTTTTTGATAGGTTCTTTCATGAGAATCAAGAACAAATATCTCTCTTTTTACATTTCTGGGATGATTTTTTAAATTTTTGTTCTTGGACTCTCATTCCATTCTCCTTAGCATTTACCAGTATAAAGCAAATCCAGCTGCCCTTTAGGATTTTTAAATAGGATGAAGAAATGAGGGTAAATATATTGAGAGCAGATCCTTGCACATTACGCTCAGAAAACCAAAGATCTTTTTCGAGAACATGAATTTGTATCAAATAGAGAGGTAGAAACATCCACTAAAGTATGGAGTTGCTTGTTCTCAGTGTTGAACAAAGACAGTCTATCCTCAATGAGATTTTCATGAGGCACTAGAGATCCAGTGGGAATTTGTCTAATTTTGCAGCTGAGAGGCATTCAGGGGGTTAGAGGACAGTTTTGGGGAATGCAGCCAAAGAATAGCACCATGCCACTCACTACTCAAAGTCTCAAATTTGGTTACAGAGCAAACATTTTAGGTTGGGTACATAGTGGGAGTAGCTGTCAACTTCCTCAAGGGCAGAGAGGCCCTGCAGAGAGACATGGCTTGGCTTCCCTCTGTTCCACCTCACGCTTGGTTTTCTAAATACCTTATATTTAATGACTGTGTGTATTCCCCCTGGGTGTCTTTTGTTTTAACATTTTACAGTTTTCTACATTAAATCACTGTCATGAGCTGCAAACGGCCTCAGCCCCTGCCCAATTTCTGAACAACCAAAAGTGACTGACCTTCTACATGTGGCTTGAATAGACAGCACTGTTCACTTCTGTCACTCAGCTGTGGAAAAGCAGAATAACACAGGCATTCCTTGCTTATGACAGGTGCTCGAGAGTCTTGTGTGTAGCAGGGAGCTGTTTCCTTATTAAGGGCAGATGCTCACAGAGATAGTTCAAAGCATTTTGGTTTCTTGCTGACACTCAGATCGAATGGTTTGGTGTGACTCTTCTGCAGAGAGAACATGTCCTTTACACCAAACAAACTGCAAAGTGCCAGGAACTGCACTTGTTTTCTCATGGGACTCAGCTTCAGAATACTTAATCTGACAAAAAACACTCACGTAAAATAGACAATACTGCATTTTATACCCACAGGGAAATTTGTTTAAAAAATTTAATCACTGATTTTGGTGCTTAACATAGTGAAAGCTAGGTTGGTTTGTATTTCATAGATATTGTCAATGTGGATTTAGCTAGCCTATGTTGTAGAGAAGAATTAACGTTGAAAATGTAGCATCACTACTATTCAGTTTTAGCAATACAGTAGCAATTTCTGTATTTTCCTTTATTTTAAACATCAAAACTCCAATTTGATATAGCTTCATGTAAAGAATGAAGCCAATAGTTTTACCAATTGGAGGGCAATGGTTTTGTGAAGTTTGTAGGAGGTACTAAGCCTGATTTACTGAATGAGCTGTACAGGATCCACAACCTTCAAAAGGTGTGGAGAAAGGAAATCTTGAAAAATAGGGCATGAAACGTTAATGAACAAATAATCATTTTTATTCTCAGCATGTTAGTGGAAATAGAGTACATCTGTCCCACCCAGCAGCTGCATCATTTTGAAGCTCTTGAGAGGGCTTGTGGAGCTGAGGAGAATATAAATCACAAACTGAACAGTAAAAAAAAAAATAGGCAAAGAAACACAGTCAGTAAGTATCTAAAATACATCAGTGAGGAAGGAATATGGAAGATTTTTATTCCAATATTTAAGAAATTATAGAAACTGAAAACCTGAACAGTTTTAAAAATTACTTGCTTTACTATGCTAAAAGATTAATACTGAGATTTTATATTGTTTTCAGAGTCAAAACAAAAATACTAGTATTTTAACTTAAGACGTATTTCCAGTAAAACTAGGGAGAAATTAAACTTTTCTTTGCCCAAACAAGTTGAAGATAGTTTTTGTAACTCAAATTTACTATCTGTATTTATTTAATTTTAATACTCTTATGTATTATTATCCTAATTAACTAGTCACCTTTAGAAGAATTGCCGTCATGAGGCTATAACACTGGAAAATATCCAATTTCAACTTTAATTTAGAATTAAATGTTCCCATTCGCTGATACATACTAGTATTTATTTTCTTAAAAGTATTCCCTTAGCAGCACTCTTTCAAATGACTTTTTTCAAACAACAGAGATCCCCATTCAGTATCTAATCATTGTATCTAATAATTAGCCTTAGCTCCACTAGCACAAAATAGTACCTGCTGCGCTCGTTTTATTGTAACTGTTGATCAATTTGAAGATCTCACCAACTCACTTGTTTGATTGGGTTTTTTAAATTACATTTAGTTAGGATATGCTTGTGTGAATGCATTCTTTTTATCAGCTAAAATATGGAACTTCAGAAATTTTATCTTCTAATCTTACATGTTTTGTAAAAGAATTATAGAAAATGTTCTCTATCATATAAAACTTAATTTTAGTCTTATTTAATTTCAATTGTTTTTATAAAGTTGATTTCTTATTTATGTTATAACTTAAAACAAGCAACAAATGAACCCTGTTTTCTGACTAATAAGCTTCAAGCATGAGTCAAAGGACTGAAGTATGAAAGCAGTATAAAGAGTTAAGTTCCTATAAATCTCAAAGAGATCAACATTCTTTTGTTGCCACTGTTTTCAGTTTTTGAAGGCTGATACCATTTTACAGGAGAAATATCCAGCTGGCACAATCTTGCCTTATTTTTCCTCTGTGTAACATTTTTTTTAGGTAGCAGTTCACATTGTGACAGTAGCATACCTCATTTGAGTGCTGACGTCCACAGCTCTCTGTCCATTTCCATTTTAAGTAGGCAAATCTATAGCATTTTGTGGATCTGCCTCTTTAGGTTCCTAGTGTGAGTATGATAAAAATGAATCAACCACTGAAACATGAATCTTTGTCTTCAGTAATTATGATTTTTTTAAAATGGCTTTGTTTATCTTTTAATAGTGCAGAATAAATGTGAATATAGATCATGAGGTTACAACACTAGCACTGCTAATTCCAAATTTTATTTTCTGTGACTCTGAATCAGTCATTTGAACCTCAGCTTGAGCAAGCCTAAGAGGAAGTCAGCAGCAGTAGTTAGTACAGTTAATGTGGACAAGATGAACTTCACTGCAAATTGTGCTCTGTGTTCTTTCCAATGTCTAAAATATGGAGAAAAAAATACTTTGACATTTAGATGTTACGTACAGGTATGTCTTGATTTCAAATCTTTTGAATTATATTTTATATTTATGTGAAAAATGCAAAGCTTTGCACTGCATGATAGAGAAAAATATAGAGACAGTAAAGATGCTTAGGCAAGACTCCTCATATTTATATATTGCCAGCAAAGGGATGTCAAATACACAGGGATTATTTGTTATTCTTAATTCTTGGAATTATCAGCAGTTTTTGATGATAAAATTTAGCTTTTAAGAAAGCTGTGGCATTAAGCATTTATCATAATTTATTAATCTTTCATTAGGAGAAAATATTATAAATATTACATTGAGTTAAGTTATCAAAAAAGTACACAGTTCCTTATTTTTAAATACAAGTTATATTTAAACATAAAAAACATAGAACCATTTCTAGAAGAAATTTTAAGAAACTTGTATCTTCTTGTTTCTGAATTCTTGAAAGCAGCATGATATAGAATATTTTTTGGGCTTTAAAATAAATACTAGTATGAAGAGAGTGCATGTAAGTTCTCATATATTAAATATTAGAAAAGAAAAAAATAATGTCTAGTTGTAGTTTTTTCTAAATTATGGTATTTTTTATTGTTATTTGAATATATAGAGTTTTCAGCAGAACACATCTTTATGTCTTTGAAAATGGCAGAAAGTGTAATAGGTGAACAGTAAAGATGTTTGTCTGAAACTTAAGTGTATCAAATTCCTCAACATTTTATCTGTCTTTATTAGTACCTTATTTTTTGGAGCTGTAGAATGACTTGATTCAATGGTTTTATCAAGCAGTAGGATTTACTCTCCACTACTTTTCAAACTACTACTCCTATTTAAGTGTGATCTGTCAACAGACCAGGTGGCTAAAGGAATTGCAAATGCATGTGTTTCTGCTCGGGGTTATGTTCAGATGTAATTACTGGCACATTTTTATTGAACTGCTGGGGAAAAAAAAAACCACCCAAAATTCATCTAAATTATAGTTTTAATTCCTTTTGAGCAATGATAAATTTTCATAACTGGTGAATAATCTAGATAAACAAAGGCTTCATCTGGCCAGACAGAGGCTCTACAGTGTCATAAAACCCCAGAGCTTTTATCCTCTTCTTTTCAGGGATAGCAGATTAGTGATTTCTGAGCTGTATTGATAGTCAGCTGCATACATCTAATTTGATGACTGTACATAAGCAGTTTAGTGTGGCTAAGGCTGACAATATGTAGGGCCCAGAGCACTCCCAGACATCCTACAGATGATTTCGCAGAATCACAGAATTAACGAGTTTGGAAAAAACTTTTGGGATCACCAAGTCCAACCTATGACCTAACAACTCCTCATCAACTGGACCATGGCACTTAGTACCACATCCAGTCTTTTCTTAAACAACTCCAGGGACTGTGACTCTGCCACCTCCCTGGGCAGCCCATTCCAATGCCCTAGCACTCCTTCTGTGAAGAATTTTTTCCTCATTCTAGCCTAAACATTCCCTAGCACAGCTAAAGACTGTGTCCTCTTGTTGTGTCCCTGGTTGCCTGGGAGAAGAGACCGACCCCCACCTTGCTACAGCCTCATGTCAGGCAGTTACATCTCTCACAGCTGCATTCTACACCACATGAAATGTGATCTATGGGACTTTTTTCCAACTTTCCCTCTCTGATGTCTGTAGTATTCTAAAGTGAATGAAAAAGAGTTGAACCTATGTAACATCTACACTTTATATAGAGGTGTACAAACAGAAATATTTTCAAAATAGAGAGGATATATCTGCATATCTGAAAGATCTATGTCTATTAAACTTAGACAGAAACCATTATTTGCTTGGAACACAAGAAGCACAAAGTATTTGGGAGAGAATGAAGCACACAGCTATGGACTATTCAGTATAGGAATATACTGTGAAGTTTTTCGGGAGTTCTATATCAGTGACAATATATTTGAACCAAGCTAAGAATAAAATAATTTCCTTACTTTCCCACTTTGCGTGGGACAGGGTTCTTGGCTGCTACCACTATCTGGTTTTTGTTGCTTTGTGTTTTGCTTCTGTTTAGATTTTACTGTTATGATGGAATCACTGTATCTAGATGTTCATCTGGTATTCCTGATACTATTCTAGTTTATAAAATACTAACATTAGTGACTTTTGGTGAACATTGTCATTAGGATGTGATATATTTTATTAGGCTAACTGTTAGTATTAGGTAAAATATGCAAAATCGTGGGTAATAATTCAGGTTGAACACTAAACATCATAGATTCACCTTCCAAGTATCCTGCCTTGCCGTGGGAAGCAGTGAGTTAATTCCTTCTTTCTCTTTGCTTGTCTGTGAGGCTTTTGATTTCCCCATTAAAGTGTCTTTATCTCAGGGGCTCTCTATGTTTTACCTTTCCCATTCTCTCCCCGATTGCACTGGTGGAGGTGAGTGAGTGGCTGTGTGGGGCTTGGCTGCTGGCTGGGGTTAAACCACAGCACTCCTGAATCTGTGATGTTTAGTATTCCATTTGAATTACTATTTTTAGGTTCCAGATTTGGCTTTAGAAAGTGTCTTGTGGTTCTTCCATGGAAGACTAGATTGTAGAGTATTTTTGTTAATTAAAAGGAAAATTAAAATATTCTACTATTTCTGATTGCTCATCAGTTATCTGCATGATGATTCCTTCCAACCCAATATTCTATGATGCTGTACTTCATATAGCTGAACAGCATATGAATACAGCTATCCCAGGTCATATGGACTACTTTAGTCCCAAGGATAGTGGAGGGACAGGAGATAGGATGTCTAGGAAGTAAAATCTAAAAGAAAAGAGCATCCATTATCTATAAGATTATTACCAAAATACCTATAACTGCACATTCTTTAAGGCCAGCAAATCCTAATTAAATGCATACTTTATTACTAGCCACTTAAAACCAAAGGGAAATTTAAACCCACCCACTACAGCTCCCAGTGCCTTGTGATAGGTGATATCTTGGAGGCATTCCCAAGAAGGAATTCTTGCTTACTTCTGGTCAGGGACTGAAATACAAAAACTTGTCACTTAAAGCAAGAGGGATGGAAGGGGGTGGCTGTTGTCTGGAAGTTACATGGTGTCTGCTGTAGGACTAGGGCATTTCCATTAGTAATGGAAGTACAGCCAAGGACCCTTGAGACTTGTCCTTCGGGCAGAAAAAGTCACGGCACGAATCAGTCTTGTCCACTGATTTTCCCTAGACTTTTAAATAAGGGTTGTCCAAAAGGAAGTTAAATGGGTGTTTTGGATTCTCTCACTTATTTTTCAAATAATGCCTAAAAAAAATACCAAAATCAGAACTTGACGAAATTGATAAAAAATCAAGTGTTTAGTGATGGCATATTTGGTACTTCAATTCACTGACTTGTATATAGTTTGCTATAGTTTACAATTTCCAACAATTATAGCAAGTGTTTATGAGAAAAATAACCAAAAGTAAGTAGAAGTTAGTCATACATAAGGCTGTGCTTGTTACTAAGAATATATAGAATAGTCTCTTATAAATCTCACAAAATTGATTGAAGAAGCAAATCTGTTAGGTTTTTCTTGTGCTTTCATGTACAGATTATTTTGTAAAATTCTCTCTCTTTTACTCAGAAAAAATATTCAACCAGGTACCTCATACTGTGCTATTGATGAAAATAATATGTAAATCATTAATTTTTTGGTTCATTTTGTCAACATTTTGAGTCCTTCATTGTGAGTGGATGTTTCTTAAATCCCACTGGTTTCTTCACCAAATAAGCAGAAAAAAATCAAAATTGAAATTCAGGTATGAAATAAAAATGCAGAGCTCCTCAAAGTAAACTTTCTACTTTTATTCTCTGATGAATGAAAACATAGGTTTCTACATATTTTGGTTTGATTTTGTGAAATAATGATATGAAGTGAAGTCTTCTTGGTATGATTTTGTCTTTTAACTTACAGTACCTATAAATGCAGACATCAGAGTATTTGTTTTTGAAGCCTCACTATTAAAAACACAAAGATATTTCTAGTACAAAGACCTACCTGTGAACCCACCTGACTGTCTATCTATACTGTTTTAATGTGTAGTATTCATAAATAAAATGATGAATAATTTATCTCTGTCTGTGCAGACAGATTTTACCACCATAATCCTCTGTAACTGTCAACTTTGTAAGATAACATTAATGCTGTAGAAGCTACTCCAGTAAAATGTAGCACAACTTTCTAGGTCTTTAAAGATAACATGCCTGGTGAGACAATATTTTAAACAAGTATTCAGTAATGCTTAATTGCATTATCGGTCCAGAAAGATATTTGAAAACATTATTACAAAATGTGGCTTCCCTACATGCATTTTCACTTACATGTATCTTTAGATGATGAAAGAGCTTACAAGTCAATGACTTTGATATCCTCACAAATTACAAATTTTGCATCCATCTGCTTCTTCTGGTGCTACTAATTATATTTTTGGTTTTATTAAATTGGGCAGTTTAAAAACATCGGAAGAGTCATCTAGCAAGCCTCAAAATTTTCCCATTGTCTTTCAGAAAAATAAAAAGCTTACTGAATGATTCTCCTGTTCAGTGCAAGTGCGCTGTGAACAAATAGCTTAATTTCTTCAAAGAACTTTTATATGTCATCCTGTTTGATTTACATGAAGTTTTTAGATACTCTGGATTATACCTAAATGTCATTGTGAACAGTACTGTGAGGTAAAAATGTGGAGCTGCATAGTGATTGGTTCTCTTTTCCCTGTCCCTGAAAAACAGATGCTTTGGATGTTCAGAGGAGACATGACACCCTTTAGCTTTTTTAAATTTTATTAGTAAAATATTGCAACAAGTAGGAGGCAATCTATTAATCCACTCTATTCAGAAATTATACAAGTCGAGGAGTGTAGTTTTGCTAAGTGCAAATGTGTACTTACAACACTCATATGCCTCTTTGGGAGACACTTTGTGGGCACTACTTCTAAATCTGAATTGCTGCTTTAACAAAAGAAACATGGGAGCATGAGAAAATAACATTGAATGGTAATCACAGTAACTTATAGGTTTTGAGTCAACTACTTTTCTGCAATCTTTTGTATAATTCATATATATATGCCATTGGAAATCCATGTTTTTTAACACTTGTACTAAAATAATACAGAGTTTTTCCCCTAACTGCAGGATACTTTTTTTTCCTGTCTCAAAGTAGTGCAAAAGTGAAAACAGTACAATGTGCAAGGCACTGTGAAGGAAATTCTGGAATAAGAATAGTAAGAACAAATAAACAGAAAGGAAGAAAAATAAAAATTGAGTCCTAGTGGTTTCACTAATGAAACAAACTCCAAAATTTCTTCCTCCTTTCTCTCTACTTCTGCATCATTAGAACTTTTTATTTTTCTTTACTCTGCTTCCAGGGGAAAACCATGAGTTGTGAATGAGATTTTTTTGCTTATGTCTTCACATGGGCTTTGGATCAACCATCATTATGTCTATTTTGGTTACACATGATAGATCAATTGATTTTTATGGCTGCTTTTGACCTTGCAGTATTCCAACAATAAGCTCCCAGGAAAAAAAAAACAACAAAAAAACAACTTTTACTGGGGAGCTTTTGGATCTGTGTGATAACTGAACAGGGACTTTGACAATGACATATCAGACAAGGGCATTAATTTTTAAATCCATTCTTCTGATGTTCTAAATTTTACTTGGTGTTTCCTCCAGACTGTGTTGTGACCATCTCCAATGGAGTCTCACCATGATTGTTAGGGGTCTGGAACATATGATAAATGAGGTGATGGTGGAAGAATTGGTTCTCTTCAACCTGGAAGGGAAGGCTTGAAGAGTTGGGAAGCTTTTGCCTTTAGCCTCATGTGAAGCTAGTAGATGGGAAAAGACACAAACCATTTGAGAAGAACATAGTAATAATGTAAGAAAGGGAATTCAGATTAGATAACAAGAAAAAAAATCTCTGATGGAATCAGGTTGCCCAGGAAGGCTCAGGAACCTCCATCCTTTTCTGAATAAGGCCTAGGGCATCACCACACAATTGGATCTACTTTAAGTTTGGGCTTGGACTAAATAGTGTCTAGATTTTCCAATAGGAATTGTCTTATGTTGCTAAATTTTCTTCCAATTATAAATATATATAAATAGCATTTTGATTTTGCATTTAACTGCAAATGCCACCAGTATTTGTATTTCCTAACCACATTCTTTTACAATAAAAACATATTATCCTAGAAGCTTCTATAAAGTTCAAAAAGTATGTGCCTTTCCTATTCCTTCACTTGCCATTGCCCCTAGGATAAGGGAACAGTGAAAAACAGTGCTCTTACAGATGTATTTGTACAAGGCCCCGTCTAAAACAGTTATAGTGCCAGAAAGTTTGCATGGTCTTTATGTAAGACAAGAGATAATTATAGACTATAAATGTCTATGAAACATAGTGCCATTGTGGACCATATGACCTGCAGTGATGGTGCAATGATACAATGAACTTTTTTGTTTTTAAAATCACTTTTCCTGAATTCTCTTATTACATGAAAACCTTTAAGAAGTTTACTTTTTCTTCTCTCTTATCAATCATGTTTCTGTAAGAACTTTTTAGAAGGTTTAGATGCCTTGAGAGACTTCCTAGAATAGAGGCTAGATAGTAGTAAATGTATAAGTAGATACACCTTGGGCAGTACAAGAGCGCAGACATGGCTCCGCCCAAGATGGACCCAAATGGGCTGAGTCATGAGTTTTCACACTTGGTTTGGTCCATTTACAGCTTCAGGTTATGAAGTCCCATCATCCCAGATTTCTCTCCCCAATTCCCTGTTGTTCACACTTTTTGGGCCTGAAGCAGCAATGGCGTCCTTGGTTCTCAGGCTGGAAAAGGATTGTTTTGTCTGACTGAACTGTGAGGAGAACTTGTGAACACTTTATATGAAGTTCTAATGTACTAATGCAGTACAGAATCTAGAAAATATGAAAGCTAAAATTTAATGCATCGGTTTTAAAACCATAAGCATACAATCGATCTCTTTCTCAATATCAAATATCAAGATAGGCTTTTTTAAACACAAGGAAGTAACTTTTAATGCTACAGAGAAAAATAAGTTGTTTGTGCATTTAATTTACACACGTGACTGAATATAAATGCAAGTACTATAAATTAATCCTATTTTGTATTCCTTGTAACCTATGAATTTTATTTCTGCTGCCTCATTTACAAACATCGGCTGCATAATTGACAGTGATAATTGTAGTGGAATTTTTGCCAGACGTAGGATTTTCTCTGGAGCATTGGAGTCAATGTTTATAGTTTTCACATAGCCTTTGAAACGCGTGAGGGTAATGTGATTTTATGTTTTTGTCTTAGCAAGTGCTAGAGGAGCACTGGGTTGTAGTACTACAGCCAGCAGATTATTCTGAGAGGTTTTGAACAGCTGCTTTCAAAAAAACTTGGCAGTGATAGCATAGTCCTTCATCATCATGACTGTGTATGTTAGAAGTGCAAATGGAGATGTGTCCTTGGATTACAGCTGTCAAAAATGTGGGCTTTTCTTTTACTAAAATAGATCTTTAGGCAGTTGTGTTTCCAGATACAAGCTCACTGCAACGTTTACTATAATGTTTGTTCTTCTGTGATATTTCCCATGCCATGTTCTGGTCCGTGAGTCATATGGATTTACTTGTCCTACTTGTTTCTCTAAATTGGAACTACTTGAGAGAAAAAAATCATGTGTTATCAAAGACTGTTTTCTTGAATGTCTCTATCATGAGAAAGTATTTGCATTATTTTGACTTATAGAGCTCCCACACATGGCAAAATAAGAAGTTGAGTAGAGTCCAGGCAGTCAGGTTTTGCTAGGCCTAGATGTTGCAGTTTGCTGCTGTGTGACGCTCTGTAAATGCAATGCCACTAGAGTTTGCAAGAGTTGCAAGGGATAGTGTTCAGAAAACATTTGATCAAGTTTCTGTTCATCCTAATTTAAACTGCAGTTGATGGATTTTCCTAAATCAAACCCACTGTCTTCTAACTCATTGCCCTCATGCTTTGCTCAAACTTAGGCAATATTTTCTCCTCTTTATTATTTCTCTTTTTTTTTCTTTTCCATTAAGTGCAAGTAGCTTCAACTGTATGGTAAATGCATCAAGTAACAGAAAAAAACAAAACAAACAAAAATCATCCAAATAAATAAAAGTCCTGTGGCATTTTTCATATACTTGTAGTGCTAGAAAAAATTGCTTATTACATTGGATTTAGTTTCTTTCCATAAATAGGTGTCTGTTCAAGATGAAGATGTTTTAAAGATGATTCATCACTACAGATATACAAGCTGTGTGCAATAGTGTACAACCACCCCCCAAACCTTATAGTGTTCATGTTTTCAAAAGGATGTTTTAATTTAAGTGCAGCAATATTGAGGTTAGATTGTCACAATCCCACCTCTTCTTAATATGTTTCTTGATGTTTCATTTGTTTGGTTTTTTCCTGTGGGTAAATTGTCATTCACACTGTTTTGGTATTTGATTCCCAAGTAAACATTAGCATGCACATTTTCACAGAACTGTTGGAAAGCAGAAAAATATCACCATCCTATTTTATAAAAATAAAGACAAATATATAGAAAAAAGGAAATAGTGGAGATCACACAGAAGTCTGTGTAAAAACAATAATAAATTTTTTAAGTCCTAATAGACATCCTAGTTTATCCTTAAGATCTGCCTGTCATGTAATTAATTACAGAAACAATGCTACCAACTGCAGGTCCAAGAAATCTTCCACTGTCTTGGCCAGGATTCCATGTGGCTCAGTGTAGAATGGATTTGGTGAGTATGAATGCATAGGGGTTGCCACAGGAATGGATTTGAGTGGCTTATCAGCCTACATCATATTATTTTTAATGTCAGAAGAATATTAAGGTATAACTATAAAAGTAATTTTTTTTCTGCAACTCAAATATTCTTAAAAAAAGTTTCTGAGTTTTAGAGGCATAGGAGGCATCTCATTATTTTAAAAATCATCACTGTTACAAGATGTTAGTAAACTTTCATGAATTTATTCGGCTCATATGCTAGGATTCATTTCTAGGGCATTTTGCTTATCCAAGTGTGTCATTTTCATTCTAGAGGATCTTGATTTGGAGTAAAGACTCTCTTTGTGTACCCATTTTGTCCTTGGGTGTTCCATTCAGATTTAAATTTCAATAGAGAAGCTCAATGTTTGCTATTAATATTGAACATTATCTCCAAAAATTAATGATTGTCATAACCTTTCTTTAGAAAACCTAATATTTCTCCGGTGTGGATATACAGTATTTTCTTTGGTTATCTATCTAGTACAAAAAGTAGAATAAATTATATGATTTTAATTTATATATTTTCTGTTGAATATTAAATATCTGGCAGCACTACATGGCAGATTTGAAGCCTTAGTAAATATATTCTTTAAAAATGCAAAATTCTCTTTCAAATCAATATGCACTGGCAGTTTTAGAGAGAACTTGAGAAGAGCTATGGTAATATAAGTAGTATAATGGTTTGTTACTAACTCTTAATATAAACTAGATGGGAGAATAAGCAATTTTGTACTGAGTAGGCTGTTTGGAAGATCTTTAATTTTGAGAGAATGATGAATGCTAAAATCAGGTCTATTCTTATGTGTAGTATGCATGCCTATCCTAGACCTGAAATTTAAGACAAGAAGAGGTGCTTGCATTCCATGAAAACAGCTTTCAGGTAACAGGTAAGTAGCAGACTAAAAAAGTTTATAACTTTTGGCACAGTCATATAAATACAGGAAAACCAAACATATTTTGTGTAAAGTCATATTTTAGATTGCTAGGCCGACAAGGCAGGTTTGAGAATCTTTGAAATTGTCCCTTTTATATTTTTTTGCAGTTTGGATGATTTAAGCACTATTGTTTTAAAATAACAATGCTTTATAATTCCTGTAATTATTTAGACAGTTTTACTGTGTAGACAACCCTTCAGATTAGAGTCTACCATGGTTTTCCATTTCACTGGCACACACCTATTCATAACACAGCAGGCTGATTGTCCTTTGAAGTCTGAGCCAGAATCTCCAGAGTTAAAGCCTTTTGCAGTGTTAAGGAAAATTTTGTCTGATGTTTGTGGCTACTTCCCAGTGGCCTACCTGTTCTGCTGAATTTATTCACCATCTAGTCGATCTATCACTCTTTATTGCCAGTCTGTGCAGACCCCAAAGCACTCTGCTCTGGAAAGCTACTATTTTCTCCCCTTTTCTAAAACCATATTTGAAAATTGCCAGGTTGCTTATGTGTCCTCTTGATCTGTGCCATGAAGGAAGCTGTTGAACTGTGGGGAGGCGAGCGGGAGGAGCAACCAATTACTGCTCTCTCTGAGGCAGCTCTGGCTTTCAAAGTGATCTAGTGGCCTGATTCCATAAGCACTTTCCAGCCAAGCTGAAGGTGGAGTGGGAAGTGAAGTCCATTAGATACAGTCCATTAAATCTAATTAAGCAATGTATTTGTCTTCTGAATTTTTCTGCCTTCTTTGTTACTTTATACTTCTTCATAGTGATGTGGAAGTGATCATTGTTAAGATAATAAACATTTACTCAATAATTCTTTTACTCATTATTATTTCTCCATTATTTTACTCACTCTAAAAATCAGATTTTATGGCTTACATTAAAAAAAATGGGTAAATCCGACTGCTTAAGAGTAGGTGGATAACTGCAGTCTGATTTTTTAAAATTACCTGGAGCTATTTTAATGCTTTCAGAGTTCTTGTATGGAACTTTATCTGAAGAAAATGTTGTAGAGAAAATAGAAAAGCTGGAGGTCTACCATGAAAATTAGGAAGCACAATTTAGCAGTTTAATTATCTCATAGTTAGAAAGTTAGGTTGTAAATAAATGGCTTCAGAATGTTTTCTTCGTTGCTTTTAATAACTTCTAGGAAAATCCACCACCCAAGCTGCTAAAAAGAACTGCCACCTAAATTTTAGTATTTATTAAAGAATAAATTTATTCAATCTCTCAGGTTTAAAGAACTCTCTGTGGTCACATGATTTATAAAAAATCTCTCTCTGATCTATTTTTATGTATGACCACAATTCATTTTCTTAGATATGCATTTAGATTTGGCTCATAGTATTTAGAAAGAATTATTGGCCTTTCACTCAGCTTCTCAGTTTGAGACACATTGCGGTTAGAAACATACAAACAGATTTTTTCATTAAATATATTTATATAAAAAAATCACTCTTTTAAATTAATGAATTTATTCTGGAGAGCCTGTTTTCAGCTTCCCTACTGTAGTTGCAATTTGAAATATTTTAATGAAATCTTTAATAGTATCCAGCAGCTAGCTATCAGAATTCTCTTTACATTGTTTTTCCCATATTTGTGTGGTATATTTTTTGTTGAGGTTTGTTTATTTCTAGTACCTGTTTTTTTAAATTACTTAAGTTAGATTGTAGTCATACTAAGTCCATGCACAGCCTTTTGCTGTATTGGGCCTCACCAGCATCTTTTGGAGGTCAGTGATGTAGTTTGAATTGCTTATGTGATTAACATTGAAACTGTTGTCTGCAAAAGTTGTTCATTAAGTGAGACACTTTAGAAAAGTGAACATAGTAATAAAAAAAAAGAAAAAAAATACAAATAAAGAAATTTTCGCTGTTCATTTCTAGAAACAGAATTTTAGAATCCCTTAATGAAATAATTGACATAAAAAGTTGTAGAAATCAAAATATCTTGAGAGAAATAAAGTCCCTCCATTAACTATTTGTTATAGAGTGAAAAAATCACCCAGAGGAATGGAGGTAATCCTTTTGAAGTAACCTCATTTTGAAATAAGTAGATTATCAGTATAATTCTTTTCAAAGAAATGGTTTCTGAGTACTTCATTTTTACAAAAGGCTTAACTTTTGTCAGTATTATAAGACTGGCTAAGTCCAGCTGTCTGTTTGGAATGATTTTACAGTAATTTCACACTGATAAGCTGCACCTATATCACTGAAGAATCGATCTGATCCCGGAAGTGCGGCTAATCACCAGGTGCGGCTTATTTATGGACAAATTCCGGTGAAATGCCAACCTGGAAGTGTGAGCCAGCAGGGATGGAGCCACCATTTTGCCGCCTTCCTATGAAGCCGAGCTGCTTTGCCGCCGCTTTTTGCCGCTGCTTTTTGCCGCCTTCATGCTTTGCCACCGCTTTTTGCCAGTGTCGTGCTGCCTGCCTGCTGAGCCGCCGCTTTTGAGCAACATGGAGGGCTGCAGCAGCCAGCGCCGGGGGCGGGAGTGCCAGGGCCCACGGCACGGGGAGGGAGCCTGGGGCTGTGTTGAAAGGCTTCACTGGTCTGTGAAAACTGTTTGCAAATTGTGCACCTGATAACAAATCCTGCCATCCTGCAATTCTGTTACTAACTCATTACTTTGTTGCACATGGATCCTCGCTTAAAAAAAAAAAGTGTGGCTTATTTATGGACAAATTCTGTGGTCTTCCTGGCTACTCAGAAGTGCGACTTATAACCAGGTGCGACTTATGAGTGTGAAATTACTGTAGTTTCCTTTTTTTCCTCTGTCAAAAGTCATGCGACCAATTCTGACTTTGTTTTTATAGGACACAAGGTCATTATAAACAATTAGACCATGGTACACATTGTTCATTTGAAGTTCAGGGATTTTTGTTGTTGTTGTTTGTTTGTTTATTTGTTTGTTTTTTCATCTCAGTTGCAGGCAATTTGGCTGGCTGCTTTTGTGTATTGTTAAAATGGTCCCAAGAAAATTTGTATTATTTTCCTTTCATTTTTTCATTATTATGCTGGTCCCCCCAGTAAAGTCAGTATTTTTTTCCATTATCTAAGAAATAAAAAAAAAATGTTCTTTAAAAGGAAACTAAGTAGATGAAAGGGAAACTATAGATTGTCAGCATTTGAAAATAAGTGTCAGTGATTGAACAGTAGTTGGATGATAATTACTGGTGTAGAAAACATGGGGAAATGAAACAGGAAGGAAAACACAAGCAGCACCTGTATGTTTACCTGATAATTAATTTCATAGGATGTAAAATATTTACTGTTCTCTATGTTTAAATCTTCAGCGGAGGGTCTATTAGCACATACTACTAGTTCAGAACCTACTAGAGCATAGGCTGTTAGTGGAGGAGTGTATTTTTGTGTGACTTATGAAAATTAGGATTGATATTTAACATAAAACTCTTTGTCTTTTAGGACTGGTTTCTCCTTTTGGAAGTTATGTGAAACAGAGCACTAAATTGTGTTCACATTAGCTTTAGATGGACCACTGTCTTAATTATTTTGTCTATAGGTTTCAACTAATTGAATTGCAAATTCTTAATTTTAATTGGAATCTTACACAGTCTACATTTCTTTTCTGAATTTCATCAGCTTCACATTCTCTGGATATCTGGAGTGAAATGTAAAAATTCTATCTACCCTTGCTTCAGAACATTACAAAAGGTTTTTTTCCCCTTTTTGTCCCCTTAACCACATAGTATCTTTAATTGTTTTAGAGCTGAGAAGGCAGCATGATATCCACTGAAAAACCTCTTAATGGATAACATATGTAAAAACTGAATGCTTATTAATCACAGCATAAATTTAAAAAGAAAAAATCAGGATGCAGTGAGTGATTTTGTGAACAGGCTTCTAGTGTGAGATTTCTAACTGATTATCAAGTATTCTGTAAATCTTATCTTGAATTGCCTTGTTTAAAACTAAATGCTTTCTTTTAGATTTTTTTAGATGGGATTTTTTTTTTTAATTGCACTAGGTCATTAAAGATCTTTAATATATTATATATTATTTGGTCTTGGTTCAGCACTAGAACTCCTGAAAATATTAGTATTCTTGGAAATAACCTGGATACTGTTCAGTTAACATGACTGGTAAACATACAAGCAGACTACTCTTACTGTACTTTCACTTTTATACTTTCCCTGTGGCTCTCATCCTCTTTAGTGTCCAGGCAATCCTGGTTCACTCAGTCCAAAATGAAATCTTGGTACATTTTGTTCCTTTCTGGTCCATTGCATCTCAACTGTCTTCACAGTCTTATGACACCCTCTTACCTTGATAATCAAGTGTAACATTATCTCAGTGATAATGGTAATGATGGGCAATTGAGAAACTCAATTTATTTCACCTGTAACCATACTTTTTTAATAATGTTTTGCTTCATCACTGATTTCAAAAACAAACCTAGAGTTGTACAGATCAAGTGGAATCCCTTTTTCCTTCTCTGTATTGATGACATTTGTCATTCAGTCTGTTCTGTAGGGCTGCAGATCAGTGAATAATCTGTAACATGCTGTTTTTTCACAATAGTTTCAGAATTCTGGCTCCCTCAACATCTGTGGCACTACTCAACATCTCATAACTTACTCATGAGATTTCTCATCTTGACATGAGATAATCCTCAGTGCACACACACATGCCCACAAATAATATCTTGCCCCTGCGGAAATTAATGTTAGGGGAAATTGTGTATTTTATTTAGCTTTAGGGGGGTTTTTATTTGTTTTTTTTTGGGCCAGGAAAGGATCACTTGTTAACTTACACTTTCCTCTGTAATTTTTAATAGCTAGTTATGACTTCAATAATTGGCACACTATAATTTGACACAATGTCTGCGTCCTTGGTTTGTCCTGTTCTGTTATTCATGACTTAGGGCACTGCTGAAATTTGAAAACATTTTCAAAGCTAAATTAAACTAAGTAAACAAATATTTTCAAAAGAAAATAGATACTCAATCTATTAGGTGGTATAAATATTAAACACCACGCCGTTTAAGACACCTTGGTGTTGATTCTTTGTTACATTCTTCAAGGGAAAAAATACACTTTAGAAATTACCACAACCTATAAAACTGGTTTATGTGTTTGCACAGAACCAATGGAGTACCACAATAGCATCAAAGTATATGTTATTTCCTATTTATTGCATCCTTTCTGTTTTTAAGAACTTATAATAATGTGGCTATGAAACATAACTTAATTGCTCAGTCTATCAGTTGCTTTCTTAATTTACAAAATGTCAGCCTAAGTTTTCAGTGGAAGCTAATATTGCATCTAGATTCAGACTAGACAGACTAATAATGAAGCTGAAATGAGCAGAACGGTAACTGTGTGAATGAGTTGATTTAATAAGGTTAACATGCGTCACTTCCAACAAGTCTACCATTGGGACCTTACATATCAAGAGGCCTTTGCCAGACTCAAGATTAGTTGTTAGTGAGAAATACCAACAAAAAATGTCAATGTCTGTGGCATCTGTTTCAAGTGGATAAAAGTTCCCAAATGATGTTATTTGTCTTTACTTGGTGACATAATGGATTTTACAGGAAGGAGTAATATTTCTAAGGTACTTCAGTGATTGGTGTCCTAAGAATCAGAGAACTTCCAACATCAAAAGTTGAGGCCAAGCTGGCTTGTAGGTCCTTTAACAGAGGGTGTGAATACCAGAATATTACTGTTTCCTTAAGGCCTCAAGATTACATGTGCTTTGAAAGGAGTTTTTTATTTTATTTTCCTGTTCTCTTTACCTATGTTCAAACTTGTTTTATGCAAACCCTGGAGACATTATGATCCTCAGTTGTTTTGATCTCTCCTGGCTCTATTTAATTTCTCCCTTGAAATAATAAAGGTAGAAGACTGGAGAGGAATTATACAAGATAGGATCTATAGCAAGCATTACATCTTCACTGTCAATTTTGTTTTGGGGTTTTTTTGTCAGATGCTGGTAATGCTTTCCTTTGTGTCTTCACTCACAAAATCCCAGTGACTGTACCTCAGATGACAGTTTCTGTATAAAAGATACAACAAAGCATCTTCAGACATTGATTTTATTTATACTATTCACAATATAATGAAAGTTTTAGCAAAAACCCATTACATTTTCTGCAGCCTAATGACAGAAATCCTGTAACAATTGTGTCATTCATTCCTTTTAAAGTCTAATCTAAGTTGACTTAGATTTCAACTTACATAACTTGGGAAGTTTACTTGCTTTCTTACTCAACCATGGATGCTGTAGCTCAGACTCCTCGTTTTGAAGTGTTATTTTCTCTCATTTTTGCCAACTCTGTCCTTGAGACTCTGAACAGAGAACTCTCCACATGGAGGCTTAGTTCTAATTGTTGCAATGTCTCACATATTTTTGGCTGGCCTTCTGGAATCTGCTGGTTCATATATTCAGTAATACGTGAGTGAGAGCTGGCTGAGCTGAAGGGATAATGGCATGAGAATCTAATGAGAATCTCTTTCTTGTTGCTAAGCAATAGGATAGGAACTTCCCTTGCTAAATATTATGTACACAGGTAATTAGGGAGAGATTCATGGCTGAGGCAGTTCAGTAGACTCTGTTTTCCTAGACAATCCTGTGACCCACAAGTGCTAATTGTAAGTCCTGTAGGTGTGTTGACTAAATTTTCATACATTCATACCTGACATTGGTGGGAAGACTCACACAGAGGGGAAAAAAACCCAAAAGACAATCACACTCATAGCAATCTTCAGCCCATTTGTAATGTAGATTAATTTCCCAGACAAATGACTTAATTATTTATTTTTTAAAGCTGCATTTTAATATAAAACAAGTTATCTACCCTCTAAAAACTTAAATAGGATAATGCTGGAAAGCTTTCTCCTTTCTGAAAATTCAGTGGCATATGAAACTAACAAAAGGAAACTTCTTTCCTCCACAAAAAGCTATTGCGTTTCAGTCTATCAACTGCTCATCTTAGAAACAGTTCAGAGAGCATGTGAACAAAATGCTTTGAGTTTAAAACAAAAGAAAAAGTGAAATCCCAAAAGATTAAAAAAGAAAAGATAAAAAGAAAGAAGTGCATTGATTTAAGGAGTAAGTTTCCTGGATATAAAAGAAAATTGTCTCTCATTACCATATAATTTTATACTTAAATATCCTTTGCGATTCTTAGGACACAAAAAATATTTCAGTATATCCTACTATAACCCCTGAGTACTCACTGGGCATTATAAATACAGTGATATTATCTGTCAAACTCCATGTATGCCTCATGGTATTAAAATTAACTTAAAGTGTTATCTTAGTGAAAAGCATGCCTTTGAAAGGCATATGCCTTTGGATTATTTTAGCAGTGTTTTGTACAGCTTTTGGATATTTCATAAATTATGTTTACAAATCAACTTTTGTTATTCTACATTCTATCTAATATTTAATTTGTCATGTTAGATGTGTTAGTTAAACCTATCTAAGATTGGAGTTCCCAGGATTATCATTTCATAAACTGAGAATGGTAATAGTATCTTGACTGTCTGGATTCACTTTCTACTCCATAATACATGAAATTTCCTTAACAGTTCTTTTCAAAGGCTTTTTATAGAGATATTGCATGGGTTACATTATATACTCGAAGTAGATTGTTTTCCAGCACTTTTTGCAAAATTTTCTATACTCCACAGGAGAGAGCATGTATGTGTGAATCTGTTTAAAAATATATAGCTCTGTTTAAATTTTTATGGGGTAGCAATGGAATTCATTTTCAAACTGAGACATTTTTTAGTTGCTCAGTTATTTTTGTCCCCTTTTCCAGGCTTTTTCTCCATTTTTTCCTTCAGAAATGAGTTTAAACCAATACAATCCTTTGTATTTCACATACTGACAAAACATTGGTTTAAGGAAGCTGCATCTTGAAAGAACAGACTATTCACAAACTAAAACCACTGTACACTCTTCATTCTGAGGGCTGATTTTATCACACAGAGCTGCTATGAAAACCTAACTGAAATTTAACTGTAGCACTGAAGTTACTGTCTATATCTAATAATACTGTCTTAATAGTATTGTTGCTTGGTCAGCTTTGAGTTAGTTGGAATTGGAATTGAATAAGAATGGAGGAGAAATTGTTATTGCAACATACCACAAGACATTGTCAACTGTGTGACTTCTTTTCTTTCATTTTTTTTTTCCATTTCTGGTGAACACTGCATTTTTTGGCCTGTAAAATGCTTTCAAGCTTTCATTGCATGAGAGAAGATTTATCAGAAATTCAGGCAGAGAGAGACCCACACTGCTGATAGAACATTACCTGTTGCTATGATCAAATGAGGAATTACTAGAGTTAGACTTCTTTAATGCCTTAGACTACTGTTATTTTTGTGTTAAGTGCAAAGAAGCTACCTTGGTACCTTGGATCTTCGCTGTAAAAAAAAGTACGCCTTGTAGTCTGGTGCGCCTTATATATGGACAAAGTTTGGAAATTTGCTGACAACCCAGAAGTGCACCTTATAATCCAGTGTGCCTTATAGTTGTGAAATTACTGTACTTGCTTAGGTGAGTTGCTCATCTTATTGGTGGTGCTGAAGTAGTGGAACTGCTTATGATGGTCCACCTTCTGCTTATGATGGTTCCAATATTTATGGAACATAGTTGAACAAATGCATTTCATATGAAGTGATGAATTGCAAATTGAAGACTTTAAATTTCAGAACAGAGGTTAAAAAAAATGTATATGCTGCATAATTGATAATTTTGGTATCAGTGCTCACACAAGAACTGCTTTCAATGGATATTCCATTATAGTTAAACTAGTGCCAAAACTAAGTGATAAAACAAATTGAAAACTAATCCATTTTCAAATCATTGAATGTGAGTTAGAACAAAGGCACATTATAATAGATAAATAACAAGAGGTTTAACAAAGAGATAAAAGAAGATTAAAAATAAATTAATAAATTTCCAGTGGGTGGTAAATGAATTGTTGGGATTAACTGTGGAAATTACTTTGAAAAAAACAGATTGGAAAAATGCGCCAAGTAGAGTGCATATAGGAGGAATGGCATTGTATATAATTTTGGGTTGTATTATGACAATATAAGAAAGTTTTGAATTAGTGGAGCAATCATTATCTCCTATTGACTGACTGCAGCTGACCATGTAAAAGAGAGATTTAAATGAAGACTGCAAATATTAGATTGGTGTTTGTTAATAGCTTTCAATGATTTTTAATTTTGATGATAATGCTGGCCATTA
Source organism: Sialia sialis (assembly GCA_009812075.1). Lineage (NCBI taxonomy): Eukaryota > Metazoa > Chordata > Aves > Passeriformes > Turdidae > Sialia > Sialia sialis. The sequence goes on from VRYO01001589.1 coordinate 8,652,242, forward strand.
AAAACCTTTTCTGTTGGTGTTCATATATTACATGAAGTACAGGAAGGTCTAAGGTAGCAATAGTGGTACTAGAATAAGCTAAGGAAATTTATTTAAACTCTGGTGTTTCTGCTGCTTACAGAAGCATGTGCTTCTGTACTTCTTAGTGCTTCCCTGTGCAGCCTGGATCAATGGAATGTGTGAATAAATACAGTAATTTCACGAATATAAGCCGCACCTTTTTCATTGAAGAATCC
>VRYO01001589.1:8653477-8701857 GCA_009812075.1 Sialia sialis
GTGCGGCTTATATTCAGGTGCGGCTTATAATCGTGAAATTACTGTACATAAATAAATCAAACACAAAATCCTAAATCCAATCTGTTAGCTGCCACCAAGGATTTCCTCACCAACTGGACACATTCCCTCAGCGTTACACTGGCAGTTCAAGGTGAGACACTTCAGCTCTTCAGCATATGGAACATGCTAGAATGCAAAAAGGTGCAAAAGGATGAGGCATAGTTGAAAATGTGCCATTGACAGGGATCTGCAGCATTGACTCTTGGGAGTGCATTTTATGTCATGTTTTTTTGCCATCCTTGGGGCTGTTATAAATTTCAGGGGTTCTCTAGGTAAGTTTGGCATTTTGGCATCCAACTAGAAGGGTATATGATAACGTGAATTCATCCACTGTATGACAATTTTAATACTGGCAAATGTTGAATCTAAATATGATATCTGTCTTTATAGGAAAAGAATATTTCAAACCATATTGATTGAACAGAAAAAAATTGCTGACTTGTCCTATGGAACCATTTTTCTTAAATTGTGATACTTTCTGTATACATCAAGACATACTAATTTTTTTTTTTTTTCTTTAGAAATACTACCAATCACTATATTTTCATAGAAATATTAGCATTCTGTGACTGTAGACAGCCTGACATCCATGAAAAAAACTCAGATAGATAGATAGATAAATAGATAGATTGATCCTATACAATGCCAGTATATGATATAAAAAACTAATGTTCTTGGGGAGTTTTTTATGTATCACCTAGGAAAAAATAGCCAATAAAAAAGACAAATGAATTGATGCTGCATGAATAGCATCACCCTCTGTAATATTTCTACAAGGTAATATCAAATAATATTAATAGCTCCTGGCCATGCAGCTTCAGGGTGAAATCTTTTACTTTCTTTAATAATTCAGATGACAAAAAGGTTAAATACATGTTATTAACACATTACACAAGAGGTAAACTTACATTTTTTAGTTCATTGGAAATTTTTTTTCCTTTACAGCTGTGTGCTCTCCTAATCTCCTCAACAATTAAAAACCTTAATGCAATTTAAGTTTTTTTTAAGAATTGCAGCTTACATGCTGTTAATATTGGCACATATTCTACTCTCTTTCTAATGTGTTTTTTGTTGTATGCCAATATTTCATGTAGACTTCTGTTCTAAGAATGACAACTTTGAAAAAAATGAAAAAATGAAAAAAAAAAGGGATTTAAATTGTTCTTTGGTTTAAATAGTTGAAACACCTCTAATAGCTGCAGTACATTTTTGTCTATAGAAACACAGAACCCAACATCGCGATTAATTTTTTTTTTCCCCTGGAATCCTTCTCATTTATTTGAAAATCACCCAACCTCACACCTCTGTCTTTAACATACTACTGTTACAAGTAAAATTCTTTAAACAAACGATATTGTATTTTTCCCTATATATCTGATAATCTAAATCTGTAGATATTTCCTATGTATTTAATATACCTGGAACTACACTCTGCTCCAGTGGCATGCTTGAACAAAAGCTACACTAGTGAAGATATTGTGATTAAATTAAATTTTTAAGGTATTTTAAGATATCCTTTCGTAGCCTGTGTTTAGCTAACTGCATACATAAAAACTGTGCTCTGGGGGTAAGTAGTGTGCTAACAGAACATTACCTGAACTGTTTTTATATTCTTAATGGTTTAGGGTAAAAAAGGCAAAATGCCCATGTATATAATGAAAACAGAGGATCTGACAAATAGCCTAATTAGCAATATTCAGCTGTTTTCCTACTAACTATAATAGCAGTATATTAAAATAATTTGTCTTTCTCCATATCAAAACTAGAACACTAATATATTTGGAATAATTCCTACAAAGCTTAGTTGCAGACTATGATAACAATACAAAAAACCTACTAGGTTTGGATGACTCAGTATAGAAGAAGCCACAGCTTATTGAAATCATGCTACTAGTTAGTTAATTTTTCCATGGATAGAGTTTTGAGGTCATTCATGGCATTCCTGCCAGGGTGAAATCAGAATCATTGCAGTGGTAGAAGTTCTGCCATTTCTAGAGAATAAGAGGATGTTTCTGAGAAGTGGGAAATTAGTACCTAAAAGGAAAAAAATATTATTAATGTTGATAAAAATCCAAGTCTTCTCTAATGCTGCAAAAGTCTACAGATATAACTTTATACAAACATGCCAAACTGTCAGGAGCTAGGGGTAGTGATGAACAGATACAAACAGAGAAAAGTTCCATGCTAGATATTTGGATTTTGCATTCCTATGTACAGAAGCATTCAAGATGCAAGAAACATTCAATTTAGAAATAATAGGAGAGTGAATACTGAACGAGTTCAAAACATAATCACGTTTTCCTTCCAAAATGATTTTCACTTTTGCCATCCACTTTTGGGAAGCTGTAGAAAAAACAACTACACCTACTGCTTTCACATATCTGATGAGCACAAACATGATTCAGAATACGTAAAGAGCAAGTGTTAACAGTTGTGTTATATGTTATCATTAGCATGTATCTTCATCTCAGAAATTTATTTCTAGAGGTTCATTTGTATATATGTAAATCCTTTTCTTCTTTTTATTTTTTTTTTTTAGCAGAGTGGTAGTTTGCTTACTATTTATGCTATTTCTTTATCCTGCAAGGAGGTGGTTTGTAGTTTTGGTATTTGTGAAATTCTTTCCATCATTGCTGATCAGAGCAGTTGTATAGATGTGTGACCGAATATTTTATTTATATCAAATAAAGTATAAAACACACATATAGGAGAGAAATTCTTGGGACAACTATATTTTAGTTTCTTTTGTGTTTTGCTGCTGTTTTGTAGTTTGTTTTCTGATGGTGTTTTGTTATTAGGTTTTTTTGTTGTTGTTTGTTTGGGGTTTTTTTTCTGGAATCTTAATTATACCAGCTTCCAATGCAGTTTTGCCTTTTGTTTGGCACTGACATACTGATACTGCTACTAGTGGGCTGAGCAATAAATCCATGAAAAACCCTGTTTAATTGAGCGTTCCTATATTGGCTTTTGTTTGTAATTTTTTGCTTGTATTATAATTATTAGTTTAGAATTGCAATCAATTAGGGTAGGATGTTTGTACACCTGTTTTATTTTCAGTCAGTAGAGACTGTTGTACAGAATATGAGAGTAATTTCAAAGAGTAGGCCTAAAAAACAGAACTTAAAGCACTGCTGAGATTCAACACTTTCTTATCATGCAGTGTGGGGATATTACCAAGAGATGCTAAGGACCAAAAAATTTAACAGGCTGTGAGACAGAAGAAGGAGGAAAGGAGAGAAGGAAAAGGCTTGCTCTGCTTTAGGAAGAGGATGAAAGATACCTATAGATTTTAGATGAAAGAGGTAGAAAAACATACTGTGTGAAATGAATAAAGTGTAAAATGTTACTTAGTTATTATTTTTAGAGGGAACTAATTATCATATGACAAATGAAACTGGAACTATTTACATGACACAGTATTTGAGAACAGCAGCCTGAATCCTGTGATGTGATTGCATTTAATAATTCAAACTTGAGAAAAATTATTCTGTGATAAAATAAATAAGGAATACATAGGCACTTAATGGGAACAGAAAGATTCTGACATAATTAGAGCTAGATTTTAAATGTTGATGGCAATATGGAAGGGTTTTTTTCTCTGTGAGTTTTACTGTTCCTTCTTACAGCAGACATTATGAAACTTAAACAAGATGAAAGCAACATTTCTTCCTCCCATGCACCAAACAGCCTATCACAGAAAGTGGGTCCTACAGGGTATTGATAAAATCACTGCAATGTATTTCATACAGCCATAATGTTGCTATCAAGATGACCGATTTCCTTTCACTGATGAAATTCCACAGATGAGTATAGTCACAGATTAAAACTACAAGGGTTCCAGAGAGGCTGAATCCTTCATGTCATTCTCCAGGGTAATCCTGTGATGGTCCTCAACTGTTTGCTTGAGTCATAACAGTCTTGATCTAGAACAAAAATTTAGTTTGGTTCGTGATGGAAAAGCTTTTGGAGATTTTTTTTTTGTTTACCTTGGTTGGCTGGCATTGCTTTGCTTGGTTTTGGGGTTTTTTTGTGGGTTTTTTTGTTTTGTGGAGGTTTTCTGGGTGATTTTTGGGGTTTCTTTTCTCTTTGTTTTATTAATTATGGTTATATTTTGGTTTTGGTGTGTTTGTTTTCTGGGTTTTTTTTGGTATTTTTTACTTTGATATCTGTTAACTCTGAATGTTCATTGTTCTTTTTCGCTCTGTCGTCTTTGATTCTTCACACACTTCAAAACTGATGACCATTTTTCTAGCATTCTAGGTCATGCGTGTGCAAGAAAGCATGTGGTTTTTCCAGAGGGATCTTTCTGTGCCATAATGATTATGATATATCATAGTGAGGTGTTACAGATGGATTGTTTTCCTATATGAAGACTGCCTTGGGGGGACTTCAATTATTTCAAATGTGTTGGTTTTTTTTTCTTGTGAGACAAGTAAAACTGCCTTTGATGATTTCTCAGTATTGATGAAAGATTTTTTTTCCAAGTGCTTCTATTTCCTTCATCCTCTGATCAGAAGCTGATGTGCAAGTGGACCAGAACAGGTGTTGTAAGCCTATCACTATATTCTGATTTTCTGTCTCTTGAAAGGCATATCTTTTCCTTTTATTTTCATGTTTTCATGCTGAAAATATCTCCTTAGTTTTACTATTTTATATATTCTTTTTCTCTAGCAACAGGGATAGTATCTGTTAGCTAAGCATGTATTTCTTTGTGTCCATCTGGTTTCAGAAAGGATCATGCATTCCTACAGTAATTTTTGTATTTTCAGATTCCTGATTTCATAAAGAATGGATTTACTTTACAACATTCTGAGTTTAACAGTAAAAAGTAAAAATTCTCCAATATCCAGACATTTTATCTTTCTTCAAGTATATCTTGAAAGGTCTTTTGAAAAAAGAATTTGCTTATGAAGGCACTAGAATTATTGTGGTACCAAATATTAGAAAGCTGTTTTGTGTAAAAAAGGGGGCTTTTTACTGGAGTATGGATTGTGAGATAAGGGATTGATTTTTTTTCTCTTTGCATATTTAAACCTGTAATCTATCAAGAATTCAAGGGGTTAATAATGCAGACTGTATATTGTAGGATTGTTTGAAATGCTTTCAGTATCAGTTTATAAAAATTGTAAATTTAATTTTCTCTGCTAAAATAAAAAACATATATTTCTGTCAATATAAATATACAACTACTGTGTTTTTCGTATCATCAAGAAAAGTTGGAGGGAGTAATATGAGGAAAGTCATCATGTCTTTGTTTAAGTTTATAAAATGTGTACCCTTGTTTGTGAGATCTATGTGGACACACTGACCGACAGATTGCATCCTTATTTCACAGTAATTCACATTAATTCCAACTCTCACTGAGTTGGAGGAAGTACAAATCCCTCAAGCACTTTGTCTCCCAGGAGGGGTGCTGACTCCTGCAGCTGGTTAGCTCTGGCAGTCTGGAGAGGCAGAAGGCAGGCTGAGTCCCCAAGGAAGTCATTCTGTCTCTCAAGGAATTTGCAAGTGGACTCACAGTGAAGAAAAAAGCATTACAGCCAAGCCTTTATTCAGTTATCGCAGGCTTCCTGTGCAGCCTTGGGCAAGTCATTCAGTTCTGTTTGCCTCAATACACGATCTGTAATACAGAGAGAGTCTAAGCCTTTCTCATGTAGTTTTGGTTGCTATTGGTATACCTTGAGATGAGAGTCTGCTGTATATTATGGTGACTTTCGCTTTGGAAAGATGGATAGGTAGGCATTTAATCCACCCAAAAGTAACCTTTAAAATATTACTTCAAAACCTTTCCCTAATAAGATACTGATTACAGCAGAATACTGACTCTCTGGTCCATACTGCCTTTTAATATATTCTGATCTACCGCTGCATGTTGAGAGTTGGTTTAAAGAAGGTTAGGGAGCTTGGTATTATAGGAAAGAAGACTGCCTTTGCTAATCAGGCTAAAAGTTCTGATGAAATCCTTTGCTTAAAATGTCAGAATTGTAATTTGTAGAAATGTGATTTTTAAAGCTTGATAACAAAACAAACCTTGCTGATACTTTGTCCCATATGAATAATTTCACAGTAATCAGTGTGATTATTTTATATGATGGAATTTATTCATTCTTGATAGGTAAGTCATCCTGCCATCTGATTTCTCCACCTCCAGCCTTTCTTAGGTCCTCACTCTTAGAGAGTCTGAGTATCTCTACCCCTCAGTGACCACCTGTCAGCCCTGGCCATGACATAAGGTTTGTCAGTCAGAGATTTGGTTCAGTGAAGTTCCTAATTTGAGAACTTTACCCTTACACTTCAGGAAGCACATCAGGTAGAAAAAAAATTTACACTTTTTAATATCAGTCATTCCATTTGCTAACTGCAGAGTTATAATTTCCACTTATAGTCACTGTCACAAAGTCAGATGAAAAATTTATCACTTCAGTTCCTGATTTTCAAATATTTATATTAGATACCAGTTCTTTTGCACAAAAGAATGCTAACAGAATGAAAAAATATAGCCAGAATCAATAAGGATATCTAAAATACAGTGACCTGAAAGTCTGCAGGTTTTCTGTCTTGGCACTCATTCATTTCTTTTACTTCAGAATCCTCTGTTGATATTGGATTGTTACTTATTATCTTCCTCCAAAGGATGAAGGTAGTTTTGTTTCCTCTGTCCCACATGCTGCCAACTGTCTGGGGTTTTACTCTATAAATGGGTGTAGTGGATTTAGCTGGGATGGAGTTAATTGTCTGCATAGCAGCTCAGATAGTGCTGATTTAGATTTGCATCTAAAAGTGTTGGTAATATGAGTGTTTTAGGTCTTGCTGAACAGTGTGCAGGATGTCAAGGCCTTGTCTTTTTCTCACTCTGTCCCTTAGTGAACAATTGGTGTGTGCACAGGACTTTGTGAGGAAACACAACCAGGCAGATGACCTGGACTAAACAAAAAAGAATTCCACACCATAAAAAGTTATATTCAGCAATAACTTCCAGCATAGTGGAGGTTGAGTGTCATTAGCCCTCATTTGCTCAGACACTGGCTAGATATCAGTCTGGTTCTGGGACATGGTGAGTGATTGCCTTTGCCTCACTTTTTAAATTTCTCTCTTCTTTTTCTACTAATCCTTCATTTCTTAAACAATGGTTACCTTTATACTCAAGTCTTCTTGCTTTTATACTTCCATTCCTCTTCCCGGATCCTAAAGGGCCTGAGGGAAGTGAGCGAGCAGCTGAATTTCAAGCTTAGCTTCCTGCTGGTGGTAAACCCACTTAAATGGGAAATCCAGATTCTGTTTCTTCATCTGCTCAAGGCTATCAAAACTTATACTTCTTACTTTCCAGGAACTTAATTTTATTTCTGTGACCATTTGAAATAGAGACGCATGGTACTTGTGCTGAAGTTTTTCCACTGCCCATTGTTCCAATTTCAGTGAGAAATAAAGGATGCAAGAAAGAAGAAACACAACACCAGTGTATATTTTATAACATTGATATGAGTACCTTAAAACTGAGGTTTCCAATACCTGTCCATAGTACTGATTAATTTTATATTAAACCTTCAGTGAGTGAAACAAAAAATCTTTGAGATGGGAACTACAGCCTAAACCTGGATTCCCTAATTGTTAGATCTATGTGCTTCCCAGCACACCCTTAGGTCCTTTATATATCTTTAGCCCTTAGCTCGGTATCCATTGTATACTGTTGACTGTTTCAGCTTCTTGTGTTTATTGCTGTTTTTTACAAAATATAGGTTCAAGCAACACGACAATTAGAAATGATAAGTGGTGGCAACCCAATCCCTAGTGGGGAATGTTTTTAGAATAACTATTTAATCAGACCTGTCAAGGGATTTAGGAGGAAGAATACTTAATTCCTCTTTCCTAATTAGATTTTAGCTTTTCAGTTTAGGCCAGTCTTGTGCCTAACAAGAATGCAAACTCTTAAGTATATAAACAATGTTTGTGTACGGGTATGCATGCATACATGGGAGTAGAGTATAGAAAATAAAGAGAAGAGAATCTTACACAATACGAAATCTGTGGGTTATTCATTTTCCAGATGATGCTAAGAAAACTACTGAGCTGCTATGCATCAGAAAATGTAGAAAACTCAGAACTAGAACTAACAGTTATTATCTATAGAATACTATCACATTCTCCAGAGTGTTATTTTTTGTGCATATCCTGAGTTGCCACAGGTCCATCTCTGTGATTTTGGGAATAGCTGGGGAAATCATCATTCTGGGAAACTACACAGTGCAAAATAATTTGTTTCATCCGGTTGCAATGCTAGGCTTGTCCTAAATAACCACTTTCTATGCTTAATACAAGAGTAAAACAGGACTCAAGAAAAGACTGTAGAGATTCATAAAGTTCTGGGAAGGACCTACCTCAATAAACCCACCATAAAAGTGGTTCTAGTGGTTATTTTTGTAACTCCTGTCAAATAATCACAAGGTGCACTTGGTTTTTTTACTGCATGGAGGAAAATGGCAGACAAAACTGCTAGGAAGGCCCTTCCACAGAGTCATGAGGTCCAGAAAAGACTCCTTTGTGTTCTCAACTCTTTCTCAGAGAGTTTAGATGTGTTGGATCCCGATTCAATTCCAGGCTTAGTCATTTGTATAAGTCTAAAGTATTATATGTGCACAATCAGTCCTTGATGCCACTTATCTAAAGTTTTAGTTTTGGTGCACTTACAATTCAATTACTGGGTATCTGACACGATAAGGCTTCTCTCAGCCTTGAGGAGTAACCTTGAGAGGTGTTTCTGCTGAAGGGGAGGTCCTGGCGTGCAGCCACTGCCATGCAGGAAAGCTCAGCAGGCCCGGGATGCTCACTATTTATGGAGTGTGATGATTGACTTGCAGTCTTATTTGCATACTGACTACAGATGCTAGTTTCTTCCAAACTTGGCTGGAGTTGGACATTAACCAGCACTGTGGTTAGGTGGGCACATTGCTCAAGTTAGCCGTTGGTTTTTTGCTATTATATCCCCAATATATATTATTATTATTATTATTATTATTATTATTATTATTATTATTATTATATCCCCACTTTGAGCTGGATGCAGCCATCAGAGCAGACACATCCTATACAACCACACTTCTAGTTACCACTTAAGCAGGGTTATGGGACATAAAGGTCAAGTTAACATGAGTGGGAAGAGCACCCTGACACAATTTAGCATACAGTTATTTCCTAATCATCCATTTCTACTTTTCAGAAGGTCTTATGAAAGTTCTGCTTGAACATGTGATGGTGTGTTGTTTCCACCGCATTCCAGGGAATGCAGTTCCAGGATGGGATACCTCTCATTACCCAAATTTGGCACCATTGAATTAGGTTCACACTCTCATGATTGCCTTAGTAACAGGAGTCACAAAAATGTGGTAACATTTGCTATGTATCTTGCTGATAGTAAGTAAAATGAAAAATTTCCCCTTTGGATTAATTCTAGTTTTATGCATTGCATAGAATAATAAGAGAACACACCTCAAAGGTAGTCAATGTTCTAAATTCAGATGTTATTGGCTTCCACCTTGTTCTGTTAAAAATTCATAATTAATTGGTTCAACATCTGGAAGACCATTTTAATGATGTATTCTGAGCACTTGCATAGTTTACACTATTTCCTAAATTTATCTAAATAAGAACTTTAAATTAAAAATTTCTTTATTCATTCCATGAATGGCCTGCTGGAATGAATGGATGGAAACTCCACTAGGGAAGCAAAACTAAGAAGGAATGTGAGGAGTGGGAGTTGTTGATGTGAGAAAGTAGGTGGCAATGGATGATGGACCACTTGAGGGCTTATGGGCTAAGATAGTGTGTGACTGGTATGGACAACATTATTGTAGAGTCTGCTACAAACTGCCTCATCAGGAAGAAGTAGATGAGCCTTTCTTCAGGTAATTTGAAAAAAACTGGGTGTTTTCAGGCCCTGGCCAACATGGGTGACTTCAATCATCCTGGTAATTGCTGGAAAGGCAAGGCAAGAATAACAGAGATCACAAATTCAGGCTTCTGCAGTCCTGCCATAAGAATTTCCTAATAAAAATGCCCAAGGAGCTTCACACTTTCCAAATCCTAGTCAGGATTATGAGGGTCTTGGCTGCAGCAAACACAAGATGTTGGAGTTCAGAATATTCAGAGGAGAAAGAGAAATAGCAGGATCACAAACCTGAACATTGGATGAGCAGGCTTGGCTTGCCCAGCTTGACTGAATGGCATGGTATTTTACCATGGAGAGAATAAGGCTGCAGGAGACCTGGTCAGTTTTCAAGGAATAGCTCCTCTGGGCTCAACAACGGTCTACCCTGATAAGCAAGAGGTCAGACAAAGCATTTTAGGAGATCTGATCTGCATAGATCAACAAAGAGCTCTTTAAAGAAAAAGGATGTACAGAAGAAGGCTGCCAGAGTGGGGAACAAGGTAAGGTTACCCAGGATGACTGTAGAGGTGCCATCTGAGCATGCAGGGCTTGGCTTAGGAAAGCCAAAGTCCACTTGGAGTTGAGTCTGGAGAGTGTTAATAAAAACAAGACAAGTTTATATATGTACAGTGGAAGAAGAGTAAGGGAAAAACGTGGACATGTTGGTGCATGAGGAAGGGAGCCTATTGACAGGGGACATGGAAAGGATTGAGGTTTCAGATGCCCTCCTCACCTAGCTAGATAGAGCTGATGGGAGGAAAACTCACTTTCATTTTTTAACATGCTTTATTTTTGTGGTGTTTTTTAAAATTAAATTGCTTTTGCTTCTCTTTCATGCTTATGTTAGATTTTAAATTGTCTATTAGAGCTGACATTATGCTCTGTTGTGTCAGACTGGGTCAATAAAATCTGTTGTTCTTGTTGCAGGTGTTTTTGTTTAGCAACCCTACAGAGAGAGCAAGTGTAAACAGCCTAGCCTGTGGTTTCTTTCTGATTTATCTAGAAATCTGAGCAATTTGTTAAACATGGGATATTATTTAATCAGCAGGGCAAATACTGTGTGGGTGTTACATTTTCTTGAACTGTACATAATTGATATGGAAAAAGCAAAGTGAAACAGCATTGGCACTGCTGGATGAAACATTATTGGTAGGTGAATGGATGTGCCTCTTTTAAAGAACAAAAAGGATTGAGCTAACTCAGTTATGTGAAAACCCTATTATGTGAAAAAAATTTTAATCTATCATTAATACACAAGATTAGCATTATTAACATATTTTTCATTATCACTGATAATGAATTTTGTCTCTTCCTTATTATTCCTTGTATTATTCTTTGATGAGAGCACTTTGCTGGTAGCAAATATGTGCATAAGTATTCATTGCTAATTCTTATTACTTCCTCATCAGCTGTATTTCTTTTTCATCTTCTGGTACAAAGGAAAAACATAAATAATTTTTCTTCTTCCAATTCTAGTATGGCAAGTACTGTATTACATCTTAATGTGCTTGCATTTGGGAAAAAATGAAAAAAACCCACACCCCAGATGTTGTGGGTGGAAGATTGCTTTTCTTCTGGTTGAAATGAATTGATTGATTAAGGGCTTATCCAGTAATTTAGACGGCATAGCCTCTATTGCTGAAACCATAGCAGCAGCTCAGCACATTTTTTTTTTTTTCTTGTAAGAAAGAAAGAAATTTTATTAGATGGGTTTTTAAATTGGGAAAAAATGGAAAATCTTTCTGGGCCATGATTTTTTACTGAGTCTGATTGCCAGTACCTGGCTAAACTTTTGCTTTTGTTGACTTATGGAATTCTATTACTGCAAACTATGAAATTTCTGAATTTAAACTATGGGTTTTGAAATTGCATGAAGCAGATACTTTCTTCAGAAGTCTGGTTGCTCCTGGAAAGAATGCAAGGACAGGCATGCTTTCATCACTGTGCAATTTCCCTTTGAAGACCTCAAGAAAATGGAGAAACAGAAAAGTGAGAAATATAATTTATTAATAATAACTTTTAGCTAAGTAAAATTTCTTTAATTTATGCTCAGTTTACAGTAATGTAGAAAAACATTGAGGTGGAAGAATGTACCTGATTCTCATAGGAGGGAGTTTTTTTCCCAGGAATTAAAAAAACCATGAAAGAAATGTTGTTAACTAAAGTAATTTCACGATTATAAGCCGCACCTTTCTTATTGAAGAATCCAGCCTAACCCAGTAGTGCAGCTAATCATGAGGTGTGGCTTATCTATGGACAAATCCCAGTGAAATGCCAACCTGGAAGTGAGAACCAGCCGGGGAGGGTGCCTGGGGCTGCTTTTAAAGCCTTCGCTGGTCTATGGAAACTGTTTGCAAATTGAGCACCTGACACCAAACCCAGTGATCCTTGGGGGGAAAGATCTTCTTAATGTGTAATGATGAAGAATGTGAGGGGAACTGATGTTGCTAGGCTTCCTTCATGATGGACAAATTAGACAAGACATTGAAGTTGTCTGTAGTGCTTTTCTGAATATTTAAAAGAGGGTTTTCATTCCTGACATGTGTAGATGGCATACTTTTCAGAATATAAAATATAGCTTAGTTTACCTCATTTTAATGACATAATTAAGAATTGTTTTCATTTTAATGGTAGGGATATTGAGCCAATTGAATTCCAAGTATTTTTTTTTTAAATTACTGTGTTGTGGAAGAGAAGAATTTTGGAGTTCCCTCTGTTGTATGCTGGTGTGTAGCAGTCTGAATCAGGCTTCTGCGAGCTGATGTCAAGCTGTGAACATGCTGAAAGTGATCCTTCACTGACATGGACCTACATAAGATGTTCAGTCAGGAACCTTGAGAGCTTGTGCATTATAGCCTTAAAAACTAGGCTTAGATTGTAAGTTTAGTAATAAGAACTGCAAATATAAATATTTTTAATTTTCAAAGGTTAACATATTGTTTAAAATAGATTTATCAAGTGTATTAACTGCACTTAAATTAGAAAATGTAAATAAATACAATTTATAATAAAGAAATTATTGATTGCAAAATATTAACATTCTATGAATTTGGGATGAAAAACCTAAAGACTAATGGTTGGAGTTTGTTGCATTGAAGATTTTCTCATTAAGGCTTTGCAGAAGAATCATCATTGTGGACTAAATAACACTGAAAAAGTTTGAAAAAGATATTTTAAGTGAAGAGTTTCTATGAATTGACTATGGAGACTTAACAGGTTTTTTGTGTGATCATCAAGAGATCCTGAATTTTACAGGGAAACTATGGTAATTTATAGTATTCTGTGATCAGGAGCTGTCCTCATAACTACTCCATTGACAGCTTCAGGTATTTAGCTTTTCAGTCACCAATATAAATGTCATTTGGAGTGCCAATAAATACTGGCAAATCCCTGAAAAGGTCAGGTTGTTTCTATAACTCAAATACTCCTCTAATGTTAATGGCTTCTCTAGGTTTTGTGTGAATGCTTTAAAACCAACTAAAACCTATCTATCAGGCTTCTACAACGTTTTGTTCAATTTAAGTCTAACACACACACACACACACACACACATATATAGGTGTTTCTGTATTGCTATTGCTTCATGAATGTTGCAATTTTTATTGCAGTTGCACTATGTTAAAAAAAAAACAACAAAACAACTCCGTTAAAAGGTAGGAAGACAGAATAAAAAGAAGCTGAGCTAAAAACCCAAGAAATTGAATGTCCCTTGACCAGACAACACCCTCTGTGCTACTGCAGAAACTTTTTCTAAAATAGAGAGATTCATCCTCACCTCCTGGTTTCCTGTTAGTCTTTCCACAATTTTTGTGTGTATGTGCTCCATGCTGGAGTTGAAAATAGCATTCTGAGACTTCATCTTTAAATCCTCTCGTTGTCTTAGTCTTGAATTGTCTACCTTTTATTGTTGTTGTTCTTTATATCAGAAGAAATAGACATCCAGACACATTAAATATACCTTTAATAATACAAATACATAGATATTTAAAGACAATAGGTAACAAAATAGTGTAAGACCATAATTTTCCATGCTTTTATTTCCCATCCCAACTGCATTTCTCCAAGACTATATGGACACAGCTTCTAGTTAGCTTATAATTACTTTGGAAGTAAATTTAAGTTAGAAAATAAAACACCATCCTTAACACATTTTAAAAATTAGCCAGTAGTTGCAATTTATATTTTTTTTTTAATAAATCTTTTATAAGCAACTAATAATTAAGTTTTTCCTTAACTTGGTAGCTTTTATTTAATCAGTGATCACATAGTTAGAGGAATCATTTCAGGAAAACAAGTAGCTAATCAAAAGGATATTTAATTCTGCATTTTTTTCATTAAATGAATTTTTTATCAGGGACTTAACGGACCAGAAAAGACAGATGAAGTACCTGCAAGCTTTCCCTTGATGTGTCAACAAAGCTTCATCCACCCTGGGGAGGATAAAAATCACTCAAACCTTGAGCTGATCCATTCATCTTAATGCTTTCAGAAAAAAATAGCAATTATATGGCATCCTTCATGTTCTAAAGCCTAAAATTTCAGTCATACAAGTTATGAAAACAGACTTCTGATTTGCTTAAACAGGTTTAAATCCAATGTGATTTTTTCTGTCTCTAGTGCCTATGTAATGTCTACCAGCATTTTTACAAATTACTTGAATAATGAATGCTGTTTCCTGTGTAAGGAAGCTTGTCTTCCGACACCTGTTGAGCTGAAATTATTGGTATTAAATGCACGTTGTTGGTGGTTTTTTGGGATTTTGTTTCAATTATAGTTGCTTACCTCTTGCACATGGCCGTGGAACTTTGTCATGTTACTTAACTTGTTTAACGTAACATGCTGAGGCTATTTTGTTGTTGTTGTTGTTGTTGTTGTTGTTGTTGTTGTTGGAGTTAAATTAAGAATTCTTTTTCATACTGTCTCTCTCTTTTTGATGTGAGCAGCATTTAATTAGGTTAGTGCTTACTTTTGCCTAGTTGCTTACATGGCCCTATATAAAATAATTTCTTACACTCACAGAGATTTAAATCAGGAGGCTCTAGTCTCTGCACAGTTGCAGAGGGTGAATCTGCACATGGATACATGCTTCTATCATGAGTGTCAGTGGGTGTGAAGTCCTGCAGTAGCTCCCTTCCCTTCCCTTCCCTTCCCTTCCCTTCCCTTCCCTTCCCTTCCCTTCCCTTCCCTTCCCTTCCCTTCCCTTCCCTTCCCTTCCCTTCCCTTCCCTTCCCTTCCCTTCCCTTCCCTTCCCTTCCCTTCCCTTCCCTTCCCTTCCCTTCCCTTCCCTTCCCTTCCCTTCCCTTCCCTTCCCTTCCCTTCCCTTCCCTTCCCTTCTTTCACTTTTTGTGTATTTCAGTGTGAACTCTTCTTGGTTTTTTTTGTAATTCAGTGTGCACATTTAAAATAAGTGTCACTTAGATATGCTGCGTAATTATGAACCTTTTATCTTTGTGTTTATCTTTGTGTTGCCAGGGTTGAAAGCTTTCATAGGTGCCTGAGTTCAATGCAATCGGTTATTTCTGCATTTCCAGCCTAACACTTTGTGAAAGGCTACAAGAAAAATATGGTAAAAGCAAATGATCAAGGACTTTTTAGAACTTGGTACTGTTATACGTGGAAGTCTTGGTCTTACACTGAATACTTTGTAAGAGACACGATTTAATGATGAAACAGTACTAAAACCTAATGGAAAACTCTCTGTGTGAAATCTGTTGGTGTTGATATTGTATGATAAACTACTCTAGGCCAGGAATTTACTCACTCCACTGAAAACAGGAAAAATAGTGTTTTCCTCACCACAACCCCCAATTTTTGTGTGGTTAGTCATGTTCCATCAACTATTTAATTCAGCCTACATTGTTTGTAACAAAATAGAAAAGCAACACAATGTTGCATGAGTCTCTTAAATTCTCTTGAAACTTTTTGTCAGTGAATATAAATCTTCTTGGAAGAAGAAATTATCAAGGAAAATATAGTCTAGTCCCACAATATTGTAGCAGCTACAGAAAAGTGAAAATTGACAAAGAAAGCTATTAGCTTTGTTCAGTGGATATTTAATTCCCTAGTTTCTATGAGAATTTCTTTACTTAAAACATTAGCAATCTTATCAATTATTATTATGTCCTTGGGACTAAAGGGTTTTTCTCCAAAACATTTTTGTTAAATGACAACACACTTGGTTTGAATAGCTAGATGCGTGAAAGAAATGACTTTTTTTACCTGACTTTATTTATTTATTTATTTGTTTCTTTGTTTTTCTTTATTTATATTTGAAGGCATTAATGGGTGTGAGAGGGAAATAGGAAAGGGAAATAGCATCATATGTTCTACTTTCATTCTTTAATTTAATTTCATTTGAAAAAACTTCAGAGAATAACTCTATAAAGTAGGTGGTGTTTGTATGTTTTTTAAATAATCAGATATCTAGCAGTGGTAGATATAGAATTTAATTATTACCACTTATTGTGTATATTGAAGGAATATGAAAGCTGAAACTGTTCTCTTTTTTAAAAATTACCTGCACTTTGAAGAATGCAAGCATTGGAAAATTGCATTTAAAAAGCAAGCAGAATATATTTTTGTAGGTGTCCCAAGTCTAAGGTTTAGTAAATTAAAAATATTAATGTTTCCAATTAAAATTTTAATTGCAATATCACTTTTTAATGGGAAACAATACATTGCCATTATGTTGATTTTAATGGGCAATTTTGCTTTATAAAAAACCCTTAGGGATGAAAAATAAATTTTTTCAAAAGAATAATTTCCTGGTACTAACTTAATTTCTGATGCAGACAAATTAATATTTAAGAAAAATAAATACATTTTCTGAACTGTTTTTTATTAGCAGTGGTTTTGGTCAGTTCCCACCACAGAAATTTAATGGAATTTAAAGGATTCATGGAATATCCTGAGTAGGATACACAGAATACATAAGGATTCTTGAAGGTCAATGTTAAAATGCAAGAAAAATGAATATTGACCACTTTTAGAATCGTTTAATTTAGATGTTTCAGACTATTTCAGGATGAGAGTATGTTTTTATAGTACAGTTTTGGAATCAGAAGTCATGTCCCGAGCAGAGATCTGTAGTTTTGCTGCTTGTTTTGGATGGTAGTTTAGGTGACCCCAGTGGCTGTGGTAGTTGTAACATTTTCTCAGCATGGAGAAGACAGAGATTGTTAGGAGAGAAAGTTTTACATGCTTATTCTTTATAATCTTAGGAGTTTGCTGAAAAGTTTCTTGGAAGCGTATTGTGTTCCAAGGGCTGTGTATGCAGTGCTGACTCATTCCTGGCAAATAATTCCATAGAATGAGTTCTGTACACATGAAATAGCAATGCTTGAATAATGTACAGTGATCTTTTTCTTTTCTGCAAATATGTCAGATGACTTTCATAAGCATGATAAATACAAACTGCATTTGTCAACAAAAGTACTTCTAAATTTTGTATAAATATATTTACAAAACAACACATTTATTTATTCATTTATTTATTTCCTTATAAGTGTAACTCAAATGTAAACATTCAAAATGTATTTTAACAAGACCTATTTCCTCCTTTTTTCCACTCATACCTAATGATTGATTTCCAGGTTCATGATTTGGGTATTATTAACAAGGTAGAATAGAGGAAGTATCAGATAATTTTAAAGTCTTGTAGCAGATAATATGTGATTAAATATTCTCTAAATACTGCAACAGAATGATTGAAATAGCATTGAGTTGGTACTGATCTAAAACCTTTGATTAGATAACTGAGAACTGCTTGTGAATGGTGTCACACTACAAAGAGCCCTGAAGTTAGCTGGATACTGTACTGAAACCTATTCCAAATTAGCATATTAAATTACACTGAAGGCTAAGAGTCTCTTAATTTCTTTGGAATACAAGGTAGTGAAATAGAATAAGATCAGACTGTAAACAGGAAAAAAGGGAACTTTTGGATGATGAAGATTTATCTAGTGAAAAAATCCACTCCCTTTGTTCTTTACAAGGTGTTTTTCCTTACCATGTATTTCACTCCAGCATCTTTTCAGTGACTTCTTGGGTTGAAAAAAAAAATCTTGAAAATTACTTCTTGAAAAAGAAAATCTTTTATTTCCATCACCTTTGAAGTTTGGCCATGGGTTTTCATCGTGTGACAGGCAGGCATAATGCTCTTCCTAGGATAGCTGTAGCTCCATGCAGGGTGCCTGTATTATCTGGGATTCCCAGCCCTGGCTAGCCTGAGCACTCTCAGCCTTTGAGCAGTTCTGTGCTGTGACTGTGCATTCATACATTATAAATGTGCAGCCTTCTGCTGTACTTCAATTACCCAGCAAGCTGTTTCTAGAATGTCCTATATTCAATGTTTGTGCTGCAATTATGTTTGTCATATAATTTTTCCCCTCATTCCTGTCTGCTTTTTAACTCTGGAAAAGAAAACAAGTTTATAAAAGGCTAAACAGGACAAACCTGTAACCCGTCATGCATTTTTGTCAACTTATTCCTCATCTCCTTGAGCTGATTCTATGACATCTGACAAATTATACTGCTGTAATAGAAGGTTGGTCTGTCTTTATTTCATTAGTGTGTGTTGAGGATCTGAGTACCAAAAACATGGTTGCAAAACAAAAAGTCAGATTAATTTCAAGCTCT
Organism: Sialia sialis; assembly: GCA_009812075.1. Taxonomy (NCBI): domain Eukaryota; kingdom Metazoa; phylum Chordata; class Aves; order Passeriformes; family Turdidae; genus Sialia; species Sialia sialis. The sequence continues at coordinate 8,672,097 of VRYO01001589.1, forward strand.
ATTAAGCACATTGATCCCCTTTCCACCTTCATATTTGATGGAATGAAAAAAGTGAAAGAGATGTCAGTTTAAAGTTTGATGGAATTCCACAAATTACTCAAATAACAACTTCAATAAATATATCAAAATAATGATTAAAAATGTCACTAAGTATTGCTTTTCATTATATTGACCCCAGTATTTCTCAGATTTGACAGAGTGAGCCAGGCATGGACTTGGAGGCCAAGAATTCTATAGGCTGAGAATTTTAGTGTTTGAAGACATTGCTTACAGAAACACCTCTGAAATGGGAATTATGTGATTTTTTTTTTTAAATATTCATACAAGCCCTTCTGATCATGTAGACTGATACTATTTTAAAGGATATTCTATATGACTTCTCTGGAAATGTGTTAATCATACTTTTAGGTTATTCCATTTGGAAAATAGTGCATTCAGCAAGTGTGCTTAAGGACTGGTTATATATGAAGTATAGGAATACCTGTAATAGCAGAGAATATTTGAAATTAGGCAAAAGTCAGAATACTTCTGCAGCTTCGAGTCCTGGAGGATATGAGAAGATTCTTGCTTTTGCCTCCACATATGCAGTGTCTAGAGACCTGTGTCTAGCTGTTGCAGAGAAACTTTGGTTCTTCACAGAAAACACAGTTCAAGTAACAAAACTCCGGATTAATTTAGAAGCCAAAGACATAGTTTAAATCCATCGCTATGAGACATGTTTGCGTCAGAGAGAGATTAATCCAATTTTGCCAACCTGCAAGGCATAAATAAAAGAACACTTGTTAAAAAGTAGATCTCTGCTTATAGAGAAAGACCTGATCTTGTTACATAGCTTAGAGTCTAAAATGTAAGCCTTGCAGCAAAGCTGAAACCTATTTAAGAATGTTTTCACTGAAGAGTTTTCATTGACATAACTAGATTTGTTTCCAAATTAAACTGTTCTTCAGGCATGGTTGTAAGAGATTCCATGAAAGAAGCTGCACTCGAACTTAAAATCAGTGATTCCTATTAAATGAGTGTTAAATGAGGATGCTATTTCTCTTTGTCTTAATGTTTTGCCATGCTATTTGAAATCAATTAAGGCAGCTATATTGCAATTTAAAGTATACTAATTAAAATACCATCCTGTATTTGCCTTCATTTCTGTCCCAGAAGTGGCAATTGCTGTAGAAAAGCTTTTTTTTTAAGGAGAGCTAGAAGTGAAATGATTGGGGAGAGGACACATTAATAGAGAATTTATTTGGGCTGGTGAATTCTTTCCTTACTGTAAGATCTGTGTGCTTGCTTGTACAGTTTTTATATGGGATAGTTTTCAGGGGAATGTTTCTAATTAAACATATGATATTTCTAAAATAGTGAGAAAGAGGAGCAGGTCTTTTCTTAGAGAAATTACGTGTCTATGTTTTTTTAACTGAAAAAGCTTATGTTGTCATCATTAAACGAAAAGGACCAATTTGATTTCAACCTGTCAATGCATAATGTTTTCAGAAACAAAACGCTCTGGTGATGGACGTAGTGAAAAGTACAGTAATGGTAGGTTGAATACTCTAAAACAGTTCTGTGACTAATCGTGTGTGTGTAATCAACTGTGCAGCAAAGTGATTGTGCAGCTGCATTGTATTTTAGAAGATTTGTTGGCTTCTTTTCATAAACCGGGGGGAAAAAACAACTACTTCGGGGAAAAAAGAAAATATGCAAATTGCTATTTTTTTTTTATTTCTTTAATATTTGAAGTAATTTTTCAGATTTTGATTCTAACTCAAGGAAGCTGGGGAGATCTTTATTCAGGCTAAAGAATACTCTGAGGATCTCTATTGTCCCCTCTATTGTGAGACCCATACTCTTTTATTTTTCAGTAAACTGATGTTGTAAAATTTTCCATGTAAGCCCAATTAAGAGGAAGGAACTATAACAATTTTTCCATATACAATAAAACCTGCAATTAATTATTTTGAAGTTATCTGTGAAAGTAAGTGCCCAGAATAATCTTGCTGAGAAAGTAGATTAGTAGATTGACTACGCTCATATTATGACCTGCCCCTGAGGCAGGGTAACTGAGGTTCTTGTTAATGGATCCCTTGAGGGGATTAGAGTGAACTGACACTCAATTACAGTATAATCACAACGATAAGGTGCAATTCCGGGTCACCGGCAAATTTCCGAACTTTGTCTATATATAAGTTGCACCGGACTATAAGGCACACTTCCGGGTTTCGATCAAAATTTTAGTCAAAAGAGTGCACCTTATGGGTGTACTTGTTTTTTTATATCTATCTATCTATCTATGTGAGGTTAATTTTGGAACAATTTGATTGCAATGGAAAGGAGGTATGTAGACATTTTGGTTATTATCTATAAAAATGTAAGCAAAGTAAAGTATAAAATTATCATCATATCTAAGTATATGAAATATCACCAAAATATAAGGAAGAGAAAGAGAAAGAAAGGATAAGAGTAGAGAGTGGAGATCTGTCCCCACATGAGGATCCAGCAATGAGACTTCATTGTTGCGATTTCAGTTCAGTTGCTCAAAGTGACCATCGTGGTCTTGATCTGTCAGGGCTGGGAGAAGCCCCAACAACACAAAGTTCAATAGGTTAATACACTCTCATGTTCCTGTGGGAACACCCAAGCACTCTGCTGCAGAGGCAGTTTTACACTGTTTGATGCAACACTGGAGGAAGGACTCAGAAATTAGTCTTGGGGGTCTTTGATTATTGTCACTCATTCCTTATACAGGACACTAATTGAATTGACAGTGGACTCTCAACAGATACAAGTGCCAGTCCCTTATCTAAAAAGTCTCCTACCTTTCTGTTTGAGTCAAAAGGCTGGTGCTGAAGATGGTGGCATCATCAGCAGTTTATAAAAGCCTTCTGCCTTTTCTCTGTTGCAATCCCACAGGCTGCATAACCTAATACAGACTCCTTCCTCCCACAGCATGACCTACTAACTCTAACAACATCACTCTCTTCCTAACTCTTTATACCTTTTCTCTCACATGCATTACACATGCATGCCCTTTTACTCTTTCGTGATTGCTCAATACACATCAGCATTCCACCTCCCTCTCCTTCAATGCTGTTCACCTGTCTTATACAGCTGCACTCCATTCCTAATCTTCCACAATCTGTTGTCCCACATTTAATAGTTTATGTCTCTTTCTAATGACATGCAGCTCTTTTACCCTCCTTAGCTGGGCCAGCTGTGTCTTCTCAGAAGAGATTAATACCTTCAGATTTCCATGATATTTCTTCAAATTGGAGGTGGGAGAAAATTTGTAGTATGAAAAATGTTACCCCCACCTTGGAGCATCTGCTTTCCCTTATCTTGCTAAAAACTCAGCCTGTTGTGAAACAAAGGTCAGTTTCTTGTGGTCATTCTCTGGTACTGGATGTGCAGATCAGATGTTTTGCCAGCACAGAGCCAAAAGCTGTTCTCTTCACCTTCATTTGGGGGGTGAAAAGCTGGCCTCAGCAAAGAACACACTCCTTTTGCAAATGGCTAGTTGTTTGAGTTATTAACCTTTCAGTCTCACACTGATCATGATACTTAAAAAGAGGGAAGAGGCAGGAAAAAAAGAGGAGCAAAGATAAAAGGCGGGGGGTGGGGGGAAGACCAAAAAAAACCCACAAAATAAATAATTTTTAAAAGTAGAATAATTAGGAAATCCCCTGAATGAACCATTGAAGCCTTAGCCTAGTTGTTACAAAACCTTTATCTTCAGTGAGTAATAGCTCATGAAGGAAAACAAAACACCTTAAAAGAAAGTGACTATAAAAATTGGACTTCAAAGATGGTGGAGCTATATCGGTTATTTTCTTGTTACTTATTTTTACACAACAATAAACTCCTTGAGTTATCTTAAAAGAATTTCAAGAATAGAGGAAGCTAAAATTGTCTTTGCATTTCCATGAAATTCAACGACCTTGCTATATGTTTCAACAAAAATTATAATAGTTTTGTTTGTGCATAGTTCCAAATGGTTCCAAATGGGAAGGAGACAAAATGAAAATTATCAGAATAAGCAGAAGATTTCTTGAGGGTATATAACTTACTTCATTAAAATCAACATGAGAAAAGAAAAAAAAAAATTCCTAATTAAGTAATAGTCTTACTGAGAATTTAGGTAGAACCTAGGAGGTTAAACTACATTTTTCTGTTTCATGTACTAGTGAGTATGAGGACAAATGCCAGATGATTAATAGGAATGTGTAAATGGAAATTATTTTGAATTTTGCTTACTCATACAGACTTTAATGGTCCCAGAGAAGGATGGAACAAGATAATCTCTAACCTACAATCATGCAATGAAATCTCAGGTCAAATAAAATGGATTTATAATTAATTTATTAACATGGGGATTAAATAATTAGTAGTATGAAATACAGTACTCAAATTAGGGGAGGCAGAGAAGTGATTTTAGTGAAGATTGCTCCTGAGTTCTACTTAAATGGCATGAAAACAAGCTGAAGGAAAACATAAATACATAGAAAATAAAACCCAGTGAAACTTCACTGGAATATACATAATAACACATTAAAAAATACACTTTGAAGCAGAAACATTCTTAAACTAGCATTCTGATGTTGCCTGTCCTAAAGACTAATAATTGTTTCTATTCCTCTATAATGGCTTCTGGTTTTAACTGTGGAAATGGACACCACACACATGGTGTATGTACAGTAGATCCAGCAAATCTGGAACTTGTGTTGGGTTTGCGGGGCCAGGTTCTGACAGGGGGGACTACAGTGGTGACTCCTGTGAGAAGAAACTTCCTTATGTCTAGAAGAGCTGATGCCAGACAGCTCTGTGATGGACTCACATTGGAGAAATTCATGGGTAGATGGCATGGGGAAACAGGGGAAGCAGTTTTCCTCTCCCTAAGCAGTTGTAGAAACAACCTGTGATGAACTGACCATAACCCCCTTCCCATCTCCCTGCACTGCTGGGGGAGGACGTAGAGTTGGGACTTGGGTGGGAGGAAGATATTTTAAGGATTTATCTTACTCTTTGCTATCCTGCTCTCATTTTGTTAGTAATGAATTCAATTAATATCTCCAAGCTTAGTCTGTTTTGCCCATGATGGAATTTTGGGGAGAGATGTCTCATGGATCTTAACTCATGAGCCTTTATTATATTTTCTCTCCCCTGTCTAGTTGTGGAGGAGTGCAATGGAGTGGCTTTGGTGGGTGTCTGTCATCCAGCCAGGGTCAGCCTAATGCAGTACTCCAAGGGGGAATTGTCTTCATGAGGATGTATGGCTAGTTAAATTGGCAAAGAACTTAAGACTGATCTTGTCTATGGGTTCCAGTAAGCACAAAATGCATCAGTATGCTATTGAAGTACATTCATGTTACAGAAATCAGGAGGCACATTAAAGCACAGGAGTATTAAAAAGAGCACAAAGGAAGAATTACATGACCTTGTAGAGTGAACTAATAGAAATAGGATAGTTTTAATAATAAATGTTCAAAATCATGTGCTATATTAGTCATAAAGTGAAAATTGAACACCACCCTAGAAAATAAAATATTTGGGCTATCAGTCACTAAGGGGTAGGATGTGCTGTACTGTCAGAGATATGCTTGGATATCCTGGCTGGTCTCCAGTTGCCACTCCACCACATGCTGGGTCTCTGGTAGGTTTGTTATATTATCCTGTTAGCCCCATGTGTCTGAAGTGGTGCCGGATGTCTACGTTTAGGTGACAGAACTAATCTTTCAAAGATGTTTTTCTATCCATCTTGTGGCAGATTTGACAGAATATGTGCATGTGTTGGCAAACCTAGAGCATCCTAAATGAACTGGACCATCATGTTTCAGTAACTGGATCCTGCCTGTAGTAGCTGAAAAGGTCTGTAGGAATCAGTGACTGAGATAATTGTGTATAATGGAAGTAAAGGCCAAGCACGCAGCAAGACACCTACCTGAGGTATTTTATCCTCAGGCCAAATTTCACTTAGATGATGATGATGATGATGTGGCAGCCAATGAAAAAGCTGAGTCACTGAAAAATGCTCTGCTATCAATCTAGAATGTATGTCATGTTTTGGTTCATATGAGAAATTATGGTCCTTTAGAAAAAGGAAGTCAAATTAGTTCAGGGTTTTTTTTTTTTATATTTCCCGAAGTTCTAGAAGACCACTAAAGTGATCAAGGTAATAGATCCTACCAGAAGATACTGAAAATGTAAATAGAAATTATGTTTTGTCTCATGCAACAAAAGTAAAAATGTGAGAGGGAAAATATTACTACTTTTTAGATGCAAGTTGATTAATTTAAGAAAAGCTGACTATAGATAGTTACAGGAGTAGGAATGGACACAAAATGTTTCTCAATATGTTCCACATTGATCTAAGGCAGTGTAACCACCACTGTGGGTTGGAGAACTTTTTTCCTTGATAAAATAATTCTGTGTCTGTGTCCTTGTATCGACTGTCCTTACAATCACAGTGTTATTAATGTAGAAATGTTAGCCAATCTTTATACTTACTTCAGACACCCATGTTTAAGAGCTTATTTATACATTTTTTTGTTTTTGTTTTTTTTCATGATGCAGTCATTTATTTTAAAATGCAGGTATTGGTTTCTTTAAAAACTGACTACTCACTGCAGTCAAACCTGCAGTGCTCCACTTCAAGGAGGAGGTTTTGATTTTGAGGTTTATGGTTTTTTTTTTTCGTTATATCTAGACTAAGATCGAGTTTCACTAGAGAAAGATTGTTTCACTATACAAAGACTCTTCAGACTTTTTTTTTAAAGTGCATTACACCTTCCAGAAGAATTAGTGTATAAACATTATAAATGCTGTTTAGAAATTCGTCTTTGCCCTATTTTCTTCTGGAAGCACAGAGTATACTGTTGTATTCAGTATTTTCCAAAACCAAACTATTTCAGACTGACATTTTCATGATGCTTTTGGCATGCAAAGCAGATGGATTCCTAAAATAAAATGTTAAATTAAGCAATTAACATAAATTTATAAATTTAATGATCTAAATGATAAAATATTTTAAAGTGTAGAGAGGAATAAAATCTTAATACTAGCAAAGTAATTTCAGATCAGCATGCAGTGGGGTCTTTTCTCACAGTTCACATGGACAAATAATTTAGCTTGATTCCTGCCCCTAAATTTCTACAGACCAATTATATTGTAGTTAAGTATTTTCACTTTGATTACAAATGAGAAAAGCACTCTGAATTCTGCAGTAAAGTGACAGATCGGAATGATACAATGAGCAGACAGCTGAAAGGCCATGTGGGACAATTAGTGAATTTGTACATCACTTACCCAAATTTACAGTTTATATAATGAAACATAGTGTGTGCATTTCATCTTCAAATGCATATCTTCAGTAAGCATAAAAGCATAAATTTATCTTTTCGGTAAGAGGCTTAACCATAGAGGCATGTGCATTGAAATTTTTGAATAAGTCTAAGCATCGACATGACTCATAAATACCTTTCAGATATATTTCCATTGGCATCTTACACCTCCAAATTTAGGAATTAGCATTTACCTGTCCTTCGGTCCTGCAGAAGTTAAGGAGCAGTCACCTCCCTCCTTATTAGCCTCCTATCCTTTTTTACATCTACTGACTGTCCCTTTCACATCATTGAGCCAGTTGACTCAACAAAGCTAAACTTGGGCCAGTTGTTTGTAATTTTCATGTCATGTCAAATTCATTGCTTCTGAAGTAAAAAAAATTTCTTCTTTGAACGGCAAATATTCTATGATAGAAAAGATAGTATTGAAGATACTATAAAGATCCACTAAATATCTTCTTTTTCTATAAATAATTCCCCATCACATCTTTACCATTTGATCAAAAGCTTCAGTGATTAGTACTCCATAAAGAAATACCACTTCTTATACTGTAAAGAGGCAGTTTAATTTTCTAATTTCTCATTATACACATGGGTTGGATTGTTTTCCCATTACTACATATTCATCTATCTAAACAACCTTTCCTATAAGAATCAAATAATGTCTGACCTTTGTTTAACATAGGATAAGGAGAAAAGGAAACAAATGCCTAAATTATATACTGTATTTTTATTTAAAGGCATTATAAATGGCTAGCATGCTATACTACCTAAATAAATGGGTAAGTTGCCATTGCCTATGTAGTATTAACTGCACATACTACGTGCTGTACCATTACTTGCTGCAGCATCAATGAACATTGTATATTTACACATATAAGAAAAAAAATCTAAAAATTCAAGACATATTAGCCTTAATGATCTGACCTTACCCATTAGTATATTTGTTTTAGATATGAAACTAAGCTAAATTATATTTGTGCTTTTTTTTCCCCAACATATTGAAAGGAGGAGTAATAGTAATTTTGAAATTGTGAAAGAGCAGCCTGTAATTTAAATTGAAATAAAAGAGAGTGGAAAAGATCTAGCTTTCCATCAATTCTTCCACTGATTTTTTTGTCCGTATTCATAGATATTAATTTTTCAGCTATCCATGCTGAAAGACAAGCTAGCATAAAATACTGATCAAATACTTGTCCTCCTACCAGTTTCACAAAAAAAAAGACATATAAACAAAAATTAAAGTGCTCTAGTAAAATTATTTATAGCACAGTGTAATTCTGCCATATGATTTCATCTTTGTTAGCATTAAAGCATTCTGAAATTTCCTAATTAATGTTATTATATATGCTAATTCTTCGTAAGAGGGGTCTAAAGAGCACAGCTGAGAATATTTTCTTGTTTGCATAATTGCTCTGAGCAGCTGTATACCTTATTTTTTTCAATATAAAGCAGTAAATACAAGTTAAACCAAATAAAGATTCACTAGTATAATTTCCAATCAGCATATGATTGGAATTATATATTTAAATTACATAAAAATACATTTATTTTATTAAGAAGCTTGAATTGGTATGTCTTTATCACACAAAACTTCAAATATATGTCCATTCATATATACAAAAATCTGACAATCTGTTTAGTTTCCCTTTTGTTTTGCTGTGTGGTGTCATCAAGATGAAACTTAAATGACATTCAGTGTAACAAAATATTGCTGTCACCAAATTTGGTTTAGGTAAGTTTACGTATCCTTCAAATTTTTTGTGATGGTTTCTGCTTAGCACATTTAGCACATCAAGATGTGGCCCTTGAGAACATTTTAGTTTAGTTTAGTGGTGTACCACACAGTGTTGGGTTGTGGGGGTTGCAGTCAAGAATCTTGGAGGTCTTTTCCAACCTTAATGATTCCATGATAGTGATATAAGACATAAGTATGTGCTGTGCACAAAGGACATTTTAACCATTTTTCTGCTATGTGATGTGCAAAACAAGGTTCTCTATGCTAGGAAACAGCCTTTTACAGGATTTTTGGTTACTTTTTAATGAGAGGCATTATCAAACACAGCAGTGTTTGTTTCTGTGGCAGGGATATGTTTGTAGGGGCACTGTGCCATGCATGCCTGTTGGGGAATGCTCTTAGGGGAATTTCTGCCTCTGGTCACTGAGGTGGCTGAGGAGCCCACTGGAGGCTTCAGGGACTGCTGTAGTGACACAGAGGGGACTGTGCCACCCTCTTCTTCCCATACAATTCCCTTCTCCATTGCCAAGTCAGAGCCTTCTGTTCCTGTTACTGTCAGTAATACTGATTTTGCAGAATTCCTGGTTTAAAATACTAATTATAAAAGAAAATTGCATTTGTAATTTATGCTGATTACTTGGCAGTCAAGAAAATGTCTTGCCCCAGAAGTTCTCAGAAATACCTCAAGCCTTCTCAGCAGTTTGAAGATGAATGTGTAAACACACAGTATCCTGAGCATTAACCTACACCTTTCTGAATAGTTTAGGATCTATGGCTTAATTTCCCTTCATAAATGTGAAAATAACTTTCAGGTACAACACAATGTATAATTTTTCTAGTTTAGATTTTGTTTTCCCCCCTGCATTACAGTCTTTGTTGCATTGCCTTACTATTCCATATGGCATGCCTTTGGCTAGCTCGAGGAAGTGTCACAGCTTCACTCTCCATTAATTCCATGATACCAGCTACAATATCAGATTCTGGCTAAAATAATTTTGTATTCTTTTGTCAGGGAACACACAAACAAATTGATCTATTAATGTCTGACAGTAATGAAACGCCTGCATTTTAGGCATCTATATATTCTGTGTACGTATTTTACGTGACCTATTTAAGGCTGACTTGAGAATAACTGAAAACAACACTGGATTTATGTCTATTTTGTAGTCAAACACTGTGCACAGTCAGTCACTTCTATTTCTGATGTTACATATTCTCAGTTCTAAGTAAAGCAGCCTCTGTGTCCAGACCTGCAAGATGCTGAGCATTTCAATTCCCAGTGAAGTCTGCCACTGAGAGCAAATCATGTTTTACAATTATTTGCACACCATGGTGTAAGTCCCTCATGAGCCTTATGCAGAATATCTATGTGGATGTGCACACAAATCAAAATGCACTGGAGGTGCACTTCCCCATGGGACACCCTTCCCTTCACCTGGCTGCTCCTTGCATCCCATCACCATTCCATTGACTGCAGTCATCTTGAGCACGACCCCAATACGAGCTCTGAAACTTTTTAAGGTGCAAACATGAAGAACACAAAATGTTAATGAAAGACTTCAACACCGTTACATCTGCTTATATTTTAAAAATGTGGGATGCAGTTTGTGGCAGATGCTTTTATATAAGTCTTCCATACAAATGTTGAGTAATGTAAGATTTATAGCAGTGATAGCAGTTCTAAAGAAATACTTTAGAATATTTTATTAGAAAATATGTAGTTTATTCTACCACCTTTATTTCAGTGTGATCTGCTTTAATCAGTAGCTACTATTTTCCTCAGTGTTTGTAGCCTCCACAATATACTTTTCAACAATAAGATTTCATATCTGTTTTAAAAAAATAAAATATGTATTCTATTTCATATCTTCCTAACGTTTCAAAATCTTTCCTACTGTGGTTTTTCATGGAGCTGAAGTTTGAATAATGTTCTTTATGAAAGCAATATTTTTCCCCTTTGTGTGAATTGCCTAGGAATTGCTCTCAGTTTAAATGTATATATTGATCAAATGTAAATATATACTGAGCAGAATAAGAAAAGTTTTCAGGTAATGGATGGATGTTGAGAGGTTCATTTCAGTTTTGCATCACATATGATAGGTCTCTGAGAGCAGATGCTCTGCCACTGCACACTCCTCCCCATCATCAAACATGTGGAAAATAACAAAGCAGGGCAGATTGGTAAATTACTAATATTCACTGGGTAAATTATTAATGTTCACTGGTGAAAACTCAGAGATGAATAAGCACAAATAGCAAAAATCATGTAAATTAAAAATGGAAGGGAGAAAAGTCCAGAGGCCTTGGAAGTGGTTATAACAGAGGAAGGAAGGGATTGGGCAAGTGGAGAAAAAAGAGGCAGAAATAGACCTGAGGAATCAGGGAGGAGTAAAGATGCACCAAGACTATAAGGCTGGCTTATTTCCCATTAAGGGATTGTGTCTTACTTCAGACAACATAACTTAAGTCTTTTTATGAATCCTACCTTGTTAACATTTTCCAATTCATATGGCTTGCTTAAGAGTCAATGCTTAAAAGTCACTCATCTTGCAGTAATAGGGACCAGACTACAGACATTGGTAGGTATTTTGCCCAAATGGTGTTAGCTCCAAAAGCAATGAAATAGATGTGAGAGAACAGCTGAAATACTTTAGAAAAAGTTGAACTAGGAGCAAGTTTTTATTAAACTAATATTTTATATGCAGATACATATGTGCCTGTGTAGGTGTGGGAATGAGGGTATCTGTAATGAATACCCTAATTTCTGTCATTTACATTAATTATTTTGAACTGGAAATGGTGAAGTATGGCTTAAAGACATTTTAATTTGGATTGTGGCTTCATCTAAGAAAGGCAGCAGGGAATCAATTGAACTAATTTTTTGATTGAAGAAAGTAGTGGAGATCTCTGCCGTACCAGACTGCAGCACATCCTACTTAGCACATTTATCTCAATTTAGCTAAATTAATAAATGAAATGCATGTTATTTGGAATTTTTTTCTGATTACAGATCTTTTAAAAGTCAAGAATAAATCTTTGTCCATGAAAGTGCAGCAGTTACTACTGTTCAGTCTGAATTCAGTAATTATTTTTTAACGTTCTATAAAGATGAGTTAAGGAGTGAAAGGAGTGCAAAATCTATAGATTTTAAGTTCATCCAATGTTTGGTCTTCACAGATTTCAACACTATTAAACAAATTTTCCTCATTCTTAGCACTTATTTTTGGCTTAGATGCTCCTTTTATATGTTACATAATACTCTATGACAATTCTAACGTTCCATGTATTTACTTTGATGAATTTGAAGTATCAGTGCATTAAGGGATGTCAGCAACCAGTCGGTTCTGAAAGGGCATGCTGTATAGCTTTACACCTGTGTAGACTGAAGTACTTTCATATTTATATTACAGAGGGAGAAGATAAAAAACTGTTAGATAATGGCAGAAAGCTATTGAACTCAGTGTGATTTATTTGCATTTATGATAATGCAATTAGAGTTAAACCAGTGATTTTGAAAAATCCAGTCTCTCATTTTTATTTTTTAATATGGATATTTTTTTAAAATAAAATTTTTGACTAATGTTGGCATATCCTTGTTAACTTCTGCTTTATTTCCTGATTTTTTACAGTAAACCACTCATGTTTTTCTCACTTCTCAGGGGAAAAAAAAGGTGAAATAGAATTACCTTTACCACAGTAACAGAAGATCCAGCTGTAAACGGTTTTCATAATTACTGAGCCTTTGTTTTTCACTAACTTTTATGACAAAATGTATTTTTGCCTGGTATGACTTGCACAGGTGGTTCTTTACTTCTTGCTTTCATCTTCTGTGTATTATTTATGAACAACAGTGATTCCTCTGTGTTTCCTTCACTACTGGCAGTGTTTCTACCAACAGACTCAGAGAGTGGAAATCCTCCCTTAGATGTTTCAGTTTAACATTGCTTTTTTGGAAATAAACAGTAGAATTTTCAACATGAAAATTCTGTTAATAATTGATGACATTTATCAAAACCAGCCAACATACCTCTAAGTGAGATTCTGTGGAGCTTCACCCAGGAAAAAAGGAAATATTTTAGAAAGTAAGGTAGGTAATTGGATGGATTGGAGAAGTGGAAGTAGGGAGGAGGCATTTACCACAGCAAATGGTATTTTCTGGAGAGGCTGACACATTCCACCTTGACCTGGTCGCCTCTCTCCAGCCAGTACTTCCCACTGCAGGAGTAGCAGAGTCCAGCAGCCCTGGCTGATTTTCTGAGATTTACAGTTCCCCAAGAGCAGGCACTGGAGGCCACGTGGAGCCAGCAGCCAGAGCAGCCCTGACACAACTGAGCTGTCGTTCACAATCTGTGTCATGTGCCAGATTGGGTCTATTTCTGGGGGTTTAATTTTTTTCTCAGTCTATTAATGAATGAAGTCTTTCTTGTCTCAATGTCCGTTGTCCTCATACTTTCTCATGTCAGCTACCTTCTACAGCAATATTTTTAGCTCATAATTCTGTTTTTACTTATTTCAGGAGAAGGTAGAACATCCCCTGGGATTGCAGTTAATAGCTTCAAGAAAGATCTATATAGACAAGGTCATACACTGTGAGAAACTTCATAGTAGTGGCAAATTTATCAATCTTGCCAAGCTCAGAACTATCCACCAACTCTTGGAACTAATTGTATTCCACTAGGAGCAGTGCTGGACAGGCATTCAGCAAACAGCTTAGGTGATATTCAGTATTGCCATCACCTGTATTTTAGCACTCAGCTTCTCAAATGAGATTTGCGAGGCTGACTCCTGATACTTGGCACAGATTGATAGAAAATTTCGACTTTAGCCTGAATCTCAGACTGGTGCTGTACTCCAGATGTCAAATTCAGTGAAAAGTCAAGGAAGAGGAAAAACTGCAGCCCACACTTGTGGCTTCTACATAATTCAGTTCGTTCTTATGCCTGTAGCTGGGCTCTTATGGGAAACAGAAGTGCATAATCAAAGGCATTTATGTCCAGATCCGCGTAGGTTTAGCATGGTCTGAGAAGATTGATCAAAGCAGTCTCTGTGGTAGCTATCATTTTCTTGAAATTGGCAGAGCTTTGAACCAAGTACCTAAAACAGTCAGAAAGCTGAAAATAATACCCAGTGTGTCCATTACTTGAAGTTCAGCTTTTCAGGGAATGTTTTTGTCTCAAACAATCAACACAGAGAGTATCTTAGCTTAAAGGTTCTTGAATCACATTCCCAAAAATGAGCAAATAAAATTCCATGCAGACAAGACTTGCAGTAACTAAGTGGTTCACTGAGTTCTTGACTTTGGTATTTCTTAATGCAAATCACTATGTAAGATCTTGGGATATAATGCCATCTGCTGGCACTTTATTTGCTATCTATGTAGGTTGCTTAGACATATGGAAGACCTCTGAGCTTGCTGAAGTGACTACTGCAGCCTCTCAGGGATAATTCAGTCTTCTGAAAATGCCACTAAAAGGCTGGTTTATTTGCTGACACATTGCTGCAAGGAAGTTGATAGTCCAGAAGGTTTCAGGGCTCTAAAGGTCTCCATGTTACTGCTGAAAAATCCGCGTGGCAGTTTTGTATAGCTTAGAATATCTAAAATGCCCCTTAATGCTTAAGGATATCTAGGAAATGGAAATGAGCCCTAGATCTTCTCTAAATGCAAATAGGATCTTAAGTACTCTTCATAGACCACCTGGATGTAGAAAACTCCTTTTATTTACCCAAATATCAAATTGAGCAAAGGACATTTCCTTCTAACACCTGTGTGGGGACACTGGGGCAAATACGTCTTCTCTGTCTCCTTTCACAGAGAGGAAGCCAAGTTAACTAAATTTGGCAAGCATCTAACTTTAATATGCCTATGGTCAGCAAAAAGTAAAATATCCTGCAGTTCAAGCATTTCTAGCATATTTAAATGTTAAGATAGACAAAGATTGAATGGTATAATTAATTTTAAAGCGCTGAATTACACAGAAAAATTTAATGTCAATTTACTAATATCTACTTTGGCTTCAGTATTATTAAATGTATTTTGCTATTAACTTTTATTATTTTAAATATTGGTTTTATTGGCATTTTTAGTTACTGGTGAAATTATGCTTAAGGAGACAGATGTGTTGTGAAAGCTTCAAGAACAGGATAAGTAGGCTCCCTGTAGCAGATATTGGATATTTCTTAGTGTGTACAAAGATACACAGTAAATGATCTTTGGTCCATCTATTAGGAAGAAAATTACATTAAAATAAGATATCTCTCAAAGACTGGAGCATTAATTACAATTTTACAGATCTGTAAAGGAATAATTACAAGTAAATTAGGGCTGTGTCTAGAATTTCAAATAGGATCTTCTGTGGTTTTACATTCTGAAGTTAGACATATCCAATATATTTAATTGATGTCTGATTCTTTCTTCTACATTGGATATTTTTCAAGATACATCATCAGTTCCTTAGCACATTCATTACATTGATCAGACCCAGATTACAATGTCAGCATTTGTTCATGTAGTAAATCCCAACTTTGACAAAAAGATCGGAAGTTTGAAATGGTCTTAAAATCAATCTAGGCTGCCAAAATCCTTAATAAATTAATTTAACTGTAACTTAAAAACAAAACAAAACAAAACAAAGCAAAAAAAACCCTCTAAAATAAAAAAACCCCACCCAATCAAGCAAAAAACCTAAATAACACCAACACCAAAACCACCCCCTCCCCACAGCAAAAAAAACCAAAAAAACCCCAAAAAACCAAGAAAAAACCCACAAAAACACCAAGACCCAAACCATATTTTCATATGTTCTTTACTGAAAAGAACATATTGCATTTTTACTGTGTTTTTCCATTGACCACTGGTCATTAATCTGGACGAAAGACTTTTCCTGTGTCTTTTTCTTGCAATCATGTTGACCAAGTGGGATTTTCAGAACAGCCTCTGAGAAGACTTATTTGTAAAAATATTCCTTTTACCTGCTCAGTAGGCCAGCTTCAGACTGTTACTTTTTTTTTAATATCTAAATGTTATGCTTTCTATTTAGGTCTGTTCAGAGTTTTCAGATTTGCTTAAGTATTTCATTCAAAGCCTGTCTCTTGTAAAATGTCTAAAGAGACTGGGGAGAACAGACTCAAAAATGAATTCTATTTCTGGCTGTACTAGATTATAGCCTTGCTTTATGCCTATTGTTAACCAAATAAACCTGAATTCTTCTTTATAAATTTGTAATAAGTCATCAGGAAAGGTTGAACGTGTTCTTACATCAAAACAGTTAAAATATTCTGGAAGAGATTGCAAATGTAGGTTTCCCTCAGGCACAAAAGAAAATTTATTCAGATTTGCTGCCTCACAGCATTGTTGCATAAAAGTAGCCATAAAAGTAGTTTGCATAAAAGTAGTCTTCCTGTTCCCATGCTTTGAAGTAACGCTGTGGTTCTAACTGGAGCTCCTGCTCAAAGTAAGACCTAACTGATAGAACAGTGAGCTCTTGGATCATTACTGAATGATCTGAGTGCCAAATTGGTAACTGGTTTTCAGGACTGAAGACACGTGCAGAAGAAGGCTGTCTGGTAAACACTCAAGTAAAATTAAACAATTAAATAATTAAATATATAAATGAGAACCATTTTTGCTCTTCAATGGTCAGCATTAGTTTACACAGTTTTTTAATAATAGAATTTGGGCACTGGGCATTTAAATTCCACTGAAGTCACACTTTGGGTGCTTCTTTTATTTTTCTTGTTTTTTAATTGGGCTTCAGATTTATGTAGCTGTCCTACTAATGCAATCTTTCAGAAGAGAAAGTTCACCTAGGGCTTTCTAAATCTTACATGAGTATCATTACTCCTTAAACATCCTTCCTTAGTCGTGAATATGCAATTTTGCTTGAAGTTTTATGTGTCAGGACAATCATTTATTTGAACTGATGTTTTCAGTCTGGCACATCCTTCTCTGTCTTTCTTCTTGGGAAAATTAGCATAATGTCTTTGAAAGATATCCAATAGAATCCTTAATTTATGTGGCGTCTCTTCATTTTCTGTTTGGTTTTAAAAGCTTATTGCAGTGTCAGAAGCAGTATAAAATAATATAAATGTTACTTAATCTCCAGTAGTGTGAAACTGGTAGGATTAAATTGATATGCAATCTTTTTACATATTTCTATCTTCTTATTATTTCAACATATCTGCATCATTATATATATATAGGTCCTTTAGTCTATATTTTGTGCCTTTTTAATTTAGAAATTGCTTCTTGAAGTAAGTATATATTGAATGAATATCAGTTCTAGATATAAATTTTGTCTTTAATACAAACGAATAAATTGTTATTTTTGTCTGGAAACATTTGTCTTTAAATCACAGTTTCAATAGTTCATTTTAATTGTGATATGGCATGAAATTGGTTTTAAACAATTTTTAAATTTATTCTAATGAATTAGCAGCATCAAATTTGAATCTGTATTAAAAAAGCCAAACTTGATTCTCTGATATCTGTTCCAAAATAAAAAATACATTTCTTCCCCAAAATACCCAGAATATGTAATGTGTAAAGATCTTAACTAAAAGAGCAAGGAAAAATGTATCATGCCCTTCTACTGACTCCAAAGAATGCTTAAAATGATATTATTTTACTTTCATTCAAGTAATTTGAAGATAAAAGTAACAGAATGCTTGCTCACATAACAAATGTGTAAAATTGGAGAGAAAAACTTTTTAGTCTGAAATTAGACAGCAGAGAACAGATATAATACAAGCTGATAAAACTGTGATCTAATAAAAAAATTGGGGAAGGGGAGCAGAAAAGGGAAAGAGAGAAGTGGTAAAGAATTGAAATGCTGTAAGCAGGAGTTACAGAAAAAACCCCTACAGTTTGTATTATCAAGGCATAACCTACACTTGTGCTGAATCACTAAGACAGTCTTTCTTTTTTCTCCTAAAAGAGGTAATCTCCTGAGTTACAAGTGTTCATGTGAAAGTTTGGGATTTTTCTTTTGAAAATTATGTTTGATAGCGCTGTGTACTTTCAGAACCATAAACAATTGTTGTTTATCTCAAATGGTCCCTATTTTTGGGAAGCCTATTTTTATCTCTAGGTCTTGCCGTTTTTCTTACAAAGTATATGGATGAGCATGTGGGGAGTGCAGGTTGGGAGTTTCTCTCCATGCACTATGATAGATGTTTTATTTGGATTTTGCCATAGAAAGTTATGCCCATGTAGGAGTAAATTTATTGTCGGACCACAAATAACATATCAATTAATATCTGTGATTAAATAAATTCCTGAAAGTGTTGCCTCACATGGTACAGGTACAAAGAACAGATTTGAGCCCTTACTGGCCATAATGACCTTTATGTAATGAGCCTTTTCCTCCTGACTGAATGGAGAGAGTGGTACCACCTGTCCTATACATTTTATCATGGCTGTTAGTCTTATGGTTTACTTTTAAAAAATCATCAGAATGGTAGAAAGACTGATGCAGTGCTTAGGGGAAGCAGGGTCCAGCTGACATGAAGACAGATTGTGTTA
This sequence comes from Sialia sialis, assembly GCA_009812075.1. Lineage (NCBI taxonomy): Eukaryota > Metazoa > Chordata > Aves > Passeriformes > Turdidae > Sialia > Sialia sialis. Next base: position 8,690,683 of record VRYO01001589.1, read on the forward strand.
CAACAGGCTTGTGAGAAATGCCGAGAGATAACCTGGAGTGACAATATATATATTTGTGACAGAGAGTTACTCCTTCAGGCTGTTCTATATCAGCCAAAGGATTGCATGCAAAATAAACTCTGCCATGAAACTGGAAATCCAACTGAGTTGACCAAAACAATAGAAAAATAAAAGCATCTAAAGGTGCATCCTGTACCTGCTTTTTTTTTCATTGCAATTTAAGCTATGTTGTTTTTTGGGGTTTTTTTTCCATTTCTTAAAGTAGTGGTTAGGTCATGTTATTCATAGAATATAGTTCCCAAATGTAGAATCCCAAAATATGACAAATTTCAGTCTTTCTATATGATGATACCTGCAATAAATATAACATTGTCCGAAAAGAAATTACAGTAATTTCACGATTATAAGCCACACCTTTTTCATTGAAGAATTCCGCCTACCCAGTAGTGCGGCTTATATTCAGGTGCGGCTTATATATGGACAAATCCCGTGGTCTACCTGGCTACCAGGGGGTGCGGCTTATAGTCAGGTGCGGCTTATAATCGTGAAATTACTGTATCTCAGGAACTTTTACAAACACAAATGTGCAAGTCTTTGAATTTTTGTATAAATAAGGGCAAAGAAGCAGAGGTATTTATTTTTACTTGTCTGTTTACTGATATTTTTCACTGTGTAGATATCACTGGGAATGATAATCACTAAAAGATTTTACTTCTGTGGCTATTTATGGAGCAGACTAAATAAGATGAACAGAAATAGCTATAGCAGGATGTTCTCCTTAAATGGTAAATAAATTCCGAGTATATTGACTGTTCAAAATTCTGATAAATATTAATGATTAGAAGCTAACTTAAAACATCTAATTTAAGCGTTTAAATTTAATTTCACTTTTGTTTCCCTCATTGTCAAAACAGGGAAATTCTCAGGTTCTGAGTCACTTTCAGTAGCAGACTTTATAAGTTAGGTGCTAAAAATAAGTAAGAGGAATACCTCCTTTATTTTATAATAACATTTAAACATTCTATTGTAACATTTGCTCAAATCATCTAAATCATTTTTATGCACAAAATGTGAGAGAAATGAAAATGTCAGCTTCTGAAATCAAAATAGTTCTTAAAAAAATGATTTGAACTCAAACCACTTTCACTAACAGGAGTAAAAGCATCTTCTGCATCATATTATTTTGAACATTTTACTTTCTAATTTTTCCTTTTACTCACTTCTGATTTATCCATGAGAACTCATTATTTCCTAGTGTTCATCAATGACCACATAGAACTGAGTGGTCATAATCTTCATGATCTATCATAATCCTCCTTTGACTGACTACAGAAACATCTTGAACATATCAGTCATTAACCGCTTCAGTTTTACACAGAACACTACACATATGGATATTAAAAGTAAATAATAAATGCAGTTAAAAAATAAAAAGTGCAAAAATTTTTAAATTTTATGATGACTTTTTTAGCTGCTGTATTAGTTGAAAACAAAGCAATAAAATTAAATAAATTTTTAATTTTTGCTCAGTTTCATGTATCCAGGCCATGCATTTTGGAAAATAATATTTTAAGAAGATTATGAGAATTCCACCTATGGTTAAATATATAATAGAAATTTTCCTGTGTTACAGCTCTCTCATTAGATTGAAATTATCAAGCAGTACTATGAGAAACATCAGGAGCAAGTATCAGAAATAAAAAAATACCTAAAAATTCTGAAAATAAAGTGGCTAGTATGGTTACTTCCCTTTCAAAGGGTACTTCTCATACAGAGAGGAATGCTGAATCCCCTTGCCTTTGAATTACAGGTGAGTGTTCACCATAGCAACCTCCAAATGTGGTCAAAGAGCCACTTGAAAACATCTCAAGCATTATCTCCCTAGTCTTTATCTTTTAATTGGCACATATTTGACTTCACTTGAAAGGAATGAAAATGGACTTGGCTTGTGTAATAATATGTTTCAGATGACAGTAGGCAACAAGCTTGTGGAAAAACAGAGGTTTCAAAATGGTCCTGATATTTAGTGTGAGTGGTATTAAAATAGAAGCAATTTTTAATCTGGTATTCTATGCACTTCAGGAAGAGATAGGGCAGTGACAGCAGATTGTATATAGACAGCTGATTAGTGAGTTCTTAACCCGTGTCAGCTTCTTCAAATTGTTTTCTGCTGATGGTCAGTAATTGAGAAGAATTTCTCCCAGCAACGTGTAAAAAGAATATGGGGAAAAAGGTTTTCTGAAGTAAAACCAACAACAATAACAACAATAAAATAGAAAACAAAACTATTCCAATATTATTAAAGTAAATGTCCCTTTGCAGGTAGAGTGCCTCCCAGAATGGATTTGTTTTTCACTGCTATTCAATGTGGAAAAAAGGCTTATACCAATTTTTTGAACAGCTGTAATAATCAAAGAAATGAGAGACAGAATAACTGCAAGATGTATTTTGTATGTTGAATTTATTTCACACATACCAGAGCCATTTTATGTATGTTTTGTTCTTAAAGGAATTTTATACATCCTAGTATATAAGCAGTTGAAATATCAAAAAAAACCAGTAACAAGCAGGAATCATAAAGGACAGAAAAAATTATTAATTTTTCCAAATTATGATGGAGAGGCTGGCTCTGGCTCAGTCTACCTATTTGATCATGTCAAATCTCCAGACTAGACCAGGCACTCTCAGGAGGTGAACCAGGATTAGCACTGATTTGCGGTGATGCTCTCTATAATCCTGTGAGTACAGCGTGTCACAGAGCAGTTAGTGTCTGCTCTCTTGCCAGGATCTAAGGGAGAACATGGGGAATGTGGAGGTGGACAAAAAGATAAACAACAGGGAACAGAGCAAAGAACATTAGAAAATCTGCTTATTCATGCAATGATATGCTCTCAGGAGTGGACTAAAGTCTAGGTATGGCAGGAGAAGCAACAGCGCCAAGACTCAAGGATAGTGTAATATGTAGGTATTTGTCAGCTATTCCCAGGCTTTTACATGCTCATGAGCTCTTCATCTAGGCCACTAATAATCTATACCAGTTATACAAACTGAATGTCTGCTGATGATTCATCAGCTACTGACCCTTTGTGAGACATTATCCTCAATGAAAATAGCTGCAGACACAATTACCAATAAGCTGTTGAACTGACTGCATGTGAACCAGTTCAGATAGAATCCTATGATGTTAGGTTGTATCATTTCCATAATTCACTTAGGATATCCAGTTTATAGCGCGAGTTGATGTATCAGCTCTTTATGCATGTCTTTGACACCCCATGGTATCTCAAACGGTGATACATGTCGTGTGTTTAATTAGCTGAATCCCACCTAAGGTGTATGCTCCAAATTGAGCTGAATGTCTTTTAGGATGTTCTACCTAAATCATCATTTAATAAAAAGGCATTTTAGAAGCTGACTTACCTACACTAGGTTACAGAAATTCAAGTTTTATACTCTAAAATTAAAATCCAGCTTTTGTCTCCTGTGGCATATATGGTAAATTTTATCACTGTTTTAGATACCTATGATCTTCTCCTTTGACTAGGAATAAGCATTTTCATTATGGAGTGTACTGAGAAAATAATATTTGAGACTGCTCATGTGAATTTATCAATAAAAAAAATATGAAAATGTGTTAACAGACTAGAAACCTCAGCAACTGCAATCAGAAATCCCAACTCAGTTGAAAATACTGAACACTGTCAATCTGTCTTGCTGTCTTTGGGATTCATTCGGTGCACTGATGCTGCACTGAAGTGAGTAAGTTATAAAATATAGGGGGGGAAGTTGGGGGCTTTTTTGTAGCAAGTATCCATTAAGTTTGTGTCACTGCTTACTAATAAGGTCAGAACAGTTCCACCTTTTTAGGATGTGTACTTACTCCATTTCTGAGCTTCAGGCAGTGAGTGTCTTTACATAAAGTTTTGTATCCACTGCTTGGGAGTAGTTTGGATGCATCTTGTAGCACTGCACAGAGTAAGTCATTCCAGGTGAAAAGGTTACAGCTGCAAAACAGTCTATTTGAGGACTGAGATTTAAAATAGGACAAGTCCAGTGACAAATATAGAGCTTTTTTTGAATAATGTGTTCTGAGAACCGTATTTACAGCAATTGTCAGTTCTCAGAATCTAATGGGATTTTTTTTAGGATCCTAGTCTGTTTTATGGATTTTCTTTTTAGAGAATGGTTGCTTAGTCTGTAATATTTTTCTTAGTTTCTGTCAAAATGAAACTTATTGCTGCATACAAAACATTCAAGGCTCACAGCAAAGAGGCTATTGTTTAAGGGCTCTGTGATCACTGCCGTGCACACACCAATGGTAACCAAATATCTTCAAATATTTTAAGAATTTAAAAAAGAGGAGGTGAGAAAGCCAAAGGGAAGACACTAAACAGTTTAATCAATTTTTTAATGAAGACATTGAATGAAGACATTTTTATTTATGCTGTTTAAAACAATATACTAATTAAATTTTCCCACTTTGAGAATTATAATGACATTGCCAGTTTATTAATCTTCAGGGGGTTTTGAGCTTTTACTTTTCTGTACTGAAGAATGTGGATAATATTTAAAACTGCTGAAAACTTTTGTGGAATCTCGTGCAGTATTTAATTATCTTGCCAATATTTTCAAACTACTTATCAAGTGCTATAAAGAGTTTTTGTATGAAGTTAGTAATTTTGATGTTTTACTGTTTACTTATGGGACATTATAAATAATAATAGGATACTTTCCTGTTTGCTGGTTGTGGAGTAATGAATAGGCTGCATAGAGAAAAGTGTTACCAGGGGATTGAGGAAGATGGTCCTTCCCTTGTAACCAGCAATGGTGGTGCCATACCTGAAGCACTGCGTCCATTATGGTCCCACAGTGCCCACAGGACACATGGACATACTGGAGAGAGACAGAAAGATATTTAAGGGACTAGAATATCACTCCCATGAGGCATGGAGTTACATGTGTAATTCCTATTTGTTTTGATTGCTATAAACATATATGCACACTATACCCACCCAACACCCGTCATCATTCCAGATTTATATATAGAGCAAAATAGTAAAAACTAGACTTTATTATGGCTTTTAACTACGCAGGCACAGAAGGAGAAAATTACTGTCATACTACTTTCAGATAACTAATCCTAGCCTTTCTTTGTTGTATAGTGCAGAGCACTTCAGAGAACAGAGAAACTAGATGCTCAGGCTTATGAATACTAGCCTTATAAATAAACTACAGGTTGAACTCTCCATTCACTAGATGCGAATTCAGACAAGAATTCATCTAAATCAGGCATTTCAATTGGGTATTTTCTTTTAAAATGAATAATGTTTTTCACCCTAAGTTTATTCCCGAATAATGTCTGGTTAAGAAGTGACAATGTGACTATATTCTGTTATGCATATGAACTACAGTTAATTTTCATACTGTGATTTACAAAAAAGATAAAGGATAAATAGGTGGAAAAATAGATGCAAATGTAAATAATTGTGAATACAGCATTTAGAGCTACGCTTCTGCATGCACAAGAATTACAGCAGGTTTATAGACCATAAACATACCGACTACTGTGCAGTAACTTACATGATATAAAGTATCTATCTATAATACTATATTCAAAATATTGATTATAACATTTAAATTATTTTTCATAAAACCAAGCAAGTCTTCAGTATCCAATTGTGTCTGCAGTGTTAGAGGGTATTCTCAAGTAAGATCAGTATACAGTTAAACTGTGAAATGACTGGCTGTTAGATGTTTGTGGGGATTGCCACACAGATCTGTTAACAGGCATATTAAATGAAATTAAAATGTCAATATTTCACATTTACTGTGATGAAAAGCATCACAAAAAGTTTTAAAAATATCAGGCTTTTTATGCCATGTTAAGGGGAAAAAAAGAATAAAAATAATAGCCCCTAGTCTGCACAGTGAAGGCAAAAAATTGTAAGTTTACTATAAGGAATTATGACAACATTGTGTTTGCTTTCAATGATACTTTTGCCTTTATTGAGCAGAAATATTTCATATCGTTGTATGTACCAACTTCAAAGTGTTCTAAGCATATATTGCAAATAAAAGTTTTATTTGCTCACATTTCATACCATTTGTTATATTAATCATAAGTTGCACGAGGAGACTAAATGTATTCACAGCATAAACCTTGACAAATTTCAACCAAAACATCAATACTTTTTTCCACAAGGCTTTTAAAAATAGGCTTTATTCATGAAGATTTTACTGAAGAGATTAGTTCCATATGAATAGTTCATTTCATTGATGTAATTTCAGTTTTATCTTGTACTTTGATCTAGCAGAAAGCTTTCAAATAGATGACAGTCTATTAGGGAAAACTAGAGTCATGAAGATATTACAAGTCAAGGAAATTTCTTAAGAGAAACAGGTGTTCTTATATGGTGATAAGGGAATTGTTTAACAGGTAAAGATTGAGTTTTCAAGAATTTATATGTGTTAGACAAATGATTATTGAATTGCTTAATAATTCAGAACTGTAATTTTGAACTGTATACTAAGAAAACTTAATATAAAGAATATATTCCTACACAGAAAACGCATAAAGAACCTTAGTTGACTTATTATTATTATTGATTGACTTTGATTCACTTCCCTAGACTAGAAAAGGGTATCTTCTGTGAGATGACAAACCTTGTTCAGAAACACTGTTGATGAAAATAGGCAAATACATGCTGTGATGACATTTGAGAAAGAATGTCAGAATCACTAATGAAAACATTAATGTTTTTTGCAGTTCTTTAAGCTGCAAATTTTATTGAAAAGGCATATTTGATTTTTATTCCTGTTTGAATAATTTTGATTCTCCTACTACTATAAATTTTGAGATCTAACTTAAAATGTGTGGCTGAAACCTGTCAGAACACCAGAACATTTTTATTTCCTAAATACAGGGGTCATTAATTTCTGTGTACATCCTATCAATTTGTTTAAATCTCTATTACCCTTATCACTCCTTAAATAGCTGCTGTCAGCTTTATAGGCCTATAGTACTTTCATTCTTTGTTCTGACATTATTTTAATATTGTGAAATAAATGTTATCTCTAATCTAGTGACAAGAGGATTTTATAAAGATGTTTTCTTGAAAACACAGAAAAAGATAATAATGGTATTTTTCAGCAAAGATCTCATAAATTTGATGTCTTAGTTTCATCATTTAAGCAAACCTCTCATGAACTTCAAAGCTCCATTCTGAATATTTTTTCCAATGGAAAATTTTAACTGCCTCATAAAGGATCAAAAATAATATGTTTTGAAACAAATAGTTACCCATTACAAGCTTAATTTTACTATATTTGAACTATTTTAAAATATTTTGTGACTGATTTGTGCTTTAACATCAATTCCTCTCAACCAAGTCAGACAAAACAAAAGGTACTTGTTTTGATTTTTTGCTTTATTTATTTTTAATTTTGGATACCTTCACCTCCTTGAATTTATGTGAAAACCATTTATTATTGTCCTTTTGAGAATCTCTGTTGAATATCTTGAAAGTCCTTAGTATTCATAGGAACTTGTGCTTGTTTACTAAAATGTAATTAAGGAGAGAAGTCTGCAGGTTTGAGAGAATTTGTTTTCAGATAAATCATCAACTCTGTCAGAGTAAATTAGGCATCTCATCCTGAACTTCAGATATTTCAATTGGAACACTTATGCTGTTGGTGAATAAGATGTTTCTGTCAGGAATGTTCTATGTATATGGCTCTAATTGGTCCAGTTTCACATCAGTGCATGAAAGAATCCTTTGTCATTCTTCCATTCACAAGTAGCACAATGAAATATGGCAAAGCCCTCATTTCTCCTATTTGCATTCATCTCAAAACAAAAAGGAAAGATAAACAATTGCGACCTTTTTTTGACAGAACACAATTTAAATGAAACCAATGTTGTACCCAGAAAATATCAGAATTAAATGTTGTCTTCTCTTGATGTATTTGCAAAATAAATGTTAGAAGCTATAGCACTTGAAGCAAACGGAAATGCAAAGGATCAACTTTTTCTTAACAAAAGGAGATTAAATACAGCACAACTGCATCCATCACATGGCCCATTCATTCCGTATCCTGTTTGCCATATTATGCAAGATTGTTCTAGGAAAAGCCACTAAACCCCAAGTAACATAAGTATGATGAGATTACATGCAACTTTCCAATTTACAGAAAATAACACCCAAGAACAACACTGACAATCTCTGCAAAAGCTCTAATTTACTATAAATAAATGTTCTAAGCAAACACAAAATAAGGCCGATCCTGTTATGCATGTGGAATGAGAAAGACCAAGAGAAGCATCCCATCTGTTTGCAATCATGAGCTCTGTGTGCTCTCTTGAAAGTTGTATAGCTGTTTTTGGTGGTTTTTTTGGGGCTTTTTTGAGTTCTCCTTCCTCGGTATCTGACCGTCCAGTTAATCCATGTTCCATCTAATCAAGGTAACAAAAGGTTTTGTATATACTGTTATGAAAACTATGTGAACTGGAGTAAATTAAAAAAAAAAAAAAAATACAAATTTAAACTGTACCCTAAATCATATTCATCTCATCATTAACCCAAACTTTTCTCAAACTTAACCCAAACCCAAGTATGAATTAGGAGGTTCAGGGATGAATCTGCTCTTTGGCATGGCCTGATCCATAATAAAAGCTGCACATTTTTAATGGCCAGGATGATCCTTAAAACAGCACAGCTATGTTCGAACATCACTGTACCTAATCCAGTAAATCTCCCAAAACACTGTATACTATAGCATTTAAGTTTGCCCAGAACTTCTGATTCATCCACATAGATGAGGTCAGATTAATAAAGCAAGATATGAGGTAACTCAATCTTTTACCATATAAATATGTAGCATCAAACAAGGAAAAGTTACATATTTATACCATGAGTGTACAGAAGCATCTGTTAGCAATGTGATCATATGCAAACAGAAAATCACATGAAATATTAACAGAAGCAACTGAGAAAATACAAGTAAAACATCTAAGAAGATTCCACCAAACTTTTTTCTAAATCGGTTCTAAATGTAATTTTGCATATTAGCATTTCCAGAATTTGGCTGTACAATGAAACATGCTAATTTTTATTTATTTTACATAGGGAGAGAAAACACTTGAGTGTGCCAAAGTGAGGAAAAAAAAAAAGTGAGAAAAAATACTTTCATTGCTTGATTTATGTAGACAAATTACTTTGCAATTAGAGCATAAGTCCTCCAAGCTTTTGAATTCAAAATATCATAAAGGTCATGTCCTGTCTTTCACAGATTATAAAGCAAATTATTGTAAAACTTAGTATCTAATCCATCTGTCTTTTGCCTAAAGTGTTAAATATTTGTAGAAAACAAGAATGTTTTAAAAGAAAACAAAAAGGCAGTGCTTTAAATTTTACAAAGTCCTTTGGTTCAATTGCACAATTTGCATTTCATTCACCCCCCATTCATGAAGGGTTCCCAGACCACCAAGTGGATAAACACATGAAAATTCAAGTGAAACATATGTTTATGCTTTCACTGGATAGTGATGTTACTTAACACGTTGTAATAATTTTGTTTAAATTCTGATAAGTCTAAAATAAGTTAATGTTCAGTTAAAATAAATGAGGGCTGAATTCAATCCTTGCAGAAATATTCTAAGCAAGCAGTTGATAAAATAGCTACAAAAATAATACAACTTTCAAGTTAAAAAAAAATAAAAATGAAAAATTCAAGTTTGCTTACAGAAACATTCTCTTATCTTTTCTATTTTCTTCTTCTTCCACCCCTGAATCTTTATATAAGAATCATAAAGTTGTTTCATTACTTAATAATAACAGTAATCATGTCACCATATTCTTAGCATTATGCAATTTCTTGACATTTTCTTTTTGTTTAATATCAAGGTAGATTCAAAGTCCAATAATGTAAGCCTCAAATATTACTGAAGTTCAAATAATATGGTAATTCTAGCTTGCCTGGTTGTGACTTGAGACTGTAGGACTGGGCACTGCTTTTAGAGTAAAATGTATTGAATTTGTTGCTGTTACTCTAATTTTTCATTGTATGAATTTCAGTTGAGTTCCTTTTGTTCAACTAAAGAACTTCTATATCAGTTTTTCTCTTACTAATTAAAATAAAGGGCTTATCTGCTTTTAGATGTGTACACATTTTCTGAAATTAATTCCAGCCTAGCATTAAAATCCATTGCTTAGTATTCTTGTCTGTAAATCTGGTTAACAAATCAATAATCTATGTTAAAAAGTTTTCTTATATAAGCCCCTATAAGGGAGATTTTGCATCTTTTTTTTTTCCAAGTTCTTCTTCCCCAGTACATTCTGATCCATTTTTTTCATTTCCATTGGTCCTTATCTTAAATATATTGTAAGAAATCTGACATGTGGACACAGTTTCTTTAAAACAATCCTAGAACGTTCTTTCTCCTCCATCACATAATGTGGTCTGTCCTTGTAGCAAATATGCCCCTCTGTTTTCAACAATTTTTGCAGGTATGGAGAATTCCTTCTCTGTTTCTCTTTGCAAACCCTTTGTTGGCAATATTTGAATTATTCTCCCTGATGGACTTATGGGCAGCTGATTTAGAGATGTGGGCTTGCACTGGTCAGGTTGCTCTGGCTCTCCCACAGCCTTTATTAGCTGATAAAGGAAAATCTTTTTTAATATCTGTGAGAAGTATACAAAGGGTAAAGCAAAAAATGTGATCAGATTGGAGAAAAGCCTGACTTAAAATTACAGGAAGGGCAAAATGAGTTTTTCATTACTTTATGTGAAAGGCTCCTGAAAGGAACGGGTTTTATTTGCCATAAATTTTATTCATCTTGTCCTGAATGGGTAGATAAATACATAATAGGCTTAAATTCAAGCAAAGTAGATTAAAGTTAAATAAAATTTCTAATGGTATCAATGGGGAAACAAACAAGTATATTTCCCTAAGCAGTTATGAAGTCTCTGCCATTGTCGTTGAAATCACATTCAAAATCGTCAGAAATATGGTACAAATCACATTCTTTCCTCGGAGTAAAAAGATGAAATAGGTGACCTGTTAAGGTCAGTACTCTATGGTATTCAGGACTGAAATTTAATTAAGAAAAACGTAATTGGAAGAAGGCAGTGGTATATCATAATTGCTGCTTGTATAAGCAATATTACAGTAATTTC
>VRYO01001589.1:8702857-8715768 GCA_009812075.1 Sialia sialis
CTTATAATCGTGAAATTACTGTACTTGTAATCTGAGAACAAATTAGAGACTGAGAGAGCATAATGGTTTAAAACATGCTGGAGTAAAAGACACTCCTCTTCCTCCCTCCCCCTACTGTGACAGAGGAACAAAGGCAGCGACTACAGATTGGGATAACAATTTACTGAAAGCAAACAGCAATGGAATAAGAATTGCACAGTAATATCAACAATACTAGTAACCAAAGTATACAGAGGACAAGGCGCTTTCCACACTAAAGGTGTTCACACCTTCACTCAGTTCTGCATGCCTATGGACAGCAACAAGATGGCGGACAACGACAAGATGGCGGGCAGCTTGGCAGTGACACGCTGCTGTTCCTGAGGCAAGATGGCAGGTGCTCTCTGACCCCAGGGTTCCCCCTCCCCAAGTCCAGCACAACAGAAAACCATGTGAAAAAAATCCCTGAAAGCTGGAGCATCCGCATTGTGCTTGCTGCTTGCTTTTCTGGACTGCTCTGCTCTGCTGGTTCAATTTCAAACAGTGCTGCTGCTTTGGACTGCTCAGGTCACTCCACTCTGCTGGGCTTGTGTTCAGCTTGGACTCGGCTCCTCTTACCTCACTTTCCCAGCGCTTGGTTTCCTGTGGCTGCTTCTGGTTCACTGCTATTGGGAGTCAAATATCAGAGCCACTTCCATGGAGGAACAGGAAGGAATGATTGGTGCTGGGGGTGAGATAGAGTTAACAGTGTAGGTCCTGAGAATCTGCAGCATTATCACTTTTCCTGAGCAAGAGATGGAACAGAATGGTGCAATTCCAGGGATTGCTGCTTTTCCCCAAAACCACACTGCTCAGCAATGCGGTGCATGATACAAAATAGCAATTCGGCCATGCCCACACAGCCCCAAGGCTCTACCTCCTACAAGCAAATTTAGGACATTAAGGAAGAGCTCTCTGAGGTTACTTGGTCCAACCTGCAGCTCACCATGGCTGACTCTGAAGCTGCCTCAGGTTGGGTCAATCCTTTTTGCTTATTTTGAATATCGCCAGGAGTAGAAATTTTATAGCAACTAATTTCAATGTTTAACCACCCTCACTGCAATGTTTTTTTTCTTATAGTTGGAATTTAGTTTGTGGAGTAACCAATCTCTTTAATGCCTACCTGAAAGCATCAATCTTGTTTATAATCACCACAAGGTATCTAAAAACAGAAAGCAGGTTTTCTCCATCATTGAAACAATGTTTGGCTTTTTTATATATAGTACTGAATATTCCAAGTAAGTGACCACTAATGATTATCCACCACATGTTAAATTAATTTCAATATAAAATTACAACTTAGCCCAGGTGATTATTGAATGAGTTCATACAATTCTGAAAGTGATGTGTCTTACTAGAGTTAAGCGAAGTTCTAGAACTTAACCGTTTAAAATTGGTGAGAATTCCTGAGATCTCCAAAGGGAACCAATTGGCTTACAGGCAGGTAATTTTCTTGAGTAGTTAATAAACTATGAAAAAAATCCCCAAACCCAACCTACAAATATTGATTACAAAGACTCTTCCTATCCGTCTCCTCTGAGATCACAAAACATTCAAATCACTCCAGAAATAGGGGTCATATGTCTGATATGTTAAAACTGAACAGCTGCCAGGTGTGCTGTGTAGAGCAACCTTGACTTGAGGTCTGTTAGCCACATTCATTGATAGAGAAGTTCTTCTATGAATACAGTTATTGTGACACAATTAGTTTGTCCACAACTTTAGCTTAACTTGTCCAAATAAATGACAGCTATTAAATGTAGATTTCTTGTTTAGAAAAAGTCTGACAAACTTTTAGTTATTTTCTGTGACTGCCTTCTGACTTTTGTAACAGATACTGATAACCACTTATTATTGTGAACTGAAATAAAAGACAAACCCTTTCTTTCAGAATCCCACAACATGAGATACTTTCCATGAAGCAGAAGAAAAAAATTAAAAATAAATCATTTGTTAGTTGTCAGGAGAAAAAACTAACTCAAAGTGCTAATTTACATCTTAGTTATGTATTAGGCTATTACTGAAGTAAAAATAAATGTTGCTGTACATGACAGACACATGGCTACTTAAATTTCCAAAAACAGGATATTCAGAACACATTTTTTACAAGGCATTAAGAATATACATTTATAATTTACATTTTTAATAACCAAGGAAATTCTCTAAGTTGCTTTATATCTGGTAAAATCAGGCCTCCTTTTTAGTACTTTTGTCTCCCCTGTACATTCTGTAGTGGGATTGTTCTCCTTTGTTTTTGTGTATTTATTTTATTAATATTATTACATTAGTTTCTTTCAGAATAGTGTCGTTTTCATTGTCAGAAGTTTCGGAACTCCATTACCTGTGTGTGAATTACTTTTGTCATTTATCTGAATGTGATATTTTTAAATATGTCTTTAAAGTCGGTTTTTATCAGCTACAGGTGTAAATTATTTTCTGTCATGTTGGAAGTCTCTTCAGCTGTTGATGTAATTAAAGGAGTTAGAGTGACTATTTATAATTGCAAAAACTGTTCCTGTTCAAAAGTAAAATTGATGGGATTGTTGAAAGGACTGGAACATTTGTGTGTTCTGGATGCAGTAAACAAAAACTTTAATTAAACAGCTATCAGAAAAGCAAATACTAAAAACTGTGGAGTGACATATGTCCTCTAGAATTAGGGACTAACTGGAGTTTCCTGACTACTCTCTATTTTCTAATCCATAACATTCCATACAATGAATAATGAGGAAAAATAATGAGGGAAAACTATTATTACAGGTCAGGAGGAAGAGCTCTCAGTACCTTTAAAGAAAAAATGCCTATTCATCGGAGCTCTACAAGAAATTCCCTACTCTTCAATTTCTGATGTCCTCCAGTTCTGAAACGAAAACATCTAACCTGCTCCCTTCCTTCTGCTCCGGAAACCTGTTGAATTGATTAGTTCACTCAGATCTGTGTGCTTATTCACATTGCTTGGGTACAATATCTCTATATAATAAAAACACCTCTAGGTATGTAAAAGGTGCTACAAAAATGTCTTTCATAGACACTCTTTCAAAGAGGGAGAAAGAGAGAACTTGGCATAAGAAAGAAATTTCTATCTGGCTAGAATGTGACTAATAATAAGGAAGAAATGAAGATGGTGGACAGTTCTCAGACTTACGCAGTATTTTTTATCTCCTCTTCTAAAAACACTTTGTGAAGACAGTATATTATTCCCACTCTTGTGGTTGACACAAAGGCATTTGGGTCTTAGTAGTCAGGCTTATATGCCATGGACAGATGTAATAAAAAATTTCAATTTCATTTTAATGCAACGTAGGCAATTCCTTACAAGTACAGGTTTTCTAGGTTTCTAGTGCGGTGTCCAACACTATGCCAGAGGCAACATAGGTCCAGGACAGGATGGTTATGCTCAAAGAGTTGCTATCAACAGCTCAATGGCCAAATGGAGACCAGTGGTGAGTGATATTTCTCAGGAGTCAATGGTGGGACTGGCGCTGTTTAACTTCTTTGTTGGTGACAGGACAGTGGAATCAAGTGTACCTCACCAAGTTTGCTGATGACAAGGTACATGTTGCAATTGACACACTGGAGGGAAGGGATGACAACTGGAGGGACTTAGACAGGCTTGAGAGGTAGACCTATGCAGCTGCTTTTAGGAAAAGAACAATTATCCCCTTAGCTCCTGGGGCTAAGACAGAGGTGGCCTTATACTCAAGAGTTAAGCTATTTTTTATGACAAGATCATCCTTTTCTGTGTCATTCTGTATAAATACGTCAGTTTTCTCTGTTTCCATCAATTCTGGAGCTGCAAAATTCTGGTTTAAAGATGCAGTATTTGTCATTTGATTGTGGAAATGGCTCCTACACAATGCTAGTATTTGTATTTTGTATGTAAGAAATGGATTATAAAAGAGATACCCTACTGAGATCAAAAACCGGAGAATATCAATGAGATTCCATGTTTCATTTTTATATACTGCACTGTATTCTTATCAAGCAAGTGTAATGGAGAAAAAAATGCAGTTTTTTTAGTGAGTAAATTATTTCCTTTTCTTCTCATCTTTTTATTTATGAAAATGATTGAATTTAATCAGAATGAAGCAGAATTTGCTTTGATTTTTTTGCAGCATGCTGTGTTTCAAAGGCTAAAATTTATCAAGATTGTTCCCACTAACCAGCTGTCACAGATCACAGGAACAATGCTTTTCTCTGACCTCATCTAACTTCCATGAAGGAATTTCTATGATCAAAGAAAGAAAAAAGAAAACTTTTAATCAAGAGTCAACATGAAGAAATAATGACTCAGAATATGTTATAGAGATACCATGATTAGCAGAAGATGAAGATTATCTCTGTTACTACTGTTTTATCCTCAGTTCTCCATAAGTTCTTTTCCTTCAAAATGCTGTTTGTGTTTTACAAGTACTTTTTGATTTATTGCTTCATAAATCATAGTATTTGATTAAAAATACAGTACCTTTTATAAGAGATCAGTCTCCAAGGGCTGCATGGGACTTGAAAACACAGAAGCGATAGCAATTTCCAAAAATTAGTCTCCTATTTAGAATATCATCTCTTGTTAATAGCTTCATAAATCTTTTGTCTCACTCCAGAGCCAAACAAGGGTTTTTGATACTTTCAGCAGGTTCTCATTTTATTTCCAAGCCTTTCCCTCCCTAAAAATTTCTATTGAACATTATAATAAAATGTACCTGCAAAGGAATTCTACTAGTAGAATATCTAAAATGTATTTTATTTCTTTTTCATTACTAGATTTTTTCCCCTTATTTCACACTGTTGTTACCACAGATCTCCTGCAGGCTGTCTGGGACCCCTTTTACACTCCTACTAAAAATATTTATAGCATCTGAGTAGCTGATATAGAGAGACTTCAGAACCTTGGTGTTATTAAAAATTGTAAACAGTATTATGTCCTGAGTAAGACACTGCATTTTTTAAAATTTAAATTTTGCTTAATAATACAAGTTCTAGACAGAGCATTGAGGGGCAAATTTATTAGAAGACATCTTTCTGAAAGGATTTCTTCAGTAGCATGTACCATGCATATACACAAGGTTGTGTTCAGATTTTTTTATTAAGTGTCTCAGATAAGAATTCCAAATCTTCCACATTATTTCTTCTTTTTCTTACATTTTCCAAAAAAAAAAAAATCACTGTTTACTGTAGGAGCTGGAGGATGTCAAGTACTTCAGATCCTGCAATATTTCTACTATTTTATTATTTTGAAGTTTCCTTCATATATTTAAGTGTTCTATTAAACACACCACTATATAGCTGTCTTTTCTATATCATTGTATTTCCTAGCATGCTGATGCTCAAATAATGGATTTTTACATATGTATAATACTGATCCCTGGAAAGATTCCAGAGATTCTGGAAAAATATAAAAGCTAAAATCCAAGGCACCAATACAAAGAGGTCACTAAGTGTGTCTACTTACAACATCCTGAGAGACAAAATGGACATTGCAACTGATGCCTAAAGGGTCTAACCTGGAACAGAGGCTGGACAACTTTAAAGGAATAAAGTAGATATTTATTAAAAGGCCTTCAAAGGATGCACCTTGGGCAGTACAAGAGCCTGGCCATGGATACACGCGAGATGGACCCAAGGTAGACAGCCAGTCACGAGTTTTCACACTTTTATAAGTTTTGGTCCATTTACATATTGGGGTTAATTGTCCAATTAAAGCTTAAGGTTATGAAGTCCCAACCTCCCAGTTTGCTCTCCCCAATTCCCTGTTGTTTACACCTTTTGGGCCTAAAGCTGCAATGGTGTCCTTGGTTCTCAGGGTGGAAAAGGATTGTTTTGTCTAACTAAACTGTGAAGAGGACTTGCTAACACTTTATATGAAGTTCAGAGTCACACTCTAATGCAGTACAGAATATGAAAAATATAAAAGCTAGAACTTTAGGCATCACAATGTACAGGTGAAAAATTGGGTGAACACAGGATATGGAAATAAAAACTACCAAGGTTTCTCGTACTACTTATGTATGGAGGAAATGTAGTTCCAAGTTGGGTGTTTTTCAGCTGTGCCTTTCTACTTGAAACTCCACTTGAACTCATGAACACCATGAATTCCTGAGCAAGCTTTTAGATGGAGCATATTAGGTTATATATCTTTAGCATGTTCTTGCATATGGAACTTCTCATAGCACAAAATAAGTTATGGGGAAATAGTTCAAGCTTTAACAGCTTTCTTTTCCCTATACTCCACCAATTTCTTTAAAAGAAATATTAAGGGGAGGATAAGACCCTGTAATTGCCTAACACTGAGGATATTTTCTCTGTCATACCTATAAATTGTAGACACCCTTTACAAATGGAGCTTTCTGTTTCTGCTTAGTATTATCACCTTGTTGGCATGAAAATAGAGCAATAAGTAGAAATGGGAGCAAAGTGGCTTATTATAATATACACAAATTAGGTAAGAAAAATGGTGATGGTTTTAAAAGTGAATCAGGGAAATTAATTATGCTTTCTCTTAATATTTTGAAAAATGATAGGTAAAAGTCCAGTTCTCTCAAGTTCTCTGGATAATTTCATGGAACAGGATCCTTTCTGTATTGTCTCTGCCAATTTAATAACTTTCCATAACATGTGTATCATTCTTAATCCATTTATATGGCAAAATCTTATGGGTTTTTAATCCTTTTGGTGTTTCAAATAGAATGTCAGTAGAGTTGGTGTTATAGAGACTTATAGTCTTTTTGATTTTGTAAAGAAAGGTGACATAATACTCATGCCAGATAATGGCCATGGTTTATTTTAAGTAAACTTTGATGTTTTTTCTTCAATAAGAGGTCTTATAAGCGATGACCAGGCAGTATGAGAAAAAACTCACAAATAGCTGATTATTCTAACACAAATCTAGAACTAAAAGTATTTAAACCTACCAACCATGCTCAATTCAGTTTGCAAGTAAAATAAGACAAGAGCAACCCCTTTGTTTGCTAACTGTTGTCTTTCTTTGATCAGTTTTGCAACTGTTGTTTTTCAGCACATTTCTTCTTAACAATTCTGCTTCCTTATTTACATATGTCACAGTAATAAAACTAGTAAACACTGTTCTCAAAAAACAAAGTTACAAAAAGTAAACAAGTACCTTCTTGTCATTTAGTTCTTTACCATGATCAATGAGCTATCAAATGTCTCTTGCCACAACTTTTACTTTATATACCTTCTTGATGTTTGTGTGCTACAGGGACCACTGATCAGCAAATAATGCTATAATATAAAGTACTAGTAGAACTTATGTAATTAAAATAAACAGAAGTTCAAGGGGAAGGTGCAACTTATTAGCAATTTGGAGAAACTCTGAGGAGGAATAAAGGGTAGGGCTTACAAAGGCATTGTCTGATGAGAAAGGATGGGGGGAAAGCTGGGTCACGTGGACTAATGAGACCTCGAGTTTTAGGGGATTTCCAATGGGGAATTCCAAGCAGGGGGCTGGCGAAAAGCAGGATTTACAGGGAATTCAGGATAGCTTGACAAGATGGATGGGAGGGTATAATTTTGGACTAAACTATTAGCTTGGGCAATAACAGAGCATACCATCAACAAGAATCACACTGCAAAACTTCATGCAATATAGATGAGAATAAATGACACATACATGAGAATAAATAACTCAAACTGTGAGTTTTGGTTTAAAATATATATCTCAAATAATGGTATTTGTCTGTATTCTGTACACAAACCTTAATGCACATAACCACAGTCTAAAATGAATTAAAACCCTAGTTTATTTAACATAGTTAAAACAACCTGTTAAGCAACCCAAGAGTTAATTCAGTATTTTCACCCGAAAAATTTACTGCCGCTTTCCTTTACAATGATAGAAACTTGAAGTTATCAAAAAGGACAAAACACATTATCATGGGTACAACAGAACTGGCATGTCATTAAACTGCTTCTCATCAGCTAATTTGGGAACTGATTGAATAAATACTGGAAAAATCTTTTTCACCTCAAAGGAAGGAACAGTAATTCTACAGCTCCTGTTGATGGGCTCATGTCTAATTGGAATAGGCAATAATGATCAGGTGTACTGTTTTGTTGAGATAATAAGTAGCTTTTAAATTGTCATTTTCAAGCCATGCCAATCTCTCTTTCTGCATTAATTTCTTATCTGTATCAGTACATAGATGTGTTGGCTGGTAAAGACCTGTACTGTTGGTTGTAGGTTTTGTGCTAATATTTTCACAGTCAGGTAGTACATTTTTATCTGTTTTTGAGATTGTATTTTTCTTTCTTTCAGGGGTTTTCTTTCTTCAGATATTCACTGATACTGAAGTGGCACCTTTTAATTGCATTAAGGACTATCACCAAAGTCAGTATCAGTTCAGAGTACTTATAGGTTCCATTATAAATATAAAAATATAATTAATATAAATTGGTAAATTGATAGAGTTAATTTTTAAAATCTGAGGGTAAAAATACAAGTGCTTTGTTTTATTTTTAAAAAGGGAGCAAAATCGTACCAACAAATCTTCCCCGAAAATCACATGTAAAGAATTATTTTAAGTGAAATGTATCCCTTTTCTATCTGAAAAAGTAACTAGTTTTGTTTAGAGATCTCATAAATTTGTTTTAAAATTATCATTATTGTTGTTATTACTATTATTATTATTGTTCTTCTTATTATTAATGATAATAATGAGAATAATAATAACATTTGCCATGAAGGATAACAAAACATGTACAATTTTAATTTACTATTAAAGGTCCATGTGGTGGCAGACTCTTTCTACATTTCATATTTAACAAACAATAAAGATTCTTATAACAGGAATATTTTTTCCATAGCATTTTTAACACTTTGATGGCCCAAACCAATTTGCAAAAAGTGTCAAATTTACTAATAATGTGAAGTAGTTTTATTTAGAGTGGACTTCAACTTCACACTGAAAGCAACTCTTTTAGAGTATATTTCAAACAGTCCATCTTTCAGCAGATCTATAATAATTATTCATTTAGTGATATTTTTTTCTGAAATTGTGATTGAATGTCAGATTTATCCCAAAAAAGAAGTTGCTTCTCAGATCTGTTGAGGCATGTTGTATGAATTCCATCATGGACTTAAAGGATATTTCCAATGATAAGAGAAACCTAAACTCCATGCTTTCAGTACTGCACCTGCACTACTCAAAAAATTGCTTTTTTATTAAAAATACATTTAAAGTAAATGGAACAGGAATGGAACTAATCTTCCATGGCAGGCAGAAGACCTTTCTGAGTCCTTTTTCTTCTTTATATTTTTTTTCTCACGCTTGTTGGTAGAGCTGTGTAAGACATCTGCTTTCTGAACTGGGGCACAAGGGGATTGCAGAAGATCCCCCCTGTATTAGAAGTGCCAGACACTGAACAAGAAGACTACATGAATGTATGGAGATTTTAGGAATATAGAAAGGAATTGTCTATGGACTACTTTTCTTGTTGTTGTTTTGTGGTGTGTGTGGTTTTTTTGTTTTTTGTTTTTTGTTTTTTGGGGTTTTTTTTGGGTTTTTTTTGGGGTTTTTTGTTTGTTTTTGAGGGCATGGAGAGAATGAGAAACCTCAACCTTTTTTCATGAATTAGAGAATTGGATGTCTTTGTAAGTTTCATTTTCTATGAGAATTATGGATTCCATCTAGTCCTTCTTTCTATTAAGAAAAGCAAGACCTTCTAGGAACACATGTATTATTATTTTTATTTAAAATACAAATAAATAACAAATATTAACCCAATTCAAATGCTCTTTGAGCAAAGTATTTCAATAAAATCATTCAGTGCCAAAATGCTGAGCTATATGCTGCTCTGGGCTAAAATTCATGTCTTAATTTATTTTCTCCTGAGGAGAAAGCTATAACTTCTGCAGAAGGCAATTCAAGAACCCATCTTGAATTTTGGTTATGTCAGAACATTTTCAAATCACAGTGGAGCAGAATTGCATGCTGTATTTGAAAACTTGCAGGAATCTGATAATTAAAACTTAGTAAAATGTATTTTTTTCTTTATGATGACTTGAAAAATCACGGATTGCTTCTACTTCACTTAGATGTAAAAATAATAAAATTAAAAAGCAATTTGGGAAGGAACAGTACCACTTGCAACATCTGACCAGGAATGTGTAGATTTTTACATTAAAAAGAAATTGATTCTTTGTAGAAGTTGTTACAGAAGTCTCTCAACTTTTTTTTGCATTACTTTTTAAATAAAGAAATTGCAATCAGTTCCACTTTATTAAAATTGAAAGTTTAAATCTAATTACTTTGACATATTAAAAAGTGAAATAAATGAGTAGCTATATATAACTAGAGATACTCTCTCTGAGTAAGTTGATTTATAAATAAGTTTAAGCATCCTATAATTATGTAAAAATAGAAATGAAAAATTTTCCTGTTGCTTCCCAGGGTATAAGGGTAATAGTTGATTAGTCTTCAGGTTAGCTGCACAAATTCCTTAGAGTGGAATTGGCAAGAGATTAAAGCACTTGAGCTCAAATCTCTGTATGTTAATGTCTACATGTGGAAGATGCCTAGGCTTCCCTTAGGTCGATACAATGTCAGGCAATACTCTAAATTGAGCCTAGAAATCAATTTTGCTCATCAACCAGCCCAGCAGCAATGCAATTCACTTGCTTAATCATATCCTGGGGTATCTGAGAATGGAATTGTCAGATGTGGCAAGAGACCCGTTGAAAGTCGCTCACTTTTGCAGCACTAAGTGAATTAACTGAGTGAAGCAGCCATGTGGCCTGCATACACTTGTGATTCAGGTGCCTTGGTCTCCTCCTGAGCTTCAGCCCGATGTTGAAGCTGAACAGTCATGTGAGACATCTAAGGGTTTACAAACAATTCCAACAAATGCTTGGCAGACCTGACTCATAAAAGATGCAGAAAACATTTCCCTTCTGAAATGAGAGGTAAACCGTGTTTAATTG
Organism: Sialia sialis; assembly: GCA_009812075.1. Classification (NCBI taxonomy): domain Eukaryota; kingdom Metazoa; phylum Chordata; class Aves; order Passeriformes; family Turdidae; genus Sialia; species Sialia sialis. The sequence continues at coordinate 8,713,812 of VRYO01001589.1, forward strand.
TATAAATATCACTATATTATTGTATTTCAATAACCAAATAAAGAATCAAGTCCTTGGGTTTGATCTATTTCCCTGCTTGTAGGCATCAAGTGTAGGCATCAAGGCATCACTGGATCAGCAGATAGATTGGCTGCTGGATGGGATATCTCAAATGACCCTGTGCACCCAGCTATGGCCAACAGAATCATAACCTACATGTCTCTAAAAGCTCCCAAATTAAATGTCTGGTTACATTGGTTCCTTGGCCAAAATTTGCTTGTTTAAGGACATAGAAGGACCAAAATTACTCTTAAAACAGATAGCAATAAAACACTTTCCCTTGCTCTTTTCTTCATAAATACACCTGAAGTAGGAAAATGAAAAACAATCCAAACATTAGAGCATAAGCATGATAAGGTATTGATTTGTGTGGCTCTTGCCATAAAGGGACCTATTCCCCAGATTTTTTTATATAAGCATGACAAGGTATTGGTCCAGGCTAAGATGATAAAATTAATTGAAAATTAATGGTAAAGGAAATATATCCTAGACTGGATTTCAAATGAAATACAATATCCCCAGAAGTAAAATGTAAAGGCTCATTTGATTATTGAAGGAAGGTGAAATTTATAAGAACAATATTGCTTGTACTATTAGAACTAGAAGAAAAAACCCAGAACATAAGTGTCAAATAATGAATTCTTCCCAGAACAGAATACAGATGCTTAGGGAAGACAGAAGGACAACCAATGAAATGTTTTCCCCTTTTCAAATGCTCTAAAGTGGAATAAAAAATGAGCTGAAAATAGAAAAAAACATAAATCTGTATTTTGTTTGACTAAAAAGAATTTGATCAATTTCCATTATTTGGTTTCTTTCTGAAGCATGAAGGAAGAATAGTTGCTGTTATTTGCTGACAGAAACATTCCTCACTTAAAAAGTAGGCAAATAAGTATTCTTTGATTCATGAACAATTTTTCCTACACAGATCTATTATGTTTGTTCTCAATTTCTTTAAGCATCTCACTGTTGTGAAGTAATAACCCCTAGGGAAATCTGAGAGTGACAAAGAGGTACTGTCTCTCTCCTCAATTTCTCCTCCTGGATTTAAATAAATGCTATGCAATCAAAATCAAAGAAGGCTGTTCCATAAATGCCGGATGGCTTATGCAATTCTTTTTTTAATGTTTCACATCTCAGTGTCTGCCAGTGTGTCTCGATTAATTGCTTCTATTGCTATATATAAATAATGCCTGTCTGCAGCTTGAAATTTTCTGATGAGTAAGCTTACGTCACTTTCCAAAGTCCAACAAATAGATGGATTCAGCAATGCATCTTGTGATACAATCATTACCTTTGGTTACATCTTTCCCACCATATTTCTATAGTGACTAGCTTCTGTAGAAGCAATGGGAGGTATTAATTAGTTTCATCTAGTAATCCATGAATCAAAATACTTAATTCTAAAAATATACTACCATTAATATCTCCAAACTGATATATTACAATATCTTTCGGAATAGTACAGTAGTTTCACGATTATAAGCCGCACCGTTTTCAGGGAAGATTGGAGCCCACACCAGGGGTGCGGCTAATAATCGAGTGCGGTTTATCTATGGACAATTTCAGGAGAATAGCAAACCCAGAAATTACCTGACACTCAGCCACATGTGTTGCAGTTGCTTCGGCTACGTTGTTTCCAGTACGGGTTTGTGTGGCAGGCTCAATTTCAACGAATCGCGCGTTTCGGACCACTGTAAAGCAATCAGATAAAAGCTTCTCGGCTAGGAGTGGCCTCAGGCACGCTGGGGGCGGGGGGGCTACAGTAGGGACTCCTATTCTCTTTTTCGGACGCGGCGCCTCAAGATTTCATGCACAGGACGCGAGATTTGAGGCACTCCGAGATTTGAAGCTCGGCACCTGAGATTTGAAGCCCTCCAGTCCGACATTTGAAGCCCAGCACTGCAAGACTTCGGAT
>VRYO01001589.1:8716768-8747853 GCA_009812075.1 Sialia sialis
TCCTGGTGTGAGGTATCCCTCCGAACTGTCATGCAAGGGTTCAGGAAGGAGGACATCATTCCGGCACTGACAAGTGATGGGAACGACAGTAGCGAAAGTGAGGAGTCTGACGAGGAAGATACAGCTGAAAAGGGTTCGGGTTTTGCTGGATGCCAGCCTTGCACAACTCATGATTTTGGATACGGAGGACAAGGACTTTGAAGGTTTCACAGAGGGTGAAGACCCGAGTGAGAATGAAGCTGATTAAAAGTTTAATAAAATTGAATTTTTTCTTTCTGGATTTTGTAGTGTTTTCCTTTCTTCGCCTGGATTCACAGGTGAGCCGACTCTGCTACGACATTTGCGTAAGGCAGCCCGGCTCAGGCTGCAGTTACAGCTGCTGTGCCGGGCTCGCGGTTCCACTGTGTAGTTAGCGTGGAGCAGCCTAGCTACAGCTGAGGCTATGGCCCCTACCGGGCTGGTGGTTGGGCTACATAGTTAGCGTGGAGCAGCCCAGCTCTGGCTGAGGCTACAGCTCCTACTCGGCTTGTGGTTGGGCTATGTAGTTAGCATGGAGGAGCCCAGCTACAGCTGCAGCTATGACTGCTGTCCCGGGCTCGCGTTCTGCTACGCAGTTTGTGTAGAGCAGCCCAGCTACAGCTGCAGCTACAACTGCTGTGCCGGGCTCGCATTCCACTACAGCATTTGCATAAAGCTCAGGCTGGGTGAAGAGCCCCGGTGACCGCAGCGTTACTTGTTGCACGTGTACCCTGCCAAATTAAGGTGCGGCTTATATTCCAGTGCGGCTTATATATGGACAAATCCCATGGTCTTCCTGGCTTCCCGGAAGTGCGGCTTATATTCAGGTGCAGCTTATAATCGTGAAATTACTGTAGTTCACCACTGCTGAGATTTTGAGTTGGATAGTGGAAACCTTTTTAGAGAAAAGAAAAATAATAATTTCAGTGAATAACTTGCAAATTTTCTGACCATTATGTATTTTTCAATTTATCTTCTTGAACCGTAAAAAGGTACTCTAAGAATTCAAATGGCTATATATTATCAGACTTGAGTTTCATCTATAAGCAACCTTTTGTCACCTGTGTGCAAAGCCTGTGTATATTCTATAAGTATTCCAGTTTACTTCACAGCATCCCCCTCCCAGTGGCATGTAGGACATGGTTATCCATATTTCTGAGTTCCTAAAGGGCTGAATTATGTCCTGGGTTCTTAAAGAGCTGCCTGCTTGGTGCAATGTCTTACCTGAGGTAATCTGCTCCTCTGAGTACTACAGCTTTTCAATTACAGCCTTCCTGCCCTGTGATTTAACCAGGTCACAAGTCCCTGGATTTTCATTAATACTGGAGAAAACACATTTATTTTTGTTTGTGAGTACAAAATACAGTTGTGTTACAAAAAAATAATTGATTAAAAAATTAACGACCTTCTAGGCAGATGTATGTAAGCACAGACTGGGCTGCAGTCCTTCCATGGTGTCCATGTGGTGGTTTCTCACACTTTCTGATGACAATCACCCCTCACTCTGCCATGCAGTATTTCACCCTTCCTTAAACATGCAGTCCCCATGGAGGCTCAGCCATGCCCTGTAGCAGGTGGCTGGATCCAGCTGGAACTGGTTGCATCCCGCTAGATCTGGCTGGAATTGGTTGTGCCCTGCTGGATCTGGCTGGAACTCGCTGTGTCCGGCTGGAACTGTCTGGAACCAGCTGTGTCTGGCTGGGGCAGCCCCTAGACATGCTCTGGATTTGTGTCTTTTCATTTGCCACACAGAAGAGCTGAGCACATGCAGGCATATTCTTACATAATGAAAGAACAAGAAAAAGCGTATTTCCTACATATTAAGGGTACAGAATTTCTAAACTTTTTTTTTTTCAGCTGAAGCATGAACCATTTACTAATGTCAATGAAACCTTAGATTTGATGAATTTTCTTGCATGCCAGTTTCAAATAATTTTGTGAGTACTTAATGTCATATTTAGCTTTCCTTCTGTTCTTGCCTTAGTTAGGTGTTGTGGTCTAGCCCCAGCCAGTAGCCAAGCCCCACACACCTGCTCACTCATCAACCAGCAAGTTCAGGGAGATAATCAGAAGGGTAAAACAGAAAAATCTCATGGACTGAGATAAAGACAGTTTAATAGGGAAAGCAAAAATTGCTTACACAAGCACAGGACACCAAGGAATTGATTTGCTCCTTCCCATGGGCAGCCACCTCCAGGAGATCAGGGCCCCATCACACATAATGGTTACTTGGGAAGACAAACACCATCACTCCAAATATCTCCCATTTTTGTTTTTTTCATATGGACGGTAATATCCATCTGGTCAGTTTGGATCACCTGTCCTGGGTGTGTCTCCTCCCAACCTCCCGTGCACCCTCAGAATCCTTGCCAGCCTGCCAGTACAAAATGCAGAAAAGGCCTTTGTTCTGTTTAAGCTCTGCTCACCAGTAAACAAAACATAGAATCACAGAATCACAAAATAAGCTAGGATGGAAAAGACTTTTGAGGTCATTGAGTCCAGCCTATGATTGTCTACCTTGTCAGCTGGACCATGGCACTGAGTGTCCCATCCAGTACCAATACCTTCAGGGACAGTGAGTCCACCACTTTCTCAGATAGTCCATTCCACTGTCCAGTCAGTCTTTCTGTGAAGAACTTTTTCCTAGTGTCCAATTTAAACCTCTCCTGAAACAGGTTAAGGCTGTTTTGTCTTGTTCTGTAGCTGGTTGCCTGGGAGAAGAGGCAACCACCCTACCTGGCTACAACATCTCCTTTCAGGCACTTGTAGAGAGCGATAAGCTCTCCCGACCCTCATTTTCTCCAGGCTAAACAAGCCCAGCTCCCTCAGCCAATCCTCACAGGACTTGTGTTCAAGACCTTTCACCAGGTTTGTTGCCCTTCTCTGGAAATACTCCAGCATCTCTCAACATCCTTCCTAAACTGAGGGTCCCAAAACTGGACACAGCACTCAAAGTGTGCCCTAACCAGTGACAAAATTGTGTGTGTCCTCTGACAGTGCGGATCTGATTAGGAGCATTCAAAGTGCATGTTTTCATTCATTTTTATGAATGCTAGTAGGTGCTTCCTTCCAGTGAGAAGGAAAGTTGCTTTAAAGTGAGCTATTTCCCAGAATTTTTATATATGTGGCTGACAAGATATTTGTCATAGGTTAGATGTTTAATACAAAGTAATGATAAGGGAAATATATTTGCAATTAAAATAAAATTCATTATTTGTAGTATCATTTCCAGGAGAAACATAGCATACTGTAATGCTGCATTTTTACTACAAATTGAAAAATCCTCAAATTCTAGGCATAACTTATATTACCGAAACAATTTAGCCATTTTGTTAACCCACTGTAATTTCAGGTTCTCTAAATATTATGTTGTACATTAAATTTTATTCCTGTGTATGCAGAATATTTTTTATTATGGTATCATAAATAGCAAATACAGGATTGTATTCCTTTCTATACAGGGGCTACACAGATTTTCATTGTACTGACCTAGTCATTTAGTTCAATTAGTTTGAAACTCCTACTAAATTTTTAAGAATTTTTGATATATTGTATGTATTCACCATAGATATCTGCCTTTCAAAATTATTTTTAATTATTTTTAATTTTTATTTTTAATTAGTCTTTAATACAGAAAAGAAGCAAGCTTGAATTCTGATTATCGCATGGCAAAAATGTTTCTTCTTACTCTGTTTGGGAGCCTGAATACTGCATCAAGCTTGCAAAAAGGATAAGGATACGCAACTGAAATTAGGAACACAAGGATTTTGTTTCTGGAAATGTACAAAAAAGAACAAGATTTAATCACTTAGCATATCATAAGTTAGCAGCTCTGAAGTTTTTTTGTGAACACATACCTTACATGAAAAAAATGAAATATATTATGGCAAAGCATTAAAAAAAAACAGGGATATGCAAGAGAGCTAAGATTTCTGATGGAGCCTGGAATTTATTTCTAGCAGGTTATCATAGTTAAATTCCTACACCAGATTTATCAGAAAGACTAAGATACGCCCTTAATTTCCCACAGAATTTGGATCAAAGAAAGCACAGCCAAGATTACCTTTCATTGCTGTAGAGCCTGAACTGAATCTATTTTTATGAACAGTTTCAGAATGTGATTCTATAACAGAATGTTTTCTGTTTACTCAGGAATGCTTCTGCAGCAGGAAAATTTTATATACATATGTACATTGTATTAAAAAGGTATTTTTAAAGAAGTGAAGGAAAAAGAAGTACATGGTTTTAAAAGTCATTGAGTGGTTTTAGCTTTTGATAAATGGTCATGTTTTTTAATAAGTTCATGAGTAGAGGAAGGTAGTTGGACCTGAAAACAGCAAAAGGTCATTATAGTAATCTGTATTTGCTTGAATGATCAGATTCATATTACTTGAGGCTTTGCTTTGCAATAAACATACCAAAAAAAGAAGCCTAAAAAGTATATTGAAAATAAATTATATTTTTTATTTCTTCAAGTTAATACTATTTTACTGAATGTTTAAATTTTGAAAATAAAAATGATCACATTATCTGTAGAAGTTATTTAATGGAAATACTAGCCATGCTAATAAGACAAAGTGAATTTCAGATAATTTGGTGACACAGGCAGATTGCTTATTTTTGAAATAATCATAAATGTTTAGAGAAAATCTCAGTCCTGTGTTTTTCAGGTGTAGTAGTTGATATTCCAAAGTTCCAGATTATTTGTAATGCAAGCAATTTTATAATCTTCCATATATTTTAAGTTCATAGGGTCTCCTGCACAGGCTGGAAGTACCAATTCAAACACCATTTATTGAGAAAACTGTTCTGTGGCAAAACACAAATACCAATTGATGGAATACTTTGTTTTAGATTGATCTGTCTGTAAGAAAATCACCAGAAATAATTAAATCTGGTTTAGGTGTAAAGCACCATGCACATACATCACCATTCTGCATTCCTCTGTTTGTCATCTGAAGTGGTTGGCTGATAAAAGGTAAGGTGCTTTATCATTATCCCGAGCACCTGGGAAATGGTCCAGTGTAAATTCAATCTCAGTGAGTTATTAAAGGCATTTTAGGATTTGTGAACTTGATAATGGTATTTTGTGAGTGTTCATTACCACTGCAATTTAATATTACTACAGAAATTGAGTTAAGACACTAGTAGTCTGGTAACAGCTATGGGATATAATTTACAATCACGAAAGATAACAAATCCACACTTTACTACTGTGTCAGCAGTGTTTTGTAAAACATGCTTAAAGAAGTTAATTAAACTTCATAGGGCTTCTTGTAGCATTATAATCTGTCATAAGCTTTAATTCAAGGAACAACTTAAATGATATTCTGCAGCAGAATAAAGTCTGAAGTGCTTGATCTTACTTAAAATTGGAATATAGTTGTTTCCCAGAAGAAATATCTGTAATATTCTGACCCAAGTAATTGCTAAATGCATTACTTGTGAGTTTTGGCATTGCGGGGAATTAGACAAAGTGCTAACTTGCATTATGTTTAATTGATCTGTAGTTAATTTATTCAGAAAAGAGCTGCTCACACTGAAAAAAATAAATAAGATCAGACAGCTGTGTAATTGTAGGGAAGGAAATGTTCAGTGGTATGGAAGACAATAGCTCTTGAAGCAAGACAGCTTGTTGATGCAGCAGGGGCAGGTGATTGGAGTGTCTATGGGCTGGTACAGTTTGGCGTGGTGCTGTCTTTGCTGAAGTCAACATGATTTCATCACCTTTAGCAGGGACTTAAAACTTCACTGTGAAGAAAAATGACTAAAAAATAGGTTGTTGAGTAATTGAGCAGTTCTCCCACACTTTAGTTGGTGATATGAAAATTAAACAGAGGGGAAGAATAAATCCCTCATGTAGCTTTAGATGTTCCTTAGGACAGAGTGAACATTGTTGAATCCCAACAGTCCACCCAGCACAGGCACAAGCAGTGTTTGACAAAGGTGCTTTCTCTCCAGTTGGCTGCTAGTTCTTCCTGCAATGTACTGTCATATCTAATGAATAAATAATTTATAGTCATTGTTAACTCAGGCTCATAGAAAATTCAACCTTCTTTTCTAAAAAACTTCCACAGATTAGGAGCTGTAGACTTCTCTGAATAAATAAATCTGTTTACAAATTAATTCCTTTCAACCTAGTATTTTCATGAAGCTTTTGCTGTCAAACTGTCCTGGCTTGTTATATTCCCAGCTTTCACCTACACATGCTAAGACTATAATTATTATAGTTGAAGCCATAGTTTGTTTTTTAAATTGTATATTGTTCTTCATAACCAAATCTTGCTTAGGCAGTCAAATTCAGTAGTTGATGTCTTCTCTCTTTGTGGTACTTCACTTTAGTCTTCCCTATTGTCAAGATACAAAAATTTATTTCTCCTTGCATTATTTTGCCTACTGAGAATTTTTAAAGTTCTGATTAGAACTGTGAGGCTTTTTTTCTTGAACTATTTATTTTTTAAGCCAAGAATTGTTCTGTTTTCTTGTTGTGTTAGAAGAGTTGTCATTTTATCCATCTTTCTAAAGGAAAAAGCATAATAAAAAAAAGGCAAAATTAGTTAAAAATGTATCCATGTTTGACAGTGATGACTGAGTGATTGAAACCTAGCAGATTTTATTTTGGCTTGCTAAGTTCCAGTGTCATCTCATTTTACCATCATCTCATAATATTTTGAAATATCCTGCTCTCAATCCTGATAAAACCTGACAAATTCTTTCATGAAAATATATAGTGAATGGACACTGTCGTTCAGACTTCCTTCAAGATAAATCTTTTCAAAAATCTTTTCAGTAAGTAATCTGTAGAATTTAGTCATAGTTCTTTGTTCATACAACTAATGATGGTAGTGCAGAAGAAACCCCAAATTATTAAAGAAGCAAACCTATCATTTTTTCTAATGCATGAATCACCAATCTTCACAATGTTTTCACTGTTCTAAAGGTGTTTTGTGCTTCTGTATTTTTCAGAAAAATAAGAAAATTTCTGTGCATTTACACATGTTTTCAGGACAGAGCTCCAGGTGTTTAGCCTTGTAGTCTAGAGATTCCTATCCTTCTAGAGCTAATATTCAGCTTCATTGTCATGGTTGTCTACTGGCATGTATAACTTTAATTGTTGTTTGCAGTTATGGCTTATCCTAAAGCGGGTCTCATTGAAAAATATTTTTTATTGCTGTTTCATAAGAATATAATGCTGATGTCTCTGTGTGGTGACTATCTTGTGTTCCCAAGTATTTCTTATACATTTTTTAAATTGTTTTTTTTATCAGCTCCTGGATAGCACTGTTCTCGTACTCAGGGGGTTTTGTTGTTTTATTTTTTGTGACCTTTTGTTGCTTTTGTCATTGTTTATGCTACTGTAAGCTTATGGAAATTTATCTTTATGGGATTTCGGGTTTGTATTTTTTGGCAGATTTTGATTCTTTCCCTACTTTCCATCCAATTCTTTCCACATAAAATTAAGAATTCTTCCCAGTCTGGGTCCCAAGATCAATCAGATTAAGTTGGATTCCTTCTTACAAAGCAGAAAGAAATTGCAAGAATTACATAAGATTTATCTTTCTACCTTTGTCTCAGTATTTTCAGACCTGAATGTCTTTATGAGATTTCTTTTGTTGTCATTGTCTGGAGGTTTTTAATGCCTTCCCAGCTCTCTTTTAGGATTCTTGAAAGCCCTATTGAAACATTAATTACCATTTTTTTTCATGCTATGTATCTCTGTGATATACACTATAGACCACAAAATATACCATGTGCATTTTGATCACAATTTCTGCTGCAGTAACAATGGCAACTTTACTCCACAGAAGACTGAAATTGGAATGTTGTTATTGATGGTAAAATCTTTTGCATGAGACATCCAGATTTCTCTAGGCTTGAGTTGAACAACAGCCTAATGACCCACATGTGTCAAAAGTGACTTCAATCTTTTAAGGAAAACAAAGTTTTAAAAGCCATATTTTGTCTTTGAAAGGAATTAAGGGTGCTTTCTTCTCTCCTTGCTGGGGAGTGATTCAGCTTTTCATAGGAGAAAGAAAAATTTCCCAGGGAAGAAATAAATGAAAAATAAATCAGAATAAGTTCATGATAGCATTGTGCCCAGTGTGTAAAGTAATTACTTTTACAAGCCAATTAACTTTAATAGACTGTCCCACTGTTCCCTTGTCTCCTTAGCTGACCTGTCTGTTGAAGATTTCTGTAAACTTAGCACTCTATTTGCATAGCTGTAAAAATTTGAGGCTGCTGTTGTTGGTTAATCTAGAATCTGAACCTGATTTAATTGCAAGGAATTTTAATGAAATGTTCAGGGTGGCAGGAAGGAAAGAGGAATACATAACTTATATGTGTTTTTCCTGATATGAAGAGGTAGCAAAAATATGTAAAGGTACACTGATGAAAATGAGGTGTTTGATGAAGAAGACAGACGCTGAGGGACAATAGAATATCTAACTTAAAATTTCAGCACTGATAAAGAAACAATGGCAGCAACAGGTGCACTAATGTACTTCTGCATGCTGTTGGCACTTTTGAAAGTCTGTGAATGTTATTTAATCAAAATTTTTTGACATTTTGTAAGAGTTAAGGAATCCTTTGAAAAAAGTATTGGTTTTAGGAGACACAGTAGCAAAATTTCTATACAGTTAAGCTTTGGATTGGAAGTGAACTACTAATATGCAAACTTAAATATATTGAGAATGCAGTGAATGTAACCTGCTTCAGAGTAAAGGATAACTCTCCACAAAAGATCCTGTGTATCCAGATTCTTCAAAATATTTATTTTAAATTATTTGAGTCAAGACAGTTCAATAAAGAAAAAAAACTCATCCACAAACACTATCTATACACCATGATTTTTTTGTTTAATGATAGCATATTTCTGGCTCTTCTGCAATAGAAATATTGTTTTTAGAATACTGTATTTTGTCTTATAATTAGTTTTGTATGCTTTTATTAGTAAAGTAGGTTCTCTGAGTGTGGCATATCCAGTGTATGCAGCGTACCTTGAAAAGCAGTATGTGGAGCTTCAAAATAGGTGAAAATTAGCGGAACAGTAAATTAGTCACCATGTCAGCATTTAAAAATAGCTGGCTTGCTATCTAGCCATGCTATTCAGTGTGCTGGCTTTAAAGCCTTTGCTTCTTATCCACGGTTAAAATACCAATGACACTCTGTTAACACTTGGTAGCATTGTTTTTTCTTGCCAGAGGACATCTGGCTGTTAGAAAGAGTTAACATTGCTACTTTCACTGGAAACCCTAAAATAGCTCTAAAAAGGCTTGGAAGAAGGCTTAATTCAGAAAATATTGCTTACCAAAATCCACGATCATTTACCACACACCAAGACTTGTTGACTAAAGGAAGAGAAATACATTTGGATACAGAAAATAAACATTTACTATTGAAAGAGAGCACCAAAAAACTTGCCTCCTGGTGGAAGCAGTGTATCTGCATAGTGTTGCTGAGACAAGAATCTAGTTCACAACAGGTATATCATTAAGCAATAAGAAAATTGAATACATTTTCTGTTCAAATTTTTAAGGTAGACATTCACCTGGCTTCCAGTATATATATTATTGTAAATAGCTATTATGTGGTTGTACTCTGACTACAATTTGGTGAGATTTTCTCTCTCCCACCCCAGTTTTCACCTAAAAGTACCAACATGGCAAATAATTTTATATTGGCATGAGCAATAGGTCCCCTGAAAATGACACTGTTTCAATTATGTCTAGAATCAGAATTCCCATAGCATTTCTTTGGAAAACATATCTTAGGGAGCTTTTTTTTTTTTCTTAATTTTGTCTGCTATTTAAAGTTTTCTGTGGCCATGGGGTTTTCTTTTTTTATTTGTTTTTGTTTGGAAATACAACCATCATAAATTCAGAAAGTCATATCTAAAAAAAAATAGAATGCATCTGTTGCCTGATACTCTATAAGGCCATATGTTAAAAGGGTATGAGGCCATGTATTAACAGGCCATGTGCAAATAAGTTACGTTTTTAATTTTGGAATAAATGTGTATTATTTGGACAAAAGCTTGTCCTATTGCGTGTTTTGTCTTCCGTGACATTTGGGAGATACCAGCAAACCAATTCATATTACTCCTTCTTAACAAGCTACCAAGTAGTAAATCCTGAACCCCTTCAATTGTTCCTTTCTTTACATAGAAAAAATATTTTAAAATAGAATATAGCAGCTTCATAGAACTGAAAAGTTTTATGTCTATTTGGGGAAGCTCTGTTTTTTTTATATAAGTTTTTCATTGTTAGGCTGAAATTTTGTCCAAACAAGGTGCAGCCAACATTTTCTGTCAATCTGTCATATGTACTCTTTGTCACATTCTACTACTGATAGAGCACAGAAATTTTATTCCATTATATTATAATTTCAAATAAGGGGGACAAGTTTTGTGAAGGTGGGTAGCTAAATGTCAATTCCCATTGAGTATAGGGGTTTCATTATCCTTTCTGTTTACAGTTATTTTCTGGTAGTTACCAAACAGTATTTTGTAGTGAATAACAAGTTTTTAATTTGTTTTAAACCAGTATCTTAAATTTCTGTGTACAAACAAACTAGGGAAACAAAATCAAAACCAATACCAAACCAGTTGGGAATATATTACTAGAAAATTTCTCCATTAGCTTTATTATTGGGGCAAAGCTTGTGTTTTAAGTGGAAACTTTACTTTTTTACTTCTAAGAATAGCTTAAGAGAACAAAAAGAAGTTTTTAATTAATTATACAACTGTAAGTGCAAAATAATATGGTCAATGTAATGAGTAAGTTTAAAATGCAAAAAAGTCAACTTGCTTGACAAGATATAGTAAGGATGTAAAAACTTGCCTAATCTCTTGTCTAATCCAAGTTCAAACAATACCCAGCAAGGTTAACTTTTACCACTTGAGAGTATCAATTAAACACATACCATCACTGAAATGAGTAAATGCAGTAATATTTGCCTAACTCAGTTCTTAATATCCTTAGGAATAGAAAATGATAGACCTGCACAAAGCTTCCCTTCCATGGAAAAACTTATATTTTAGAAGTACTAATCATATCATTTGGACATGTAGTTAGGGTTACACCACATGGTGGGTTGGCTTACTTGTTCGTTTTTAATGCTACCAATATTGTCATTACTTTGCTGCAGTCATGCCAGTGTTTCATCTAAGTAGGGTATTTGCTGATCATACTCAAATTTTCAAATTCTTTATCCAAATTTAGAACTATGTCAGCATGAAGGTACTAAACAATATGACTTTTGAAGATGCTAGTTGTCATCTTCTTGCAACCACACTGTGTTACACATGGAACAGATTAAACATTAAAACTTGTAATACAAAAAAATTTTCTATTTTCAGTGTTCTCAGACAGAAACATTTTATAGCACTTTTTATGAACACGAAGAAATTCCTAATGCCAGATGGAGCCAATATTGCAAACTCACTGTGCAAGGAATTCATCAGGAATTCAGTATAGTTCAGGGATTTTCAGAAGTGCATCCTAATTTGGTAATAACCAGTCCATAAAGCTGATCTGACATTGCCTGGTCTTTTCAGTCAGATAAAGTTTGTACTATATATTAAACATAGAATGAACTTGGAAAGACAATATTAGTTGCAATAGGTCTATCAAGGACGGCTCAATTTAGATATAATTTCTTTTTTAATGGTCTTTATTTTTCTTTAAATATAGACGTCTTTAATAAGTGACAGAGTATATCATGTTCCAAAAGTAAGTTAATTTTTCTGAAGTCACATCTATGAGTCATTTTTGATGGAGAATACTTTTCTACTAGCTCTATTTGGCTCACTGGAAGGAAGATATATAATCTTTCACCAAAAAGTTTCAAAAATGAAAGAGTTAAAAGTTAAATTATACTATCATCAGATGATAGAGAGTTAAAATATGAAAATATTGAAGAGATGCATCAATTAAATTCCATTTCAATGTATAATATTTAGAGTTTGGGGGTTCTTTTCTCTTTTTGTTTGTTGGGTTTTTTTCTCCAACAGAGTAGTTTGAATTGGAAGAGACCTTCAAATGACATCTAGTGTAACCACTCCACAAGCAGTAGGAACACCTTCTACTCGATCAAGTGGCTCAAAGTTCCATCCAATTTTATCTTGAATGTTTCCAGGAATGGGGCAACTACCAGTTTTCTGCACACCTGTGTCAGTGCTTCACCAACCTTGTTGTAAAAAACTTCCTCCTTGTATCTAATCTACATTGACCCTCCTTCACCTTAAAACCATCACACCTTGTCCAATTGCAACAGGCACAGCCAAAAAGTTTAGCTTTATCTTTTTTAGGCGCCCTCTTCAAGGTGTTCTGGGGTTTTCTCCAGGCTGAACAAGCCCAGCTCTCTCAGCTGTCTTCACAGGAGAGGTGCCCCCTGTCCATGGCCTATGTCTTTTTTATGCCGGGGACCCAGATCTGATTGAAGTCTGTTAAAGTTTATAAGAGGAAATGCATGAAGATTTTTGTTTCTGGTGGTGATGGGGGTCTTTTTTGTATTTTTTTTTTTTTATCTTTAGTTTCCAAGAAACTAAAATAAGCTGTGTACAGATTTTTCCTGGAAGAGCTGCAATTCTGTCTATTAGCAGCTTCTTTTCGCCCAAGTCTGCAACAGGGAACCAACGTGGTTTTTTCTTTTACCAGATACAGTTTAAATCTATTAAGATAACAGGATTTCATTGATTTATGATCTAAGAGATTAACAATAGATAATAATAAAAGAAGATAGAGAAACAATTATTATCAAATATGTCAGATAGATTGATCCTAAACTCATTCCCATTGCAGAAAGTCACAGTCTAAAGGAGCTCTTACAAATATTCTCACAGTCATCTTTTGGAGACTGTTGCAAAAAATCTCCATATTTGGACTGAGATTTTAAATACAGAAATCTGTGGAACAGACAATGTAATTTCTGCAAATGAAAGTCTAAGAAAAAAAATCATCAAGTATTACTTCCAATGACTTTTTAATCAGTTTCCCCCCCATGGATTTCTGTTTTTCATTAGTTATTTAATAATAAAGCCAAAAAGGATATTTGAAACCTTTCATTAAAACAAAAAACAGAACAACTCATCCAATATAAAATATATAATGGAGAACAGTTACTAAAGCAATGAAACTAAATTAATTGCACAGAATGGAAAAATATTTTTCAATTCATTATTTTGTACATACATTTTTGTTTATTTTTATGTTTATTTTGAAAACTTACAGTAGCAACCACAAATGAAAAAATATTATAGAGCAGCACAGAACAGTCTTTCTCAACACAGAAGTACAGTAGTTTCCTGAGGTACTTAAAAATCCTCTATTGAATACATTGATGTATCCAAAAATCCTGCCCTGGATATTCCTTTTATATAATTTAAGTGAGTTTTTCACAACAGTTATAATACGGTTGATGGTTACCGGCCCTTGATTCAAACATATGCTTCTTGCATTGCAACTTGTTAGATCTTAATCCTCTACTAATAATTTACAATAATTGAAAGGTTAAAAAATTTGTCAATTCCTGTTTAGATGAGAGGTTTCTGAATTTTATTGAGGAGTTTCAAGTTTTCTCTGTATGGGGCACTAAAGAATTTGTTAAGGGATTAATACAGTAAAACACAGTAAAACATGTACAGATTTTACAGAACTACTTTTTTTATATAGAACACAGTAAAAATGTGGAGTTTCAATGTTAACAAGAATGCCTGTCTGAATAATTGCAGTAAAAACATGATGACGGCAGTTCTCATAAACAGAACACTGTGTGTGCTATAAGACCTACATTTTATCATTTCAGCTATTAATAATTGCATTCAGCTATGGAAGAACTTTTAAAGCAGAATTTTATCTCTGAAGTATCCAATTACTATATATTTGTAGCAATAAAAATGCCTTAGTTTAGTTTTGTATTTGTTCAGTCGTGAGGTTGTTTTAAATTTTTGGTTTCCCTTCAGGACAGCTGCCATTTTAACCTCAGGATCCTACACATATTTTCTCTGGCTCTGGATATAGAACTCCTTGAACACTCTAGAAAAGTGGCTTGCAGAACTCAGGGCCTGGGTGGAATATCACTCTATTAAACAATGAAATCTAATTGATTGTGGTGTCCCAGAACTTAATGTTCCAGTTTTACTGGACAATGAAAGCCATATATCAGAAAGAACTCTAGACATACAAGGAATTACTGTTCACTTACTCCTCAACTTGAGAGTGGCAATAATCTTCCAAAGGAACAACATTCAGAGGGCCATGGAATATTGTCATTATGATGTTTGTTAAATATCACAAGAGCTCATACTGCCTCCCTCTCTCTACCTCTCCCCACTTCTGAGCCCTGAACAAATCTGTAGATGATGTCAGCTGTTAGAAATAGTCTCTTATTTGAAATACTACATAAAGAGGAGTGGATTTACACTTTTCATGTTAAATTGATAGCTTTTATTTAGGAGATAATCTGATCTCACCTATCAAGCATAATAAGTGTTGTTTCATTTCACTGGTGTTGTAAATAATCTAAATTGTTAGGCTATCTATCTCTTCTTATACTTTTTTGAGTTGTTCCCTAATTTATATTCATCTATAAATTCTTCCTTTCCCCAAGTCATGACCTCCAGCTCTATTTCACTTTGCTTTTCCTGTACTCCTGACACTGAATTTGTGCCAGCTCTGACTCGTTTCTCTTTCCATGAGCAATTTAATTCACTAAAAATGGCACACCAATGTCTCACCTGGAGGGACTGGGGAGGCAAGGATAATTTTCTTCCATTATAATCTTTAAATAAGATCACAGAAATTCCAACAAGAAGCCAAGTTGATACATGTAAGGAAGGGCAATACAGAAACAAAGGATTAAGGAAGGAGTAGTAAATGCAGGAGGAGAAAAAACAGAAAATAACATCACACTTCTTTTAGGCAGCAGCTGCTTTTCAGAGCATCTCATCTCATGTCTGTGAAACTGCAGCCACAATGTGAATGTTTCAGTGTTGAACCCTCTAACACAGCTTACAAAGCTACACATTTACTTACACCTAATGCAGCTTGTTACTCGTTCTTGGTTAATACCAAATACGGCCTGGGCCATCCTGGAGTGACATGAGTTTGAGGTAATAAACCTCGAACATTCTTTTTCAATGTATCTATACTAAATATGCATATTTACATATAGAATATAGATAATACAGAGACTATATATATACAGACATGCATAGAAGGATAAGGGTAGTTGAGCCGACAAAACCCACTCATTATTTCCTGCATTTTCATGAAATTTAAGTGTCAGTAATTTTATAAGATGAGATAAACCTCTTGTTCAAAAACAATGTCAAGAACCTTGTGAAAGAAACAAGATTTGGTTTATTTCTTCACACAAAGCATTAATTATTTTATTTTATTAACAGATCCAAAATTGAAACCAAAATTACACCTCTCTAGATTGGTTCTCTTAATTAAATGTAAAGTAGTTTTGTTATACCTGAATTTGGGTCAAACAATAGCTACTGGAAAATCTTAACTAGAGAAAAAATATTTCAGTGGCAATCCTGTTAGTAATAATTTTGATAAAGGGCATCACAATCTCTTGGTAATGCAATTGACTTCAAAGGACATTCTATTTCTATATCTGACATGCTATACATAAGGAAAACATTACTCCTTCAAGCCTGCATGGAAACAGAATGTCTTATTACTTGCATAAACAGCAGATTAGTGTCTGTGTGATGAAATGATGGAATAAGAATAGAAATTAAAACATCACTTGGAGTAATATAACAAGAAAAAGTTTGTCGGTGGCTCGCAGTGATCGACAGAGCATTTCCTCTGCTGTCTCTGATCCTGCAGCAGCCTGGTTGCCTTCAGATTTAGGAGGAGAATAGCAGGAGTTGTTTAATTATTTCTCATTATTTCTTGTAAGATGCAGTGTTTGCCAGCAAAGGTGTAGTATGATACTTATATAACTACAAAGCTCTCAAAACTTGGCCCTTAAATTCTGTGTGATACTGGAATAGGCACAGGAATTCCCTGCAAATCTGTCTTGTTCAGTAGAGCACAGTGCAACATCTAGTATAAGGAAATTAGTGATTTTAGGTTCCATGAGCAATTCTTTCTAAGCCCTCAGGTATATACACCATCTTATAATGTTGTTTGAAAACTTATTTTCTGTTTGTTTCTTTTCTTCCCACAGGATTGCTATTTAAGTTGCCATTGAATGTTTGATACTCAGTGAATAAACAACTATTTAATGCTTCCTTCAGTTCCTTTTAGTCCATGGCCTCAAATATTGTTAAGCCTATATTATGTTGAGCATTCAAATAAGTCACTTGTCCAAATGACACTTGACAGTTTTAACCCCCTGATCCCAGAAAATCAAGTACTGGCTGCCATCAGTACAGGAGATGAAAACACTCTACATGTCAAACTGTTTCCAAAAAATGCACAAATAACATTATTCATACATATTTATGTGTTTGTTCTTGAACAGCTTAAGGTAATTTAGATCAGATATCACTTCTATCCAAGGCTGGGTGAGATTTTTAAGACTATCTATGCTAGGTTTTAAAATCAGTTTCAAAAATGCATTACATTTTTCATAGTGGAGGCAGAATTCAAACATAACTGAGGAATTTAATTTCTTTTCTATTACTTCCCATATAATAAATGTCTTCAGCTAAAAGGAACAGAGAAACTTTCAATATTCTTTTTAGACAACATTGGAGAAATCCTTAATAGAGATCAAAGCATCAAATCATTTAAGGAGAACTTTGATACTAAGAAATATGGGGTGGGGGATTTATCTTATCTGAATAATTTTTCTGATACAAAGTGGTTCCAAGCCTTCATCTGATTTTTGATTTAACACCTAATCTGAGCTAAAATTAGTTTACCTATATTCACAGGACTGAATACTATGTATGTGCACTTGAAATAGACAAGTTTGCTTTAGTTGTGCCTTTGTTTCATAGCAACCTACCAGCACAAGTCCTGCCTGTTAGTATTTCCTGAACACCTCAGCAGGGGTGTTGATATTCCCAATGCCTATTGGGACTCTGTGGTTTACACAGCTGCCTACATTGATGCCACAGGAGATCAAGGGAGCATACATCAGTCATGGGCAGAACGGGTCAATATGAGGGTGGTGAGGCACTGGAACAGGTTGCCCATGGAAACTGTGGAGGCCCCATGCCTTGGAGTGTTCCAGATTGGATGGGGCTTTGAGCAACCTGGTGTAGCGAGGTGTCCTTGCCTATGGAAGCTAGTTGCAACCAGATGATCTTTAAGGTCCTTTCCAACCCAACCTGTCCAAGTTTAGGACAAAATTGGGGGAAAACTTCCAAAGGAGCCCCCCAGGGAACAAACTCCCCACGACTCCTCCCCCCTAGCGGGCTTGGAAAGAATTTTTCCTCAGAGGGAAAAGTGGAAAAAACCAATTTATTAATGAACATAGGAAAACACTTCCCAGCACCAAGAAAACAATTCACCAAAGTGAGCGAGGATCGATGAGCTCAGACAGCCGCTGCTGGGAAGGGCAAAGAGCCTCCCTTGCGGGCTCCAGAACAGCCCTGCAGGTCTCGTCCGGAGCCGGCACAGATCCTGGAGATGAGAGGAAGAAGAGAGGAGAAGGGAAAAATAAAACAAAACAGCAGCAGCTGGGGCAGCAGCAGCAAGGCAGCAGCCACACAAGAGCAGCAGCCAGGCAGCAGCAGCAAGGCAGCAGCCAGGCAGCAACAGGGGGGAGCTGCCAGCAGCTCCGTGCAGACAGCGAGGTGGGAGTGGGGAAGCAGGGAGAAGGGGTAGACACAACATCAACCCGGGACACAACCCCATTCTATGATTCTAAGATCCCATTATTTTCTGTTGTTTTAAACTTAAATAGTGTAGGCACTTAAGCAGAAATTGATATGAAGTGCCACTGTTACATTTAACAATATGGACATAACCGAACTTCTTGTTTTCCATAATTATTCTACTGATATATAAAGGTAGCATGTAGCAGTAAAGACTACACCAAGTGAGAGGAAGCACATGCAGTAACGCCAGCACATATCTGGACACTTGGTCACAACTGTGGTACATGATGCACCTCTCAGCTGGTCAAGTTCAGAAGTGGGACTGGGAGGGATCATTCCATCTGGAGAATGTGACCTTGAGAATCTGTTGAGCAGCAATGTCCACCTCTCTATTAGTGAACTAGAGCATCTAAGTTGTACACACATCCTCCAGTCATGGACTTGCATTTTGTATACCAGAAAAACAAATGAGCACATGTTCTAGTGTCTTTTTTGTAGGTATAACATCTCAGTTTGTGGGACTGGAATCCAGCTTTCTTTAACATCACTTTTTTTTACTTTTCTCTGAGAAGTACACACATAATGTTTTTGGTTTTTTTGTTTAAGTTTAATATTTACTGTGCAATGCAAATAGTTTATTTGTCTCATATTCTACGATTAAAAAAAAAAAAAAAAAACACAAAACCAAAACAAACAAAAACCTCAAAAAAACCAAAACCAAACAAACAAAAGTAGGAAGGAAAGAACTCCAGTTTCATATACTACCTCAACTTCTGTGGGAGGTACAGATTTGCCTGGTTTTTTAATTCAGGTGGTAATCTGCCACTTTCATCAGTAACCATGTCCACCTCTCTCTTCCACACGCAGTTTTGGTTGCCCATCCTTCAGAAATTCCATGAAAACCATCAATTACCACGTAAAGAGGAATTTTACACTGCATCCAGAAACTTTTGGATCTTCCATTACTGAAAACTCCTAAATTTTCCAAAGGAAGTTCCACCTACACAGTATGAATGCTATAGAGTGAAGTATTTTGTGTAGGGGCATCACTTTTGATGTCAGTCTGTCAGCCACAGGATTCCCAGCTTAGGCTCCCAGAATTTGTCGGGTTTTTTTTTAAATTTGTGTACTACAGTGAAGAGGTTTTGAAAACTCTACAGAAAAAATAAAAATACCACCACTGTGCCATACACTGGTTATACTTTCTTCCAAGAACCACTAAGATTTTTACCTTTTCTCACTTTCTCCAACTAAAACACAAACAGCATTGCTGTTAAAGAATATAATCCTATCTAGAGTTGAGTATGAAAGAAATCATGCAGCTAAATTAGAACCCTGATAAAATAGGTTGTGTAAAATACTCTCTCAGTGTTATTTTCGTATTATGTTTCATAGTATTATGGGAAGATTTGAAACTGTTTAGAACCTTGCAGAGTTCACATAGATATAAAAACATCTTGTGTATTTTGTGTCTGGGAAATATCTTTTTATTAGATGTGCAACTGAGGAAATATCTGCTCTGAACAAGCTTTTATTATGATGTTTATTTAATCTTTTTTAAATGTACAATGTAATTTGCATTACAATTTACTATTTCAGCCTAAAGTTTTGCCAGCTTTGAAATTCAGAGCTCTAGATATACTAGAGAGAATGTTACTACTTGTATATTTCTTTTTTGAAAGAAAACCAATCCCTAAAACAGTGTTTCTAGAGTGTAACTTTACATACTTGGACAAATGAATTATCAGTTCAGTGATATGAGCAACAGCCTAAGTATAGTAAAAACTTTTAGATTTAGCACACATTTTGTCAATAGCTAAGAGGTCCTAGCAAAGATATATTCTGTATTCCAGATATGGTTTTGTTTTTCTTTTCCTTTTAGTTATATCACAGTACTTTCTACACGTATACCGAAATTCTGAGTAGATTTGAAACAGAAAAGGCCAGTTTGTAGTTTGAAATATTTGGAGTGATGCTCTAGAATAGCCTAAGGTGTGTCTGAAAGAATCTATAAAGTATAAAAGTCCATCTGAGTGAGATGTAGAAAGTTTGAATGTTTTATCCAACACCTTTAGGAACTATCGAATGCTATGTCTGAAATTAAGTGTGTAAATCTTCTTGTAAAAGACCAAGCCTTTTATTGAATCAAAATGTTTTTTAAGTAGGATCTGTGTTTCCCTTATATTGTTAACAAATTGATAAAGAAAATGAGATTATAAATAAAAATGAAATTTCTCTGATATAGTTTGCATGTCCTAAGTAGGAAAAAAATCCATTAAAAATGTCTGTATTTCAATATGTTGGTCTTGTTCTGCCACAGAAAAAAAAAGGATTCAGCCATGGTTCTAACTAGACGTCTCCAGATCCATAATTTCTTAACATTATGAGATTCCTAGTAATCCAGAATACTTAATGAAACTCTGTTATTTCATACTGTGCTGAAAAAAATGCATCTATTTCACTATATTGATTAATTTTGGAGGGAGACTAAATCCCGTCTCAAAAATGAGACTAAGCTAGGTGACTTTTTAGCTTAAAAAATATGTATTGTGTCTCTAGTACTGGCAAATCTACCCTCATGCAGATGATATCTCTGCTGAGAATTTCTGATATTAATTAGTTTGACTTTTTTTTCAAGAAATCAATATTTTTGGAAAGAAGAAACTTAATTTTGGTAGTTACTCCATTAAAAAATGGTGTAGTGTAATGAATGACAATGGAATCATCCAGTGTGGTCCAAGGGCCACATTAGAAAAGGGCCTGTATGAAGAAAGTGCACAAAGAACTTTCTTCATACTCACAGTTTATGCAAGTTGGGTAGCCTGAACTCAGTTGTGCTTAGACTTCTCTTTTTTTTTTGTTTTTCAAATGTGGGTTGGACTTAATATATACAGAAAATTTCTTCTAGTATAGTTATGCATCAATAATTTGCCACCCAACCTTAAAATTAGCTGGCATCCATAATCCTTATTTAACACTTCCTGATACTTGACATTTGATTTCCTGTGAGGTAACTACCACAGCAGGGAGTCAGATAATGAGATCTTGTCATAAATGAATAGGCTTATTTTTTGCTGAATGTTTTGACACATGCATGCACACCTACACTTGTGTGTGCACACTCTCACAAGACCACCTTTCTTCTTTAATTCATGAAAAAATAGTTTGGAAATACATGTTTTAATCATAAAATGGATAGCTATAATGAGAAAAAAATCCCCTGTATTTCTCTCAACATAATAGTTATTTAACTGGTTAGACATTGAGATTAGATGACAGCAAATCATTGTGTATTTTGAGGTTTGGGGTGGGGGGGCATTCTCTATTAAGTGGTGTACATGTGATTTTTTTTTAATATTAGAATTTTTTTTTCTTTTTCTAGGTTGAGTGGTATGAATCTACCTTCTCCAGTTATCAGCAGTAAGAACTGGTTACGACTCCATTTTACATCTGATAGTAATCACCGACGAAAGGGATTTAATGCTCAGTTTCAAGGTAGGAAACCTTTGATAATTATGTTTAAATATCACAGTCACAGTAAAAAGATGACTCTTTTTATTACTATATTACTACTGCTCTTACACTGAATATCTGTTATCCTTGTGTGAGCAGATGTCTCCAGGGTTTTACTTTTAGAAAATGTATGTGTGCTTCGCAATGCAGTTTGCTCTAAATATGTATTTGCTTGCTCACCTTTCTTACAATAAATTTCTTTTCAGTCAGTCTGATGTTTACTTTAAAAACATGCCTGGAATGCAGCTTGCAGAAAGTCAATTCCACACAAAGGCAGGTCTAAACATTGTCTTCCTTCATTATTCAAAATCTAACACTTATCCAGAAGCTACATTCATCGTTTGGAAATTTGACTCAACCACAGTATAGAACAGATTATATTTCAGGCTCTTGCATATATTTGCATTTACAACTTCAAAAGAAGACAAGAAGATGTCAGTGTTGCTGTCATTTCTACTTATGTTCATGTAGATACTTTTTAAAATGCAATTTTTTTAGAATGGATTCTTTATTGATTTTTGTACTTTATAAATCGTTACTCAAGATGAAGGACATGAAAATAGAAAAGCTTCTTAATTTATCTGTGCTTATAAATTCTGCACTTATATAAGCTGTTTCAGCCCACAGCATCAAATCCTTTAGGAGTTTGGACATTTGTGTTTTCTCCCTGAAACTATCAGACCTCTATCATTTTTGAAATGACAAGTACATTGCAACAGCAATATGTTTCTGGTGACTATGGCATGCATGTGCAACAAAAGCATTTAATATGTATAGTTCTTTTAGTTTTAAAAATTTTTTGAATATTTTAGAAAAAAGAAAAATCTGAAATTTCATTTCATTTTGGCAAGTCAGTATAAATATCTGATCCTTTGCACTTACTACTTATTATTTTCCTCAGTTTACCAAGGATGCATATATAATATCACTACTGGGAACTATGAATGTAGAAGCACTGCTTGTGTTAACTCTGTGTCTTAAGCCTGTTAATTGAGGTCCACAAAAACAATGTGATTCATCCTGCTGATGCATCAGAAAACTGTGAATCAACAGAATAACAAGGGGGAGATTTAGGATGAAGTAACACACACTAGAAAATAATTTTTGTTCTTCTTCAATATATATTATCTCTTGCCAAATGCTCACAAACTAGTTAAAACTTTTGGGTGATATTGGGGGAGATTATTATTTCAGATCTGTCTCTTTTGATCTGGATAACGCATCATATATTGTGCATAAGTGTAAACTTCCCTCGTGTAGAATACACTTCGAATGACATGTGTAGGTATATTATTGCAATAAAAATTCTCACAATTACAGAAATTTCCTTTCTAAACTTAAATAATTCTTTTAAATTGCAAGTTTATAAAATTCACTGTATTTAATACAAAGATTTCTGAATTACATTAGAGATCATGAATTGCATAGCTCTCTATCTTATCAGGCTCAATTGCAATAAATAAATTCCTGTTAGTGAGATAAACAGGCTATGTTAAAACACAGGAGAAAGATTTCAAGACCCATAGGATGAAAATTCATAGTGCTATAAAAATCAGGTTAACCTAACAGCTTCACTAAGTCCTTATTATTACACTGGGTTAGTAATTATATTATATGTGTATTTTAAAACTAAGCAAAAGCAACAATATTTTTAGCTAGAGTAGGCCACTAGTAGGCCACAAATTTCACAATAGTGGAGGTTGGAAGAGACCTCTGGAGCTCATCTAGTCCAGTGTCCTTCTCTAAAAATCGAACCTAAAGCAAACTGCCCAGAACTGTGTCAGGTGGGTTTGGAATACCTCCTAGAGTAGACTCTACAGCCTCTCTGGGCAACCAGTGCTAGTGTTTACCTCAGAGTAAAAAGGTTTTAACTCATTTGTAAGTGCGATTTCCTGAGTTTCAATCTGTTCTTATTGCTTCCTGTCTTGTCAATGGATATCATCACAAAGACTCTGGCTCCACCTTCTTCACACTCTCTCATCTCACAGGTATTAACGCACACCAACAAAGTCCACCCGTAATCCCCGCAAGCCTTCTCTTCTCCAGGCTAAAATGTCCCAGCTCTTTGAGCTTCTCCCTTATGTTTTTATTTTCAGAAACTTATTTCTGCTATAATTCAACAGCCTTGACAGATATTTCCATCTTAGGTACTTCTCTCAAGTTAAATAATTATTTGAACTGATCATGAAACAAAAAAACCCCCCCTGTCTTTTGACATGCACGACTTTGTTTTCAGGCACAAAACATAGCATTGAAAGGATGCCTCCAATGTCTGATTGTCTCCAGACACAATTTTTGTATTTGTCCTCTGGGGCAAATCCTGCATTGCAGCGTATATGAATCTGAGACCGCCAAGAAACATTTTGCTTATGGGCAACTATTCCCAATAACTTAAACAGAATGTTCCAGATTGCACACATGTAGTTGGGATCAATATGTTGATATATTGAGCTATCCTATATTTGAGACATGTAAAGTAAATGTACAGACTTTTTAATGGAACTATTTAACACTCTACTAACACATGAGTCCCCATTACCAGACAAAACTGAAGGAATCTTTGTGATTGTTTTAATTTCCCAGAAATTCTAAATCTTGGGCAACTGTCCTCAGGGCATTTGAGACTGTACTTTTTAATGTTGCTTAGACTGCTTTCTCTGTTGCTGCTTTCTGGAAAGAATAGTTCTTTAAAGTCAGGCTGTGCTTTCTCTTTGTCACTGCTTGCTTGGTTTGTTCATGTGTGTGCAGTGAAGATGTATAAATGTGCTGCACAAGAACAACAGTCCATTGTTTTGGGGAAATAGAAAAGTCAGTAATTTTAATTGCAGTCCTTAGGTACTAAATGAAAGCAGCCTTTATGCTTTGCCAGATAGAAAGTTATTGTGTTTGAGAGTCCTCATATAGACTTTTTGTGGTAGCTGTCAGGTATAAATGTTATTCACAAAACAAAATCACAAGATATTTCACAAAAGGGGTAGCTTGTCCATTTGCAGATTGCTTCATAAAGACTATGGTGGGTTGATGTTGTCTGGTTGCCAGGTGGCCACCATATCAATCATTCACTCCTCCACCTCACCATGACAAGTAAGAGAAAATGTATGGAGATCATGACAGGACAGTATCACTCGCCAGTTACTGACATGGGCAAAACAGGCTCAATCCTCAAATATTCTCACACCTTTCTCTGGCTGCTATTAATGCTGCACAGTGATTTTTTTCCTTCTTAAATATGTTATCCCATCACTGTGGGCTCAGCCTTGGCCTGTGGCAGGCCAGTCTTGAAACGATCTGGTTTTGGTCCTATTGGACATGGAGGAAGCTTCTGGCAGCTCTTCACAGAAGCTACCCCTGCAGCACCCCTACTTTCCCAAAATAGGTAACACTCAAAACTCAAAACACAGATATATTTTTCACATGTTCATATTTTTAATATAAATATATATAAATGTATTTCTTCTGATCTCACACACCTCTTGTGGTTTCACTGGGAATTAGACTAAAAAATACTGGAATTCCTCAGTCCTGAAAGTCACTGCCAGTAGAGAATCTGCACAGGGCATGGTCACACAAGCATAATGACCAGCCCCTGCATACATGCAACCATCCCCTGCCATTATTTTATTCCTGTATTTTTGCATATCTGTTCCTTCCCAAGCCAATTTAATCCATCCCTTTCCCTGATGTTGGTTTTTCCCTAAATACTCCATAATTAGCCTTATGCAATACCAAAATACTCTTCCCTTTTACTCCACAATGAGCTCTGTATCCCTGAGCTGTGCCCCTCCTTGGTCGCTGGAGTGACTGGAGAACTCCTAGAGTGAGCTGTGCCCCAGCCCTTGGGGCTGGATCTCACCATGGACAGCCCTGGGGAGGCTGGGGTAGAGGTTCTGTTTCTGTGTTGGTTCCTCCACTTACACAGGACTATCTGCATTTCTTCTGCACTTGTGGTGATTGATCCAGGGTGGTTGGGAAAAGGCCAGGGTGTGGTGGCATTTGTCTCACCCATGCACTGCCATATCCCTGTGCTCTTCTGTGCGTGCATGGGTGAACTTTTTATTGCCTATTGTCCTGGCTGCAAAGGGGGCAGACCCTAAACCTGTGTGGGAATGCCAGGCTGGTGTTCTGTACCAGCCATATCATTGGAGGGGAGGGGGGGGGGCTGGTTTTGGGGGCCAGAAAAGGTTGAGTGCACACCCAGAAGCACCTAATTTTTCCTCTCTCTTGGAAAGGTTGTTGAGATCAGTTCTGCTGGGATAGCCCTTTGCTGCTGCTGCTCATGTGGTTTGGAGACATGGTGAAGTGACTGTGTCTCCAAGACATGGTGCTGACAAAAGTGAGACTGCTGTGTTATGGAGTCATAACCCCAGCAGAGCCAGCATGGTGCAGCACCAGTGCCAGAAGCAGCCATGCAGAATCAAGTCCAGCTTCTGAACTGGCATGACACAGACAATCTGGCTTTCAGGGGTTTGTCCACCATTGTTTTCCATGATCTTGGGCTCTGGGACAGGGAGCATCAACCAAATGAAGCTGCCACCATCTTGTCCTTGTCCCAGGGGCTACATGGATGTGACCTATGGGGGAGGTCCACCATCCTGTCTTGTTCCAGCAGCCATATGGAACTAAGTCAAGATGGTGAACTGCTGCAGTGTGCAAAGCACCTTCTTTTTTATGCTCTTGTTATTGATACTTTTGCTGTCATTGCATGTTCCTTATTCCATTGTTGTTTTTCTTTTGTTTTTTTTTTTTTGTTATCTCAACCCATAGTCTGTCTTTATCCTCCTCTTACTGGAAAGGGTGGGGAGAAGGGGAGTGGCTTATTTGGAGTTTAACTTGCATCTGGTGTTAAATTCCCTCACTAAGCTATCACATCTCCCAGTGTCACTGGCTTTTAGAAAGCAAGTCAGATGGGAGGCAGCATAACACCTCTTTGAGCAACAATGGGATAAGAAACTTTTTTTCCTTTCCTAGTAAGAACTGAGATTATCAGACTTTTTAGATAGTTAGCGTACAGATCCTTTAATTACTGTTTTCCCCTCTTATTAAATTAACATCACATTTATTATCATCTTACCATAGCTATATTATTGCTGTAACTTGGCCTTTTGCAGTCAGCCAAAACTAATACTAACAAACAGTCAATTTTCTTTTCTTTGTTTGATCTTTTATCAGGTAAACAGAATTATTATAATTTATTTCATTAAAATATTGGAACTACCAATTAAACTTATAGCTATGCATAATTAATTTATTTGTTCAGCAATTTTTTCAGATATTTATAGCTTGCACTTTTAGCAGTGTTTAGTACCCCATTTTTAACATGGTCATGAAAACCTACTCACTGGTATAAAAAGAAATTAGCACTGTATTTGTATTGCTTGCATCAAGTAAATATAGCTTTAAAATACTTGTCAAGCTGAACTTATAAATAAAATATTGAAGTGTAAAAAATGAATCCAGATGATTGGTGTTTAGGTTTCCTCTTGAATCACATTTATTGTCTT
The DNA here is from genome assembly GCA_009812075.1 of Sialia sialis. Lineage (NCBI taxonomy): Eukaryota > Metazoa > Chordata > Aves > Passeriformes > Turdidae > Sialia > Sialia sialis. Next base: position 8,743,592 of record VRYO01001589.1, read on the forward strand.
ATTTTCCATTAGATTAGAGTAGAAGTTTTAAGAAAGATTAAAAAATGTTAAAATTAAGTAACTATAGAGTGAAGAGTTTGTTTTGGCATATCTTTATTTTTTCGTCTCCACACATCCTTTGTTGTTTTCATTGATTTTTTTTTATTTCAATGTTGATTTCATCAATAAAAATATTTATGTCCCAATTTCTCTGTATTTACCTGTGGAATTTTTTTAATAGCATGAGAGTTTCTAGTCAGAAGGACACATGGTGTTGAATGGCCTTGAAAATAACCAGAAAAAATTACATTGCAGTGACATTCTCTGCCTTGTCTTCTTCATGTCTGCCATACCAGTAAGATTGGAAATGAAACTCATGGGAATGAACTCTCGCAGTAGATATCATTGGATACAGTTCTTGTTCTGCCTTTTTCCTTGGTGGCATTGCCATGGGAGGAAAGATATAATATTTAGTTATGAACTTTTTTTTTTTTAACCCTCTACCCTCACCTGTGCTAATACATGAATACCCTTTGCATATTCAGTAAGAGTTGCAGAGCATATGATTTGTCTTATGCCAGTGCCCCATAAATGCGTAAATTCCCCAGAGGTGAAGAATCATTAACAGGTTAACTAGGAGATGAAAACCTAACTCTTCTCAGAAACAAAGCTTATCAATGTACACAAAAGGTGTACATAAAGAATCCCCTGTTTTTTTTCAAATCTAAAGTATGTACAGTATGCTTGTTTAGATTTTGTTTATTGGCAGAACAATAGAAGGGTTTTTAAAATATTTTTTTTTGTTTTCATTTTAGGAGGAAAGAACCCCACAATATCTTTAGCTATATAGCTAAAACTGATCTGCTTAAGTAAAATATTTATTTCAAAATTTGTAGAAATAAAAGAGAATAAGAAAGCCCAAAGCAAAACAATGATTAATGGCTAGGTTTACATTTGCAGTAACTGAGGCCTCTGTTGCAGTGTTTCCAGTAAATTATTCTAGTTTTGGTGAGTTTTCAGAGAGGTTCAAGATGGTATTAGGTATTTCGATAATTATGTACCAAAAGTTATCTATCTGTTGTGTTTAACTACATTCAGTAATTCAGGATTTAACAAACAGATAATCCTGAAGTCACACAAAGAATATAATAGAGGCTGCTGAAATAAATGTATACTAATGGAAAATCAGGAGTGAAATAATATAGATCAACTTTCAATTGCTAGTTCTTTGAATGGATTTTCATAATTCGCTAAGTCTGCCTATAAATGCCTGCCTGTTCTTTCTAATAGCCTTTAAAATACTGGAAATTATGTTTTAAATAAGTGTTTCCTTGATGCATAGTAGTTGTAGTCAGGGATTTCATTTAGAATTGTTACTCAGAGTAAATTTAGAAAGAAAATTAGTAAAAGCAATTGATAAATTCAAGAGCCAGAAAAACCTGTTATTTTCTAGCTCTTAAGACTTTTCCTTTAAATGGTACTGAGACAATAATTTACATTTTTTTAAATTTTATTATCAGGACAGTAAACCAGTCTTAATATGAAAACATCAACAAGGAGATAATCCACCATCTTTCTTGATCATTATTTTCTATGGTTAATAGATTCACTGTTAAATATGTAGTCCATTACTGCCGCAGTAATACTTCTTGTGTCTAGTAGAACGCTGCTAAAGAGGCTCAGGCATAACTGCCTCATGATATCAGCACTAAGAAGATGCCAATTTAATAACAGAAATTCACACTTCAGCCATTGCTTGGCATGGTGTTATCCTCCCCAGAACTATTCAAAAGACAATGGCTGAAGTGACATTCAAATAAGGAACTGAGTGGTTCTCATTTTATGATTTATTTTTAGAGACAGTTCCTACAAGCTACTACCTAGTGTGTTCTGCAACGCTGTATATTCATAGAGTAAATTGTGTTGATACATTTTTCCAGAACTGTGGAGAATATCTGCAGTCACTGAAGACTTGATGCCTGCTGGACTGGTTTTATTATGATATATCATAACTGAAAGCACAAAGTAGCTGAGGCAGTCCATCAGGGCAAGGGGCCAGCTAGGAGACATAGAGAAGGTTAATGGAAAACAAATGGCCGTGCTCCTTTTTAAACTTGCCCAACCTGTGTCAGCTTATACAAATAGAATGAGAAGGATTTGTGCAAAAATCTATTGTGACACCAATTTATCTTGGTGCCATTTATTCACTAGTACTGCATGCAGAGATTTCCAGCACAGGGAGCAGGTGGAAGGTCTGATAGTGACAGGCAGTACTTTGCTGAATTGATGGAACAAGGAAGCCAACTAATCATGAACTTACAGCTTTTACAGGTTCATCGTAGTCAGGCCATAGAGTAGAAACATTTGTGCCTGCTGTGAAACTCTCTGGAATTAGAATACCGATTAGTAGGGAAGATTTTGAAAGCTGTTGGTGAGAGAAACACTTGGACAGTGTATTAGATGGAATACTCTTCAGGCAGGGAATAGAGAAACAGAAAAAGGATGGATTATTCCAATGAGTTGATTTTAACTAGAAATCCTACAGAAAATTGTGATGCTTTTGTGAAAAGTCACAGAAGTCACAGCTGTGGGCAGCTGAGAGGAAAACTTCTTAGGATGCTCCCAGGTTATTGAGTGTGGGATTTTTTTAATCAACAAAAAGATTATAGAATTCCTTTCATAAACTGAAGTGAATAGTTATATTGAGAATGATTGCATTTTTCATAAATACTAAAATTTTAGAAAGAACTCGTAGTACAACAAGCTATAGTGAAGCAGAAGAAAACCTAGAAACAGATAATGAGCTGTTTGTCCATCCCACATGACTATGAGTAATAAGAAAGAATTGTTTCAATCATAAATATAATCTGGAGAGAGCACTGATGCTGCCAAATGTGAAACTGCAGGTTATTTATTCTGGGACAAAAAAAAAAGTAGTATTCTCATAATTGTGTCTTTGGAATAGAACATGGAAAGATTAGGCACTTGGGCAAAACAAAGAGAGCACTGGATTGGAATTTTCAATCTGAATTAAGAAAATATTTTGTTCACAATAGGATTATTCAGATTGAAGAAAATCAGAATATGAAACTAAAGAAAAAAAGGAAATTGATGAATTCTGCACATTTCTGAGATAAATTCCCTAAGTTCCTTTAAGAATAATCCTATGAATGTTCTTGCAAACACATCACTGTTTTTGTATTGAGCCCTGCAAAATATTTAAATTGATGTGTAAGTCTTTGTAAAAGATATGTACCGTACATCAAAAATACTGAAAATATTGGGGTTTTCCTGTACTGCAACAAAATCAGACAACTGTTCAAATATGTCTGTATATATTCCTTATAGTGATAAAGAGCTTCAGACTGGACAGGAAAGATGCTTCTTATGATCCCCAGATACTGGGCTGTTCTTCTTCACCTTCAAATATCTGTACTTAGGAAAAATCTGCTGTGAAGGTCAGCCAAGAGCTGAACTCAGCAGAGCAGCAGTAGAGCAGCTTGAGGAAGTACCAGCAGATGATGTCAGAATATTTTAGCTTTGAGTAGTAGCCAGTATTTGAGGTCTTGGAGTTTATTTCATGCAGGAAGAAAAAATCGGCAAGATACTCATGTATTTGGGTAATTGGGGAAAAACATATTGTGTCACCAAAGCTTGGGGTAAAATGCATTTTCTTCACACATGTTCAAATATGTCGGAAACTAAGATCTGCATGGAAATCAGAGTAGATTTGAATGAAGATTTACAACCTGAAAGTTTTAGTTTCATGATCCATTCACATGAGACAATGTATATATTCATTGCACAGCTGAGTTTATTTCAGCGGTAGCAAAAGTTTAAGGAATACCACTGGTGCTTTCCAGTAGGCTGATAAGATTGTTGTGGACTTCCAGCACTTGGCTCTCTGCCCTCCTCCCTGACTAAGTAACTCATCTCCACAAGACTCTTGAAGCCATGATGAACAGAAAAGCTGAAGTGAGCTAGTTCAGGGAGTTTAACTGAATGTTTAAGTGAAGACAGAAGAAGGCTATGCAGGTTTCAGAAAGTAATTACTTAAGAGTTGGAAAAGGTTGTTCAATTCTCACATTATTAATGTAATCCCGTTACTCTTTTCATGCTGTTAAATGGAAAATCATCTTTGAAATCAGGAAAACCTTTTTAATGACGGTGCAAGGGGGAAGTTAAAGACATATGTCTCAGAAAAGGTATTCAAATGGGATTTAAATTGTTATAAAACATCTAATTTAGAGTACAGTAATTTCACGATTATAAGCCGCACCTGA
>VRYO01001589.1:8752543-8775830 GCA_009812075.1 Sialia sialis
AAAAAAGAAAAAAAGAAAAAAAGAAAAAAAGAAAAAAAGAAAAAAAGAAAAACCTACCAAAAAATCAAAAAGCCAGAGGTTAGGCCAGCATTCACACAGAACCAATTAAAACTGTTAATGTAATGGCTAAGATGTATTCCAATAAATTAATTCCTCATGTATTAACAGTGAACTCAAGGAAGTGAAACCTATGCTCTGTTTGCCTTGTGTGCTATTCAGCAAGACAGAGAGAATAAGTGTCTTCAAAGCTGATGCCTAGGGGATATGATTTTTTCTCTGTGTTTCTGTCATGAATTGTTTAATGCAAAGTTTTTGGTATGCTCAATGGAACAAAAGAGGCATGACAATTTTCTGCTTTAAATATTGCACATTGATGGTGTGGTACTCAAAAGGACCTTTTTTTTATGCAAGATGTAGCAGAAAAAGTGGATACATCTCTTTGGTATCTGTATGGGTAATTATTTCATAATTTATAAGGTACTTCTGGGGGCTATGTGATCTCTGCTTATGGGTCAGAGCACATGATGTCAAACACCACATGTAATTACAGAAAGTGGAAGTAAGACAGGCTGTCTGACTATCCAGCATTCCAGCATATATGTAAGAATTGCATTATTATTTTTACCATTGCTTTCACATACATAAAGCTTTTAAAAATTGTAAGATTAAAATCAAAAAAGTTGGATTCAAATGTATTTTGATGCTCTTTTTGATGTAAGCTTTAAGTTTTTAGCCATTTATCTTGCCCATATTATTAAGCCAGAAAAGATAATTGCAGATTTGGCTCCAGAGAAATTGTACGAATGGGTAGTATCATTTGATGCCAGTGAGTAAATTTTTTTAAAAAGATACATTATATACTAACACCTCTCACAATTTTTGTATGTTAGATCTTTTTAATATTCTCTCTCTATAAAGCAGAAAGCTTATTTTTGGCTTTCTGGCTTATGGGGGTAAATGAAATGCAAATAACACAACAAATGCTGTGAGAGCATACCCTGTGCATCCCAGGACCTGTAGCTTTCCCACAGCTCTTCCTCCCAAGAAGAACCTGCGAGCAGCTGCAAAAAGCATTTCACAGTGGCACCAAGCTGTTAGGATTTATGTAGAAAATGTTATCAGTGTTACCAATGATAATAACATTACTGATATTCCTCATGGAATGAAGAACAGTATTTCAGTATTTCAGTCGTGTACAGTCATACCTCACTCTCCTCCTTCTGGATTCCTGGATGCTTTCCTTCAGATCTGCAACCCTTTATAAAGAGTCATGACTTTCAGATGTAGGTGCCTCTGTATCGGAAAGAAAATTCATTATATATTGTATCAGTCCCCAGGGAAACTGGGAAACTGCTGTTATTTTTTGTTTGCTATGGGTTTTATGTGGGGTTTTTGGTAGGTTTTTTGTTTGCTTTTGGAGGTGTTTTGTTTTGTTTTGTTTTAATTTGCTTTCATGGGGTTGGGGTTTTTTTGTTTCTTTGTTTGGTTGGTTTTGGTAGGTTTATGTTGTTTTGTGGGGTTTTTTGTGGTTTTGTTCATTTGGTTTTGTTTTGGTCTTTTTTTTCCTTCTTTGGTGCACCTGAAGGAAACATACCATGTTAGGTTTTTGCCAGATAGTTCAGCTAAGCAGTACCCTTTAGCAATGAGCCAGATACAATTGAATTGTGATTTATTTATGTAAGAAATGGGAAAAGGATAGGAAGGATAATTTAAGTAAAATATGCTCCTGGTTCATCCATAGCTTGCACTTCGCAAAAGTGTGAAAGAGTGAACTGGGCAAAAGTACATGGGACAGGCAGTTTTCATACCTCTAAGTGCTTAAGCTGCCACAAACACTGGCCAAATTCAATGAGTATATTTACCCTTGGTCATCTGAAGTTGGTCTCTCAGAGGAACAAAGGCAGAGCTGCATTTTATGAAACTGCTTAGAGAAAGCAAATCTAATTACGTCTCTTAGTGTCCATATAATTATTTGTAAGTTTAGCCTACCCAATTTTGTTATTCTGATATATATGCTATATTCCCACAGATGCATCTTGTCATCACTCATTCTAACATGAAAACCTGTGGACTCTGTGTCGCTAATAGCTTTGGCCTTTTCTAAAACTGCTATGACTACAGTTTGCATTCTGACTGGTTAAATAAAGTTTTGATTGCTCTCTCTTGTATGAATATTTTCATGGCAATATTTCTGTCCACCAAATCTGTCAGAGGCTGATTATCATCTCTAAACATCTTGAGCATTATCTCTACAGCAGAGAGATTGTATATCTTGTATATCCAAGAGGAGGAAGGCCCTAAAAAAGCAAGCTGTGAGGATTGTAATTGGGCAGCCATAGTCCTTATAAAGCCATAGTCAAATAGAAGATCCTTGTGTTTTATCTCTTAAAGTCTACATAACAGGCAGTTACTGCTAGTCATGCTACGTGCAAAGGATAACAGGTGAGTACAGGTCTTCAGGACACCAGTTCACAGAATACTGGGGAAGCGGGGCCATAACTGCAGACCTGCTCCTTAGCACCTCCGCAAACCTTTGTGCCCCTTCCAGCCCAGAAACAGAGAAGGATTAGGAGAGCAGAGTGCCCCAGAGTCCCTAATGCTACCACCCTCTTAGTACAGTCACAGGGCAGCCTCACACTTCCACACCTCCTCACCAGCAGGAGGACACAGCACAGAAATGCATCAAGCTCCCAGTAAATGCCAAGGATGCTCAGGGAGGTGAGACACATCATATCAGGTGAAAAATGGAAATGGTTGTACAGTTTATGTGGTGTGTGCAAATCTGCCAGTGCAGTAATGCTAGGAGAGGAAGGGAGCAGTGAGCATGAAGTGCTTGGTAGATCTGATTTCTTCAGTTTGCTCATGTCAAAATGCAGTGTGGCGAGTCAATTGCCAGTGACAGAGCAAACTGCAGAGAACTGTCACTGTCCACAGTCTGAAACAGTGACAAAGATTAACACATGAAGCCAGAGTGATTCTTTTAAAATATAGTCTTCATATTGAACCATGTCAACATTTAATAGTAAATACTGAATATTGAGTGACCTAACCTCACTGTACAAAATGATGTGTGTGAGCAACTGTGTTTTATGAAGTGCAAATGCTGTAAGTATTCACTAAGTAAAAAAACTCTTACTTCACGGAAGCAATTTCAGGCTTCTGTAGTATTATTTGAAAACGTATTTTAGAATACTGAAAAAAACTATGTTAAATACTTTGAAGATCATTATTTTAGTGTAAGATTAATGCATCGTCTGAAACTTGAGTTGCAGAGTTTACTTAAACAGTTCTTCACCCTGAAGATGATAAAAAGAACTACTTTACAGCAATTATTTTTGTGATGTAGACCCAAAGAACAAATGAGTTTACAAACTAAGTATTGATTGCTTGCACCACATTAAGTTGAATTAATGGCGCATGCTGTTGAAACTACAGTGATTAATACCAAAATGTGATTACTTTGCTAATTCTGTGTAGGAAAGAATGACAGCAGTCATTATTTATTTTGTTGTTGGGTAACTGAGAAAAAAAGGCTTAGGACATTGTAACTTAAAGTTTAAAAAATTTAGGATGAAAATTTGTTGCTTATGCATTCCTCACATTTTAAATAAACTGACAATGTCATCTTCTTGACATTTGACTACTGGTAAATGTATCTTGACAGAAGCAATATGAAGACTAGTCAAATTTTCCTCTTCATTTAATGAAAAAATATTTTTCCTAAGAAGAACAAAATAGGACTAAATATCTGCATTTAATGGCATGATTTTCTGACTGTTTTACTCTTATACATTTGCAAAGAACAATTTATTTAAGCACTTTTATATTTTGATCAATAGATCAGTAGATCAATATTTAGAAATCAGCTGGAAATCAATGTGCAATCAACTTAACAATCAGATATAACAACTGCTGAAGAATATCTCAGGTTGCAGGTATAGAAGGAAAAATTATTGCTACTTACTACATTTTTGTAGTGATATTTATAGTTCTCTCATAATATAAATACCAATTTCTGGTTATTATATTTAAATTTATCTGATGCATTTTTCAAAAAAACCCATATTATTTAATAAATTTTTAGCAGATTTTTTGAAAATTATTTTAGGATTACTGAAAACCAATGTAAGGGTTCCATATTATTATTTTCAAAATGTACATGCAATGGAAAAATTCCACTAAAAATTCTGGGGTTTTTTTGTGCTTGTATTGGATTGAGTCTTCATATGTGAAAACAGATTTCTTACTGAATTTGGATTTTACATGCTATTTATTACTTGCTGTGTCAGAATCAAATCATGATAAACCATGCTGTTAAATATGCATTGTTCTGATAGTTGTCAATTTCAAATTTAAAAGATCCTGACTATGCAACACCAAATCTATCTCAGTCTTTAAAATTGTGCTCTAATCTACATTAGTTTACATTAATCAAATATAGCATCTCATGTGCTCATTAATTTAAGAAACTTTGTATCAGTGATGGGACTGATCACCAGTAAACATGATGCAAAAAAAGCTACCCAAGTAATTTCAGGCAGTTGTTATCAAACGATCCTAGGTTTGGATACTGCATGCTTAAGTGTTCTCAATATTCAGTCTGGATTTTGCTGTGAATATTTTAAATATTACATAAAGCTGTATTTAAAAAATAGTAATAGAAATAAAATTGAATGCTAAGATAGAGAGACCCTATACATTTTTTGAAAAAAGAAAACTGTTGGAAAGTAGATTTGTTCGGCAGAATTCTAAAAGCCTGTGTCCTTTCAAAAAGTACAAATGTAAAGCCACTGGAGAAATAAATGTAACATATATCTCTCTTTTTAATTGCTTTCACTTCCAGCTAAAAAAAGTAAAGCAGATGGGGAAATGTTGGCGCCTTTTGGGCTTTTATTCTGTGGCAATCAGTAGTGTTTGCAGGTGTTTTGAACAAGACTGTGAGATGTTGTTTGCCCTGTTCTGACACTCAGCTAATCAATTCGCCTAGGTTCCAAAAACCAAGAGAGACAAGAGAAGAATGCCAGTATATCAATAGACATACTTTACTAATTTTTTGAAGGAAAACTAACCAACATTGCATTTTACAGGGTTATCTGTTTAAAGAGAAATCTGTTAAAAAGAGAAATTCCAAATTATGAAAATTACGATTTCCCTTTACAGCTCTACACTTTCCAAAGACTGCTGTTTTCCAGACTCTTTGTGAAGCACTGCAACATGAGGGTGAAAACTCAGAGCTTTGAGAGCTCATCTGTAGCTCTTTTCAGACCCTTAGTGCGCATCTCTTCAGCATTTTCTGAGTTTAGTGGCAGATATAGCCCTTCTTTCATGAGGAAAACAGAGATTTTTGAAATGCATACATGTAAGACTCAGATTCTTCAGAGGAGGATTGATGTGTTCTAAAATCAATATGAAGGTGACTCTTTCTCGCTACTTTCTATTGGAGCTCTCTCTGAAGATCTCAGTGTTGTCAGGGGAAGTTATACTGTGCTTATGTGTTGTATTGTGTTATATTAATTTACAGGCACTGAAATGATTCTCATTTTTGAGTGCCTACACAGTATCATGAGCTCTCCAGACTTTTCAGTCATGAAAGCTATTTTTCATTTGTTCAAATCTCACATCTTGAAAAGGAGAGCATTTTTTCAAATTTGCATTCATATTGTGCATATCTTCAAACGAGAGAAAGGATTGTTTATAACTTACTAATGTAGTACTTACGAGGTTAGGAAACACAAGGCTTAAGTATCTAAGATTTTGTGGACCTAGCCTGTCTGCCAATATTCAGTTTTATTTCAAAAAGTCTTTTTACAGAAACACTTGAGCATATGTTTATTGTTTGATAAAAGATAAAGAAAAAAGAGAAGTAAAATTTAAGACACTGGCACTTTTATACAACATGTTAAGGGACAGATCCAGTAGTATTTAAAATTAAAATATCCTTGTTATATATGTCTATATATACCTACCTACATATATATAATTGTAAATAATGCACAGTACTTAATATTCTATTAATATTCTATTACACCATTTACCACATGTCTAGGAAGAGATTAATGACTCTATTTCCCCTTGTTACCATGTATTATGGTATGAAATTGGGCAGTAGGAAAAAATAACTGCAGCATTAACCTCTAGCAGCTTTATAAAGCATTAATAAAATAGGCGGGCTAATTACCATGAATGATTTGTCCTACCATAGACTGTAATAATACAGAGCTCCCCAAGAGTTAGACAGTTTGGGATTTTCAGAGAAGATTAGTATGCCTATGCAATGAAATTCTTCTACAATGCTATTGCACTATATTGTATAAATTGCTTCCTAAATCAGGTTGCTAAATTATATTTGGAGTTTCTAAATAAGCCCTCATCACAGCAGGAGTTTAAATATATTTTAAAATACTATGCAAAAATCTTGCTGTGAAAAGAACTGCTGCCTAAATATATTTGTGAAGAAAAGCATCCCTTATAGCTACAAGCAAGACAAGGTGCTTCATCAATTATTTAATACATAATTTGCATATATAATTTGTAAAATAAGCAGAAGAAAGCTTCTATTAAAATATGTAAAACAAGGTGTAATCTGATTGAATTATGGATGGTTAAAATGAATTGTTATCCAGCTAGGAAGCTGAAACTGCCATTAACTAATTTTCATATACAATTATAGAATGTTATTGATTATTCAAAGTGAATGTTCATACTGTATGCTAAATTGACATTCAATTCTGTTATTTTCAAAGTCAAACACTTAAAAATAAGCAACTTGCTTTCAGCAATTGCAATTCTGTATAAAATAAATATTCATGCAAAATTTAAATATAGACTTTAGTACTTTTGTATGATTTCCTTGGCTTAAGTTCTATATACAGCTCTGTTAAAAATATAAAAGTGGGCAAAATTCAGTCTGTGTAGATTCAAATGATGCTTTTAAATTATGAAGGCATTCAGAATTTGTGGGTGGGTGAATTCAGATTTCGAGAACATAAAGAAATGAAAACAACTTTAATTGAAGAAAGAAGTATGACGCTGGTCTATGCAGTGGAAGTATGCTGCAGAATATAGACACCCTCACTTAAGTTCTTTGGAAGTCATAGAGACTTCCCACCTCCTGCATGATTTCCAGTTTCCACAAAGGCTCACCTTGCACTTGTGTATATATTGAGATCCGGATTTTCTAAATCCTCATTGTGGGAGAATATCTTCAGAATTAGATAGAAGGACTTGGACTATTTTCTTTTCTCTGAATTAGTTCTCTACATTATTAAACACTTTGGAAAATAATTTCACTGTGTTAGTGCAGTATCTCACTGTCTGTTAACCTGTCACAGTGGAATGCATCTATTCCTGCAGGTCTTCTGAGCAGAGTTGCTAAGTACCAGTGTCACACATGTTTGGAACAGGGAATTTCTGTTCAGTGACAGCTAATTCATGAGCTTCAGAGAAATTTGTTTCCACTATTCCTTCTTAACTTATAAAAAAGGAAGTAAAAAATGTATACAATACTATATATTAATTTCCTCAATAACGTTCATTTAGGAGCTTGAAATATTTTTTGAATGGGAATGAAAAAAAGGAGAAGGAACTAAAATGGAAATAAATGCATTGGTTTATTTCTGTCAGGAAAGGACTAGTTTCTAGGGGGAGGGGGTTATTCAGCATATGTCCTGCCACTGAAATCAATAGCACAAATCGTTTCTTCTTAAAAGAACAAGCAAGCAATAAGGTTATTCAGCTACTTATTTTTTCAAAAACAAATGGAATGAAAAATCCAGAAAAATCCCAAAGCACCTAAGTTTTCTGTTTCATGTTGGCATATTTGAAAAAGAAGGGACTGCAAGTGGTGTGCTCTGGCTCATATGTATGCTTCTATCATACAAGACATCCAAACTCTGTTAAGAGTGACAAGATTGATTTTTCATATATCAAAGTAATGTAAGTTTTAATACATATGATCTCATCAGGAAATAAGTTTATCTCTAAGTCCACATTGTTTTGTTTCTTATAATACAAGCGCTTGTTTGATTTCTGTCTGTCACAATATTTTCTGCTTCAGGCTTCTAACATGGAAGGGATTCTCCTCCAAAAGCGAAAGATGTGTCAAAAAACATCATTATCTTCCCTGGTTTAACGTTTTTGAACTGAACTCTGAAGCTCAATGCCTCTGCTAGAGGAGCTATAAAGTCAGTGAATTAACAAATTAACAAGAGCAAAACATGTATGTTTTCTCTAAGCTGGCATTTTATGTGGCATACATTATTTTATTCAAGAAGCAACTTTTTATTGCCATATCAGCTTTTCTTTCATGTGTTTGAAGTCATATGGTACCTGATTTGCACTGAGAAGTCACATTCCTTTCTCAATTCTGCCATACCTGGTTGCCAGTAGTCTGTAAATGTCTCTGCAGTGCAGAACATTAGAGGCTAAAATGAAAAACACATTTAGATTAAAAATATAGCATGAAGCAGTGCAACCTGCTTGTATATTATTCCATTGTGTTTATGGAATATACTAAAAATTTAATCCACATTTTAGAATATGAAAGTTCAAAAGCACTTAAAATACAATAAATGATAGTAATTTCTGGTGTAGCCCTCAAGCAGAAGTGCTAATATGTGAGATGGGCTTGGTTTGATGGAGAATGAGATGTTTTGGAGAGGCAGAGCTTGAATCCACACCACTGTTATTATAAAAAGCAGAACACGCCCTCAATTTCAGTCAGGTTTGCTGAAAAATATATTTTTTCTGTTTTTCAGTGTTTCAGTTCTTATTCTGCCATTGCTTCTTATCTTACTGTATGAACTGCATTTTAGTTTTGTCCAGAGAAGCCGATATGATGCTGTGTTTAATATTTGGGACCAAAACAACGTTGATAAAACGTCAGAGTTGTGGCTGTCACTGAACAGTGTGTATGCAGTGTTCAGGCTTTTTCTAGCACTCACTCTTTCTTTTTTGTACTTTTTTCACCATTTCTTTTGAAATTCTGTCATTACTTTCAAACTGTCTGACTGTTGCCATTTAAATCCAGATTTTGTTCCCTCTGTATTTGAATCAGGCAACTGTGGCCCCACTCAGGAAAGCCTGGAAGAAGAAGAGTAGATGACTGTGCAAGGAAAGATTAGCTCTCAGTTCAACATCTAAAACTGGATATACATTGGTAGCTAGAAGTGGAGAGTTCTACGGGCACATCACACTTTGGAGAGTCAGTGTGTGTTAAATTCGATGTGTACTTGGGATGTATTGCTTAAACATATTTATTTAAATCATCTTGAATTGCTGTTTCCCAAAGGACTCCTATTTGGACATTTTTAGTAGATGATGGAAGAGCAAAATGCACATCCTTGACACAAAGGTCACTTTTGCAACAAATACAAGTTTTGAGGGTGGTGCTAATGCTTCCCATAGAAAAGATTATTTTTTTAAATTGTTTTTTTTAAGTGTGGAGAACCGGGTTTTCTTTGTGGTTCTCTCAAATGTGAATAAGGTGAATGAACAATTATTTCTATTTAATATAATTAAAACAAGAATAAAGAAATCCAAAGCAGATGCCTGAACAAGAAAATTTAAGCCCCAACACTCTCTGTTTGACAATTAAGTGCAAGTGAAGGAAAAAATTTAAAAATGCATTTCTGAGCAACTTCAAAACAATTGAAAACATCAACCCTGCCTATAATATGGTCAATAATATTTTCCTGTTTATTGTTCCTGTTTTTTCATCCACTGAAGTCCCTTCCCTTAAATATGTATTTAGATATTACTACTTCAGTCTTTAGAGAAGTAATATGCAACCTCAATGATGATCTTCTGAAATATTTGCAATGAGTGAGATATTCAGATGAGTGTCAGAGATATTTATCAGCTAAAGGCCTGAGAATTGAAAATTCACCTTTTGAGGGGACCAGTGAAGCATATATATAGAATACAAGGAATGAAACAAAGACTGTTCATTTTCTTGGGTAGTTTTGTTAGAGTTTTATAAAAGGAAAATAAAAGGATGTGAACTTTGTCGGAACAGGATAGTTTAGTGCAATCAGAAGTGTAGTGTTTGTATTATTTCCTCACTTACTTATAAGAGATTTCATATGTATATCACTTTCACACATATGTATACAAATATTTCTTCAAGGTCCGAACTCCAATCATTCTCCCTAGTAAACAGTCACTTAGTGTGTTTTGGTGTTTCTTGGTATAAGAGAACACAGTAGTGTCTCTTTTACCTTCTTTGCTGCTCATTCTTTCATCTTCTTTGATGAGGGCAAACTCTTCAGTAGACTGTTCAACGCTCATTTTGTTGGCAGAAGTTGCCTCAAGCCTTGCAATTTGTTCTTTTTTCAAGTTTTGCTGCCCCCTGGTGACACTGCATGGGAGACCCACTCAAAAGATGTTAAATGCTGTATTTAAGGCGGAAATAACAGGGGGTTTAGATAAGGAGAAAGCCTCTCTTGGTGAAAAAATTAACGTGGTAAATATTGAGGAATCTGTTCAGTGCCAGTAGCAGGTGAGCAAGATGCAGCTTGAGCTGCAGCGCCGCTCTGGTGGTGGAACAGCAAAACTGCACCACTAAATCTGGCAGATAAAGGGCGGACATGCTGTCCGGACAGTTAGAGACATGGCAAGAGCTGACTCTGCTGGAAGAGCCTGGAGCTTGGACTGTGAGGGTGTAAAAGCTCTGGGATTTCCTTTTTTCGGGGTCCTTCCTCAGGGGCACCAGCTCGAGCTGTTATTCTGTTGTTGCACCATGATTAAATTTTTTAAAGGACCAAGTCTGAGAATCTGCAGTGGGAAACCAGGGGTTGAAACAGTGAGAAAATCTGGTCTGACTGTGTGAGAGTGGGATGTGCAGGGAGAGAAACAGAACCTGTTGGATCACTGGAGCTGCCCACTGTGCAGGAGATCTGGCACCTGCTGTGAAATTCTGGTGATGGGAGTGTGACTGCCTGAGTGTCTCAGAGTTGCTCCTATCAGGAGGAAAGTTTCCTTAACAATAAAAATGTAAAAACAGAAAAATTGTGTTTAATTCAGACAACAACTGTGTGTAATTCAGATGACAAAACCTTTTGGATGAAAATTAGAAAAAGATGTTAAAAGGATGTGACACTATTTGCTCTAACAGCAAGCTTATTAACACTTCATGTTTAAAATGATGTTCTCTACCAACTAATAAAAAACATCCCATCTGCTGCACAACAGGTAATTAAAGATCATAAGGAAAAATGCTTGGCAAAAGCAGAAGAGGCAAATCTGCCCCGTTAGTTGGAATTGGATTATGGTTTTGGAATTCTCTGGTACTGTAGCAGCTATTTTTTATTCCATATCAAGGTATTATACACATTAAATACAAGTATAGCATTCCTAATGGTCTACTTGCATTCCTATGGCTTAGAGCATTTCTAAGATGACTATTCTGTCTAAGTAAATATTTTAGTCCTCTTTCTCTTGACACTTTTCTATAGTAACAGCATGATAATCATAGATATATAGGACAAGCATAGTGATTTTCTCACTGAAAGTAGGAACAATATCTCAATGAGTGACATTGTTTTTATTAAAGCCTTATACTTCTAAAATAACTTATAACTCATTTCACAAAAAAAATACTTACATTACATTACAATAATTGTTTTGGCAAAAGTTCAAGCCTATTCCTAATTTTTGATATTGTGAATGTTTCTCCGTGCCTGTCAGTAGTCCCGGCTAATGGTATAGGTAATCTGTGTTTCAGGGGACAAAAGAGATACAATTTTTTCTTTTATCTTTCATTTCTTGTATAGACAGAATGGAAGGTTTGTTGAAGTAGTTGTGTATTATTATGCAATTTAAACTGTTAAATAGTTACACATTATCTTGCTTGCCCTTAACAATCACATACATTTTTCATTTCTTTTGTCTGTGCTGTAGAGGCTGAAAGCATTTTAATTGACAGAGGCTCAGCTAGAATTCACGGATGCCTCCTGAGCCCCAGCAGTGTTCTCCCACCCTTTGCAAATAACACTGCTGTGGGTGACAAATTCCCTTGGATTAGGGGAATAGCAGGAATAGCTTTTATACTGGTGGGATGTCATCAGGTTTCTGTAGCCAATAATACACGGGCTACTCAAAGGTAATTATAGTTGTTAATGTTTAAAAGCTGTAGAAGTGGTCATATGAATAGGTTTAGCACATGGACTGTGTGAATGGCTCTTCATGTGCACAGAAAAAAAGCATAAAAGACCAAAATAGCTTTTAAAGGAGAGTTAGAGGTGAAATCCCGTTCTGTTTTAAAGGGTCAATCTGCATAATAGCAAAAAGCAGAGTCACTTCTAAGAAATATTTGGGGAAGATTAGTTTTTAACATTAAAAAAATTATTTTCCTACGACATTATTTTAAAATTATGGTTGATTAAATTGGTTGTGCTAAGGCTTTAACTTTGAAAAAAGCCCCTAAACTAAAATTCAATCTAAAACATAAATTCATGAGTGAAATTTACAGAGTGCACAATAGGGGGGCTTAAGCTAGAGAGCATTGAGTAGCCCTATCTGTCACATTGTAATCATCTAGATATTGAATTATATATTAACATATATCCATATATATGATATATGATATATGATGATATATGATATATGATATATGTTATGTGATACATTATACATTATGTATGTATCATATATCATACATCATATATATAATATATATATTTGAAAAATTCAAATAAAACATATTAGTCATAGATACATCTTAGAAATTAATTATTAAATGTTTTAGCTTGTCGCCTTTTAAAAAAAGGAAAAAAAATACCTTGTCAAATTCCATTTCACAGTAGTTCAACTGTAAAAAGCCATCCTCATAAAAGTTTTACTATGATGACTTGAATAGTTGTACAGCTATTTAGAATTCCCCATAGACAAAGGGCTGCACACCATTACCTGTAACTGTGTAGCTGAAGAAAAGCAACAACTTTGAATCCAAAAGAAAGGGCTTTTGGGACCTCATGAAACAATACACATGCAAAATCAGTGCAAAATATGTGCCCCTTGTTTCTCACAGTTATGCTCTAGCTTTCACAAAGCAGAGAAGAGCACGCTCATTTCTTCAATACAATGGCATTGCATTAAAGATTCACAGCATGCTGACAACAGAAAAAAACAAAACAACTTCACAACAGCCCCACATCTCCCCCCAAAAAAACCACCAAACCAAAAAATACTCCACCTGATACCTGCGTAGAAATTATAATTTAAATGAAATAATCTGGCAGCAATAAGTCTTTTCTTTAATGAATATATTTGCATTCTTCACAATATCAAACACTTCTGAGAAAGATATCAAAATAGAAGAAAATTATTTATTGAGAGGTTAAGACTAAAAAATTGATGTTGTAGTTCACATACTTAATTGTTGATAGTACCTTAGTGAAATCGCTGTTAACCTGTGTCTTATAAGAGAAAAAGATTGGCAAAATTGATGTTATATGTGCAACACCAGTTTCTACATCAAAGCTATGTTCAACAAGGGAGACTAAAGAGAGTGCTATTTTGTGGCAATCTTGTTGTGGATCCTTGTTTTAAATATAAGGAGTAAAAATATTTAGGATGATGATAAGTGAAAGCACCTGAAATTAGAACCCTTTCACAGAATTAAAAGAGCAAAAATGACTTCAAATCTCTCCTATTAACGCTGTTTAAGTAAAAAGGATTAGTTTTCATAATGATAACTTAAACTTGTGGATCATAAGAATTGCTCTGCGATGCTTATGTTTGGGTTGCAGAGTCCAAATGATCATAGTGATGAGTGTGTATTACAGTTTGACTATTAATTTTCATCAAACTGAAATTTTCCATTTTTGATTGTACTTTCTCTTGGAATATAGTATGTTACAGAGGGATATTTTATTTTTTCTTACATAATTTGTTCCAGTGGCCATAAAGATATTTATTTAATGACATATTAAAGCTGAACAAAATATTTTGGTGCCCCTTGTCCTGAGACAATTCTTTAACCAGCAGGTTGGAGCTATTCATTCCTAATTTTCTGACAAAGTTGTAAGGAATTTTGAAGTTTGGGATTTTTAAAAAAAGTTCATTTCAGACTTGTTAGAAGACAACTAGCTACAGCAATCGCATAACAATGGTAATTACAAGTGTCTGATCAAGTCAGAGGAAGAAACTACATAATTTTTCCCTGCCCCAAACAAGGAATCTCCCTGTCCAAGAAATATCACCTTCTGTGTCATAACATGAATGTCAAACAAGCCTACTCAACTGTTTTTCGGTTTACTTTTTCTGTATCAAAATTCACCTTAATAATTTTGGTTTGGTACATAAAAAATTGAGAAAACAGAGCAGATCGATGTTAAGTTGCTATCCTGGTGTGTAGTGGTTCACCTTTGAAGTACAACATGAATAATTTTTGTAATAATAATTTCTGTGTCAGATAAAATGCTTGTTACATTTTTTTCCAGATTTCTTTTTCACAGTATTGGAAACTGTGGGGATGGAAGTACAGATCTCCTGATTCTATATAGGGGTTTTTAGTAAGGGTTATTCTTGCTTGAATGGCATACCTGAAAACGTAATTATTGATCAAGAATCAGCCTTAGACCAAATTTCCAATTTGATTCCAGGACTGGACTTCTAAAGGCTGCTTTAGGACTTATTTCTGTATCATGTCTTTATGTTTGTACTTCAGGTTAGCTGAAATGCCAGTCCTGATTCAGAAGCATGGAGTTGAATTATGAATGTAACAATGTGCTAACAAAACCTTAATGCTTTTCTGTCAAAATACAACCAGCTGACTTGATGCACTTGCATCATGGTAAATGTCTCATCAAAATTCTTTGCAGACATGATTTATCCAATAATAAGACAAATTATAAGCATTTTACAACAAACTCTGGACAGTAAAATTCAAGGATTTCTTTTTCTTTGAGAAAATCTTATGCAATTTTATTAAGATTAAAAGGTCTCTGGTATAATTCAAATCCAGATATTCATAACACATAGCATTAATTACTGTACTTTTAATTCATCCATTTTATACTTTAAATCAATTGCATATTTTATCATGCACATTCATCAAAGCAAAGCTTAAATGTAAACTTAGGAAAATCAAAGTTAAAGTTTTCTTTAAAGTATATTTAAAATGTATTTTGTTGAAATTCTCTTTTATCCTATTAAAAAGCTCAGACAAGGAGCACAACAATATAAATACATAAATGTACACTGTTATGCCATGCATTTTTTGGCATCTTATTGGCACAGCCCTGTTACCTTGTCCTGTTTGCTGCAATCTGGTAACATATATAGGTAGGAAGCACAAGCTAACTCTGTGCCAACCATAGATTACTCATTATAAAACCCCTGTAATCAAATCTGCTGTGATTTTCTGGTCATAACACTGCTTATCAGGATGAAGACTGAGCTCCATAACAAACAGCTACATACACCTTAAGCCTTTTTCAATGCTTAAAAAATAAAGACTGATTTTGCATCTTGCATATGTGGTAAGAATAAATTTCTTCACAAAGATAACCGAATCTTAACTTTTTTTTCCCCTACACTCTCTGAACAAGCATAAAATTAAATAGATCCAGAGGTTAATTACAAGTTGCTTTGTATCTCTTCCTGGCTGTAAACTTGTAGAGGCAGTATAATAGAGTTTCAAAAATTTTACATATTTAATTTTATCTCATGGATTACTTTAAGCTATTTTGAAGGAGATGGAGCTTTTGTACTGAAGTTTGAGTTGTTTTTGTTGGTTTTTTTGGCAGATAAGTATTTTTTCTTTGGTTTTATATCAAGCAAAACTTCACAGGAAAGTGATATAAAACCATTATTATAATCTATGGGATGCTGTTTTGTGCTTAGGGTTGTTTTGGGGGGGGTGGTTAGTGTTTTTTTGTGGGGTTTTTTGTGGCTTTTTATTTCTTTCTCTTTTTCTTTTTTTGGTTGGCAGTTGGGGTTGGGGTTCAGTTTTTTGGTGGTTTTTTGGTTGATTTTTTTTGGGGGGGTTGGTTCTTTTGGTTTTTTTGGTTTTTGTTGTTTTTGTTTCTTTCATTAGGATTATTTTTTCTTTTGTGGAACAGTACTCACTGGGTTTTGTTTGTTAGTATGTTTTCCTTTACCTGTTCTGTGATCACGCTCAGACAAGAATTTATTTTGCATCCCCATCCCCTGTTCTGTGCATGTATGACTTTGGGAACCATGTTCATATTTCATTTTTGTGTCTTTTTAGTAGTCCTGGAATAATTCATTATTATACTATGTCGGACATCTCTTTCCCACAGCTTCTCATATTCTCATTTTTTTTTCTTTTCCAACACATCTTAGGTGGACAAGAGAAAGCTTCCCTTGTAAGTTGAAGTATACAGAATCTATTTGCTTGAATGGTAGTTATTAATCTTATTACAGCTTTTCAAAATACTCATTCAGGAATTTCTCTTAACTGTGTGAGATTCATGGACTTCTCTTCTTGTATTTTTGGTGCTTGCTCTCCACTTGACTTTTAGATATTTTTGTACTTGGAAGTCATCCAGTAGATTTGCTCTTAAATTCGTCTTCTAAGATACACTCAAAAAATCATTGCCTTTTTCTTTCTCTTATTCTCTTTTACTTCAGTATATGACCTGTAAAAGTAATCAACTGTCTTTGATGCAGCAGTCACAGTTTTGTGATGGTTACTCTGAGGTTGAGTCCTGGTCCAACTTTCCCAGAACTTCTTGGCTATGGTTAAATAAGATAATATCTTGTTTCATGCTGACTGACCTCACTGTATTAGCTTCTTAATAAAGACAAATATGAAGACGTTTCATCTACTTCTGTGGTCTCTTTTGCCCCTGAGTTCTTTTCAAGTTGATAGGGATCTTTCAGTTTAATGTTGTCGTAGCCTGTGAATCAGTCCTAGACAATCCTAGTCCCTCAGAAAAGAACATAGAAATGTGGAATTAAAATTTACTGGTTTTATAATTCCTATATTTCTGCTGTTATGTCTTCTTTAGCCCTTCAGTATTTCCTTTTTGCCTATACCGAAATACTGAGGGCTTGCTGCTCTGCAAGCAAAATGAGTCAAGAGCAGTAGCAATGCAAACCTAAGTAAGGACTACCCCAAAAAGGAGCCAGGATGTTGGACGACAAGTCTGTATCAGGGTCAGGACCAGGGCCAATGGTCAGGATCCACAGTCCAGACAAGGCCTCAGTGCAGAAGCAGATTTTGGGCCAAGCCAAGGGTCCCAAGCCAAGGTCAGCCCTGGAAGGTGCAAGACAGCACAGGCACAGTGGCTGCACAACTGCAATCCAGCATGAGTGAGACCAGTGGGACAGTCACAGTTTAATAACACTTCCCAAGGAAGAAGATACGGATCTTAATTCCACCTCTTTTCACATTTGACCCTGTCTTAGATTCAGCCAGTTCAGCTCTAACTTAGCCAGCCAAACTTCTTGAAGGGCAGTGCATTTCCAACTATCTAGGTATCATGAAGCATTGCCCCATTTGCCTTAGCTTTGTGAAATTTTGTGACTGGCCAAACATTTTATGCTGATTAGCTTCAGTAACCAGCTGACCCATCTAGAAGATGAGGGAAAGACTGTGGATGGAGTCTACCTGGACTTCAGTTAAGCTTTCAATACTGTCTCTCATGGAGAAACTGGCAGCCCATGAATTTGGAGGTGTACTTTTGACCACGTTAAAAACTGGCTGAATGGCAAGGTGGGCCAGAGACTGAAGTTACAACCAGCTGCCAGTCACGAATGGTGTCCCCAGGGTTCAGTACTGAGCCTGGTCCTGTTTAATATCTTCATTGATGAACTGGATGAGAGGATCAAGTGCTTTGCAGACAACACCATATTGAGCTGGAGTGTTGACTTAGGGATCTGAACCGTCTGGATCAATGGTCTAAGGCCAGCAGTCTGAGGTTCAACACAGTGCTGGCTCATGCACTTGGGTCACAGCAGCCCCTGCAGTGCTACAGGTTGAAGGCAGAGTGGTTAGCAAAGCTGCCCAGCAGAAAGGAACCTGGGGCTGCTGGTCCTCAGCCAGCTGAACATGGGCCAGTGTGTGCCCAGGTGGCACATAAGGCCAGTGACATTCTGGCTTGTATCAGAAATAGTGGAGCATGTCCAGAGAAAGGCAACAAGGCTGATGTTATGTCTAGCCAATGAGTCCTGTGAGGAGCAGCTGAGGGAGATGGGGGTGTTTAGCCTGCAGAAAAAGAGGCTCAGGAGAGACCTTACCACTCTCTACAGCTGAAAGGCAGCTGAAGCCAGGTGTGGGTCAGTCTCTTCTCTCAAGCAACCAGCACCAGGACAAGAGGAAATGGCCTGAAGCTGTGGCAGGGCAGGTCCAGGTTGAACATCTGGAAGAATTTCTTCACTGAAAGAGAATTTAGGCATTGGAATGGTCTTCCCGGGGAGGTAGTGGAGTCACCATCCCTGCATTATGCAAGAAATGGCTGGATGTGGCATTTAGTGCTACAGTTGAGTTGCCAAGATGTAGTTCAGTCAAAAGTTCAACTAAATGATCCTATGATTCAATAAAATGAACCTGTAGTAGCACCCGGCTTAGTGCTTTTGCCTACTCCACTTTTGCTTTCTTGTATGCACAAAGATATTTATGCAGAGTTGCTTTTCTTTAGGCTTTTTTTCCTTCTTTTCTTTGAACAAACCTTGCACATATTTTGGGAAACCATAGCTTTAGAAACACTGAGAAAATTTAAAGTATGAGAAATCTAAGAAAATGTTCTTCAGAATATATGAGAAAAGTTTGCTGCCTAAAAAGTTATGGTTTAAAACAGCATATTATGAATTTCAAAGAATGATAGTTGTACATTTCTAATGAAGTCTTCTAATATTTTCAATGCCTTCTATTTGTTTAGTGAATGAAGAGTAATTGAACACAGGTATCAAACGTCATGAAGAATAATTTATAACTCTTTATCTTAATTTAGTAAAAGCTTATACAGCTGCAAAATATCATTTGCCCAACTATGTAAAAAAACATTAGCTTTTTTTCTTTTCCTCACTGGGGTTATTTGGTTTCTCTAGGTATTTAACAAATTAAAAATTAAATTCTTTAAAAATAATATTAAATTTCATTGGCTTAAAATCTTCGGAATATCAAATAAAAGAGACAGTGAGTTGTAATGGGAGTTTTTTCTCATCTATGTAATGTATCTTCATTTATTCCTATCAAATTTTAGGCCTTTAGCTACTTTGACAAGTTAGAAAATGCAAGAATAGGCATACAGTAGTAAAGGACACTGGTACCTGATAGAAAATTTTAAACATAGAGATGTCTGAAGAGAAAGTTCTATTTTTTTGCCCTCTCTCCAAATAAAGGATGTAATTTTCATTTATATCTGCTATTTATAATGATATATAAATGTTGTAGCATGCATATTGTATATTTTATACAAAGTGTATGTTATAAAATTCTAAAATATTTTTATGTCTTTAAATCAAGCTATAATCAAATGTATGGCAATTCATAGCTTTTGTTCTTGGCAATTTTAATTTTCTAAGATGTAATACAGTACTTCAGACTTTAGGATGAAGTGTTATTAAAAAAATTATGCTGGTATCTAGCACAGTCTTCTACTGAAAGGCAAATTGTGGGAAGATTTCTGTACTTTGATAGGTTATCTCTTAACTTTGACCAGTCACTTAAAATGCTGAGTTTATTTTATTTGAAAAATAGCTTTCCTCCATCTGGAACCATGAGAAGTTTTGACCTATGTAAAGATTGTGTGTAGTGTTGAGAGATGATTAATCATTGGGGAAAATGACTTTACCTTGTCTTATCATGAAATGACAGTTTTTGTAGGGATTTCTTCAGCAGCCAGTGAATAGGGTCAATAATCTAACATTGCCTGAAAATACAAAGATCTCAAAGATCTCTAGTATTTTGCAGCGTCCTGCATTTTCTTTCTAGTTTTTGACCCTGCATCTGGCTTTAGTCAATAATATTTCTCCTTTGCCTTTGAGTGGAACATTTTATTACAGAAAATTGTGTAACAGTGTTGCAATTTTAAAATTACATTGAATCATTGTGCTCAATGGGAGGTTTAGTGCATTTCTGTGGAGCAGAACTCTTTCTGTTGTATATTTGCAATTAATGAAGAGAAACCAAAATAAAATGAGACCAGTGTGGGTAATAAAAGCTCTCCTACCTGTGTACTAACTCACGAAGATTGCTGTTCTGAAAGATATTTTCTGGAGGTGCTGAATTAATAAGGTGACAATTCAGAAACTGAGGATCATTGTATGGCTTTGAGGGAGGGTCACAGTGTCCTCCTTTTATGTAGTCATTGCTACTTGCCACTAAAGATAGTGATGTGAACCTGTGAGAAATAGCAAATACTTTTTAATCCAAAACTGTAAGGTCAAAACGGACAAAAAGTATTCTGAGATGATGAGCTATTAGATTAATTTTCTGCTTGTAACCCAGTTGTAAGCTCTCTTGCAATTTTAGAAGAACTGGGATAGAGTATTCTCCAATCTAATGCTGGCTTTGGAGGCTGGTCTGAAGTTGAGAGTGAGACACAGCTCACAACCTTCTACTATTTTAACAAGTAAATCCTGCCAGTGTGTAGAATATTTGGGTCCTGTGTTCCTTACTGAGATGATAACTAACATGTGACAGAGTGACTTTGCTTCTTCCTTTTTTTTGCCTAGGTTATTGACGTAGAACAAGATGAGAAGAACAGATTTTTTTTCTGCTCAATGGCTGAAAAAAACATGGAAATAATAATATCATTCTGATAAATAATAATAAAAATAATAATAATTTCTGCTCTGAAATATGAGTCAGTTTAAAGTTCTTAACAATAGAATCTTTTTTATTTAAAGTTGATTATTTTAGTTTTATAAACTTCATTAACATAATTGAAGTAACACTCTAGATATTAATCCCAATTCAAGTCATATTCAAGCAAAAACCCAATTGCCCCTTTTTTCATCCATTGCCTATTTCCAAAAAAATTAAACATACATTCATAGAGGCTTTATTTCCGCTTACTTTATTTAATTCAACAAGTATTTTTTCAGGTTTAAACATTATAAATCCAGGAAAAAAAAATATAGCAGAAAAAAAAAGGAGAAAAACAAATATAGCTTAAAATATCAATTAAAAGACATCTACTCCATCAGCACACTCTCCTTAGATCACGTTTGCCATTTATTGGTCAGGTAGATGAAAACCCTTTCTAAATCAAATTTTACTAAGATATGTAGAAGGTCGTCAGAGGATAGTATACTACAGAGCGTTGACTGAATTTTTGATACACATAACTTGACTCAGTGGATTTTTAGAAACATTTGATCATTTCCAAAACCACTCCTACTCACAGAGAAAGCTTAGAAAAACCTAAAAGCTGGAATCTAAACTCATCCAGCCACCATTGAAACCAGAGGCAAATTGTTCACTCTCAGGGGTATTAAGCTTGAGTTGAATATCAAGCCTGGCTTGAATTTTTCTGGTACCAAAGACCATGCTCATACAGTCAGACTGGTTTCAGTATTTGAATTACTGTTTCAAGATTATTTTCTGTACTGTACACAGTGCTTTGTCAGATGCCTTTGGAACTGCTCTGGATAACTACAGCATTGTAAAGTGTAGATATGCTGTAAAAAATCTGACAAAGAGAAATGTCTAATGTCTGAAAGAATCCTTGATGAATTTCCAGGTTATGTACTGCATACTATTTTTTCCTGTTATTCTGTCCATGGAGGTTTACATTATCTCTCCTACATGACAGTAACCCCGAGCATGTATTCCTTTACCTTTTGTGATAATGGATGAGAATTAAAATTTTGAATGTATAGAATAGTAAATGCACATTACTAGTAAACATTCAGAAAAAAAAAAAAAAAGAATGATCAAATTTATATTCATTCTTTTATCGCTTACCAAAATAATTTGTAATTCATAGTAATTATCCCATTGCTGACTTTGTACAAACTGCAAGAACAGAGATAATAATCTCAATTATTTGAGAGAAGAGAACAATTTTCAACTTATCTATGATTTATGTGGTCAAAAAAACTTTTGTTCATTTACTCCTAAATTCTGAGGATGAAAGGTAGAGTTTAGTTCTGTATCTTAAGTGGCTGGCTTTTAAAATGAGAATCTATCTATCTATCTATCTCTTTTTTTTTAAAGCATACTTTTTGTAGGAATAAGGATTGCAAAATAGAATTGAAACTATTCATATTAAATATGTTGTTGTTGGAGTTTTTTACCAATTCTTCCATGAGGTTTTGAGAATGTCATTAATAATAACTTGCCATTTTATATTGGAACCTTGAAGCCTTAATTATTGATAGAGATAACAAACTCCTCAGGTATGCTAAAAGCATTGATGGAATTGGCTGATAATTCCTCTTGTGTCCAGATTACCATGTCATTCCTCAAGGCAAGACAAATGAGTGTTTTATTTTGCCTCTTTGCTGTACACCATACATAAAAGCTACCAAAGAAGTTGTATTGTGATGCTGGCTGGCAACCAAGGCCCTCACAGCCACTCAGTCACTTCCCCATTAGGGGTGGAGGAAATAATTGGATGAGTAAATGAGTGAGATAAAGACAGTAAATGTGCTGCAAACAAAGCAAAACAAAGAATTAATTCACCTCTTCTGCTGGGCAGGTGGTGTTCAGCCACCTCCAGGGAATCCAAGGCTCCATGATACAGAATGGTGACTTTGGAAGACAAAAGCCATCACCGAATATCCTGCCTTCCTTCTTCCTTGAGCTTTATGTGCTGAGCATGACACCACATGATGTGGGATACCCCTTGGGTCAGCTGAGGTCAGCTGTCCTGGCTGTGTCCCCTTCTGACTCTTGTGTATCCCAGGCTCACTAATGTGGTGATGTAGAGTAAAAAAGCCATTTTTTCTGTGTAAGCACTGATCAGCAATAACAAAACTCCTGTATTCTTACCATGGTTTTCAGCACAAATCCTAACTATAGCCCTTTACTAGCTGCTGTGAGGAAAAATAACTCTACCCCAGACAAAACCAGCATGGAAGTAAAAATGAAATTTTGGTGAGTGTATTTCAATATATATATGATATTCTGGAAGAGCTACAGCAAAAAAAAAAAAAAAAAGATTTATGGAATAAAAGTGGATTATAAAATATATAAATTTAATACCATTGACTATTAAGGCATGCAAACATATAATAGACTATTAGTCATTCATACTTTGTGGCTCCAGATTTTAGTTTTCAGACATGAAGTAGTTATTTTCTTGTTTATCAAATAGGAATGGAAAGACATAAAACACTTATGTCAGAATTTTCCAAAGCACTATCTTCA
>VRYO01001589.1:8791950-8844328 GCA_009812075.1 Sialia sialis
TGAAATTACTGTATACTTTTTTCACAGTGATGAGAGTATTTTGTGCTACATAAAGCAAGTAATTGTAGTGCACTTGATAAAGAAAAATTTAATATTTAGGTTTCATTTTTGAGCCATAATTAGAGACCAAAAAATTTTTTTAGATATTTGTTAGATATCTAGAACTGTTAGATACTTTGTAACAGGAAACATTTAAAAACATAAAATGTAAATAAATGTAACTCTAAGGAGCTTAATGAATTATCAAATTGACTCTATTACATTGTTTAGTGAATCTAATACCTTGTTTAAATGAAAGTGTCATTGTAGTTCTGTTTGAGTTCTTGACTGGAAAGAGGTTAATATTTACATATGTAAGTTTATCTTTATCATAATAGAGAGGCAAAGTACTCATTCACTGCAATCTTGTTCAGTTTAAAAACTTCACGGAATCATAAAATTATTTGGCTTTGATGGGGTTTTAAAGATCATCCATTTCCAGACCCCCACCATGGCCAGGGATATCTTCCACAAGATCAGGTTATTCTAAATGCCAGCTGGCCTGGCCATGAGCACTCCAAGGGATTTGGCGCTCATAGCTTCTCTGGGTAACTTTTTCCAGAGTCTCAACACCCTGACATCTAATCTAAATCTCTTGTCTTTTAGTGTAAAACTGTTTCCCCTTGTCTTATCTCCATATGCGTGAGTGAAGTGTTGTTCTCCTTTTTTTATAAGCCGTCTTTAGGTATTGGAGCGTCATAACGAGGTTGCCAAGGAACCTGCCTTCCCCAGTCCGAACAACCTTTGATCTCTGACATTGTATGAGGAATGCTCTGGTCTGCTGACCATCTTTGTGACCCCTCTTCTGTGCCACAGCTTGTCACTCAGCCCTAGAAAAGCTGCTATTTTTTTTACAGCATGTTTCCACAGGGAATTTTTAGGGTCTTTTGTCTAGCCTCTGGGGAATGCTTGTCAAGGCCTTCTTGGAGGTCATTCTTGCAATTTTTGGTTACATTTGAAAAGTATTCAGAACAAATTACTGAAGGAATGAGATCTCCTGTGTTGTGCATTTTTAATCTAAGGCTGATGTTACCACTAGGAGAATGAGTAAATGTCTGAAGAGACTGCTGTATCTTGTTACATTTAAAACTGTAGGTGTTGGAACCTGAAGCATGAACATCCAATACTTTTTAGTAACCTAATGGCCACTGAAAAAAGATATGTGCATCTGTAGATAAGACATATATGCATAATATCTTTCTGTAGAAAGTTAACACATGTCTATATAATAATACTTTGCTTTGAAATCAAGGCTTTCAAAGTCTTTAATCACATAGTTTACATAAGACTGAATAGATGGTTAATTTCAGATTCCAAATGCATATAAAGCAGGTCAGGTCAGCATATCTGGAGTAGAACCGATATTATAACAAGGGAGATGTCATGTTGCTTGTATTACTACATGAAACATCTGTTTTACCAGCCCTTCCTCCTGCCTAATACTGCTTCTTGATTAAACACTTCCCATATGCTGAGCTAAATTAGGATGCTAATGTATCTGGTAATTGTTTATTCTTATTACAATATTTTGAAATCTGATTTATAGTTACTGCCAGTCTTCTTTGCTATTGTGATAGAGCATGTGAAATTCTGAATTCCCTGTGTCATATTTCAAGTAAAACAATAAATATGACCTCCAAAGCTGTGGAAACTGTAGTTTTAATGATCCCAACAGAGAAAATAGAAGAAATCTTGTTGATTCATTCTCATTCGGTAAAGAAAGAGTAAATTTTATCAAGTAGAAATTTGAATCTTAACTCTAGAGGTTATATATAGAACGCAAATGCATCAACCACATTAATGGACTCAGTTACTCTTCAATTATTTCTGCAGAAAGATGTCAGTATGTGTAAGTTTTGCAGTATATAATATCCTGATAAGTTGAGAAGTTCCAGAGTTAAGTTGTATCCACTGAGAGTGCTCAGCTCTGTAGTACAGACATGTCTGGTGGTTGAAGCATCTTTGATGTCCTCAAACCTGCTGTTGGAAGAAGTTAAAAAGTCCAAGCTGGACTAGAATATTTCCTCACTTTTCTCTCTTCTATGTGACTTCAAACATTTTTTTCTGCTGTTAGTCTCATGGAATACTCGCCATTTCCTCTAGCTGGTGATTCCTTGAACTGGGATGCAGCATGAGGAACTGTCCATGTAAAGTCTTACTTTGGTTATATCCTCTTAAAATTCTTTTTGAAACAGAGAGGGTATACTGACAATGTACTAAGAATATATTGAGAGAGACGGGCATCGTTTATGTTGATCCTAAATTTATTTGTCATAAATATCATTTTTATAGATGTTTAGTTTATACTTTTATTTCAGAGGGAACACTGTGAGTGTTTTAAGAGAAATCCTGATAATTACTGCATAACTTCACCAAAGGTTTTGCATAATTGATACTTATAAGTTTTGCAAGCTTTAAATAGGAATATTGTTTTCCACTTTCATTGATGTCATTGTTTTGAAATTTTTAAACTCTAAAATGAGAATTGAAATGATAGTTAAAATACACTCAGTCTGTGAAGGAGCTTTGAACGTAAAGAGAAATAATTCAAATTTGATATGATAAAAATGGAACAAAACAGAAGGTGCAAAAAGCAAGAAACACCTTTTAACACCTTAGATAAACGAAGCTTTATACCACCCACAAAGACTACAAACTAGACATGGGTCTTTCACGAGCATACAAGAGTCTTTCTCTTCAAAATTAAACTTGTGAAAGATCAGGCGTGTGACTGGGTGAATAGAAATGATGTATCCAGGAAATGCTTGCAGAGGCTTCAAGGTTTAAATATATTTTGAAAGTGATAAATCAATGATACTTTCTCATCTCATGTTATGC
Organism: Sialia sialis; assembly: GCA_009812075.1. Taxonomy (NCBI): domain Eukaryota; kingdom Metazoa; phylum Chordata; class Aves; order Passeriformes; family Turdidae; genus Sialia; species Sialia sialis. Next base: position 8,794,828 of record VRYO01001589.1, read on the forward strand.
ATCTCAGTAGCAATGGATTATGCATCATAGCAGTGGATAAAGCAGAAATCTGACAGGATTCTGACAAAGATAAGGGTCTTTGACAGGAATTTATTTGGGCACCTTTTAATTTATTTTGAGTCTGAATGATAAATGTTGGAGCTAAAATAAATATTAATACCTAATTTTTAGGTAAATTCCAAAATACTGCCAGGTAAAGGCTTTAAGCATACTGATATGTGTACAAGTATATACATCTGTGACCTGAAGTCCCTGGTGTCTCTGAACCAATAGAGGCAACAAATTGTTATACTAATTTGATAGATTTATTCTCCTATTTCTTTTTTTTCCCCCATCTGGAAAGATAAAATCAGGCAGGTTTGCTTTACAGGGAATTTGATTTATTTTGTCATGACAGCGAGTCATGTGAACACCATCTGTTGCATTTGACAGTTCACTGGGGAAAATTAAAGGTAAAACCTGGGCCATGTTTAACAAGGCCTGTAGACATCCAGAAAGATGTGTTGTGTTCCAGACATAGGATACCTAAGTCCTATTTAAAGAGATTTCTCTGGATAAAAAAAGAGGCTGAAACACTCTGTCCTGATATTGGTGTGAGAGTGTGTTGACAGAGTAAAGTAGCAACTGAGAAGAAAATTTTTGCAAAGGTTGTCATCCACTGGGGGAGATCACTTAGTTCTGTGCTATGACTAAGATTTAATTCAGCATTTACTGATGTCCCAAAGTACTTAGGCATTTTGACTGTAAGTATATCTGTAAAACGAGATGGCTTTACTCCAATGTAATATGTCATGTCCTTAAAACAGGGTAGCAAAGATAAAAGCTGTAATACAAGGTGGAGAATGTTATCACAAGGTTCATGTTTAGTAAATTTAGGATGTTGAATAGCCACATCAGTCCTGCTGCTTAGGTTTGTGTTTTAGTGATACAGTAGTCCAAACTGAATCTCATGCATTAACACAGCTACAGTTCTCTGCTTAAAGTAGTAAATATTTGGCTATTCTTTTTTCTCTGGAAAAAAATGGAAGAAATATTAGTAGGGAGAGAATTTACTTTAAGAAACATCTGTGTAGAAGCAGGTTGCTTTTGCAACAAGACAAGGTTTTTCACTAAAACTGCCTTTCAATGTTGACAGTTTTCAAGTAAATAAAAGATTAAACTTTCAGAGTAAAATATATGGAAACTAGCTAGTATAAGCTTTTTCTGAAAGCCTTTATTCATACACAAGAAACTTTATCAAAGTGAAATTAGCAGGATTGAGTTCTGCTAGAGAGAGTTTTAGGGATGGTGAATTCCAAGTACTATACATGGACAAAAATTGAGGTGAACGGGTGTTTAACTTGTCTCGCTTTTGTATTTAGAAGAAATATTTAAGTAGGGCCTCATATTTTTAGTTGTCTTCAAATAATTTTTTGATATCATGATTTTTCTTGATGTAGTTTAAAGGAAAAGTATGCAAGACAATAAGTGATGTTAAGAAGACGTGCAAAAAGATGATTCCTGTATTCTTAAAATATGCTAATTGGAAAAAAAAAGGCAAATGTTGAAATATATTGTAATTATTGTAGTTTCTCTGCTTCTCTACAGAAGAACCTATGCTCAGGTCAAGAACTTTGGTCTGAAATAGTGTACTGTCAGTTGTATTTTTGTAGTGCTGTCATGGTTTTTTAGTTCTTTAAAACTTCTCTTGTAAATTTTTGGATTTCTATATAAATGAATTGTCCCTGAAGCTGCCAGAATAGACATGAAGATTTATAACTCTTAAAATCTGTATGTATCTTATTTGTGTCCTTTTGGTGCTGTATTAAATTTGAAAGTACATCACTGTGTAGGAAAACCAGCTACTTTTTACATCTAATCTCTCATCACCTTTCAGCTGTAATGCTGTCATCTGTAATCCACTCAGAATTGTGCAATTTATTTTGTACAGTTAAAATATTCCAATTAACTTTCTTGTTTTATTTTAGATTCAGGAAGATTGATCTGTCCTTTCCTTAAAGACTTCCCAAAAATCTTTTAACATGGAAAATATGATCCATAAATTCCTTTCAGTTCTGTTTTTTTTGTGGATGAAGCAGAAAGGCTGGAGGCATATAACTGTAGTGGGCTGGCCTGTGCAGGGTGTCAGGCAGCCACCAAAGTCTTCTGTCATCCTCCTCCACAACTGGATGGGGAGAGAAAATACAACCAAGAGTTCATGAGTTGAGATAAGAACTGGGAAAGATCACTTACCAAATACGATCATGGGAAAAACAGACTGGAAGTAGAGACTGCATTTATTACTAACAAAATTAGAGCAGGGTAATGTGAAGTAAGACCATATGAAGACCTTCTCCCACCCTTCCCTGCTTTCCAGCTCTACCTTCTCCCACCCTACCCTGCTTTCCAGCTCTACCTTCTCTCCCACCTGCACAAGGAGATGGGAATGTGGGCTATGGTCAGTTAATCACAGGTCATTTCCTCTGGCAGAGGAGTCCTCCTCTGCTCCAGCATGATGACCTTCTCATGGCAGGTAATTCTCCAATGTGAATCCATCCCATAGGTAGCAGTCTTCCCCAGACTGCTACAGCATGGGTCGCTCTTCCATGGAATGCAGTCCTACAAGGACAGGCTGCTCCAGACTGGTCCTTTACAGGGTCACAAGCCCTACCAGCAAACCTGGTCCAACATGGGCTACTCTCTCCACACGTCTGTGGGACCCTGCGTGCGCATCCCTGCGGTTCTCCATGGGCTGCAGGGTCACAACTGCTTCCCAGTGGTCCACACCATGGGCTGCAGGGGAATCTCAGCTCCAGTTCCTGGAGCACCTCCTCTCCCTCCTTCTGCAGTGACCTTGGTGTCTACAGAGCTGTTCCTTTCACATGTTCTAACCCTGATTTCTTCTGGCTGCAATTATAACTGCACAGTAACTTTTTTTAAGTCTGTTATCCCACAGCTGTTACCACCATTTCTAATTGGCCCAGCTGTGATTAGAAGCAGGTCCATTTTGGAGCTCCCAGGGATTGAATCTTCTGGACATGGAGGAATCTTCTCACAGAAGCTGCCTTTGTAGCCCCCTGCCCCTGCTACCAAAATCTGGCAATGCAAACCCAACACAGTCTTGATGTCAGTTTTTTCTATTTGCAGCTGTACACATCCGTGCATATGTGCAGTATAAAAGCACATGTGTGTTTGGGTTTTCTGTAAATTCAGTGTAAATTCAGGAGAGATAATGTTCAAACTGTTTTGAGTTTTCAGAGTACCCTAATTTTGGATATTTATATACATAGTATCACTTAATTATCTGAGAGTCTGGGAAGAATGGAGGGCAAAACGAGTAGAACAGTATAGGATACCTTGTCTTTCTATTCTTCGATGAAAACAAAAAAATAGAATTTGAGCCTCATTTGCAGGAGCACATATTCTTCTGGCTACAAATGCATTGTTCAGTATTTTTGTGGTTTTGAGATTATCTTCAGTCAAAGTAGTGGTTGGTCAAAAGTTATACTCAATCATCTTGGAGTTCTTTTCCAATCTAAGTGCTTCTGGGACTCATAAAATTATTCCTGCTCAATTGTTCCACTATCACAGTTGGGTTCTTGCCTTTTGTTTATTTTAAATCCTACTGCAGACATATTTTCTTATGGAGACTTTTTTTCCCTCATGCTGTCTTAATCTTACAGTAGTGCATTGTGATGATTTCAGAAAGTGACTTTGTGAAATGTTTTTTTCCTGCCTGAGGAAAATTTTGGATCCTAGTGTTGCAATAAAAAGAATGACTGACTGGGGGAAATCAATCATTTCCCACAGAAGAAAAGCTTTTTTTTTTTTTACCATAAATGAAAATAAATAATACACCAAATAAATAAAATATGTGGGGATTTTTTGTTTTAATAGTTTCACCTGGTTCAAGAAAAAAAATGGTAAAATATATTGGCATTCAGGCAATGGAAGTGTATGCATGGAAAATGTAAAGAGTTATTTTTAGAGCTGCATGTCTAATATGCTTTTTTCTTTACTTTGCAGTGACCCAGGGTGGGGATGCAATTGCATCTGATACATGTCCTGATCCTGGAATTCCTGAAAATGGGAAGAGGGTAGGGTCTGACTTCAGGTAGGCACATTTAGTTTTCTATATGATCAAGAGAAGTTATTTGCTGTTACATTTATACAGAACCTGTGTGCTAGTTTGAAAGGAAAGCAATGAAAGTCAGAACTAAAATTTTTTTTTTTTTTAAATCAGTACATTTAAAACAGGAATTTTAGAGCATAATAATCTTATCTATGGAGAAGAAGCAGAACTCCATGGACAGCATACAAGAAACAAAGAGTATTATCTGTTTTCTAACTTTTTAAAAGCTGTTTAAAAGCTTGGGAACATAGCAGATTCAGTGTCTGACACTGTGATGAATGCCCTCTCCATTTTTTCCTGTTTCCACCTTTTGTTATATTAAAAAAAACAAAGACAAGGTCAAATGGACCCCTATGGATAAAGCAGGAAATTTATTCTTTCCCCATTGAGGAAAAAAGGCAGACACTTGAAGGTGCAATAGAGAAAAGGGTCAAAGGAAAGAGATGGGTGCTTCCAGCTCATGCAGAGATTTATCAATTGCTCAGCAGAGAATGGACAGTCAGACCTAAGAGACAGGAAAAATTCAAAGGAATTAGAAGCAGTGGTGCAAAGTTCTCTGCAACACTAGAAAGCAAATTAATACAATTTGCCTCCTGAATCAAGGCTCTTACAGCCTGACAGGAAAAATAAACCAAAATTCTATTCTTTTTCTGACATACTTTTTGAATTTTTCCCCATTTATCTTCAAAGGAGTTTGAGAAGTTATAAAGAACCCCAACATTAAAACATTTGGTTATATGCAAAGCCACGGCTTCATTAGTGGCAAGGCAGCAGTTCAATGTGTTTTAAAAAAATAATGGATGGAGATAACATTTCAATTAATAGGCTAGAGACACAAGTTTTCTAAATGTTTGCTGATGTCCTCTTCTGTGTGCTCTGATTTAACTTGTCAAGCACATCTACTGCAAATGAAATTGCGTGATACAAAAATGCGGTGTGTATTTGCTGTCCAAAGGGCTGCTATTTTAGGAAAAGAAATGCAATTTCTACTTAGGACTTTATTAATGTTTGATGTATTGCAGAGAGAAGCATCAGGCAGTAGAAGACCAGGTAAAAATGAAATGCTAAGACATAACTCTTTCTCAAGAGGTATTAAAGTGCCTCTGTATATTCATCCAAGGAACACCTTTATACTTCCACTGTTATTTTGGAGAGTATTTTACTTTCCTTCTTGTGCACTCATGCCTCAGTATCCCTCCTCTGCTTCAATCTCTCCACTATAGCCCTAAATGATGTAGAACATGCCACTTCTGAATTATTCCAAATAAAATACTTAGTTGAAAGAATTAGGGTCAGTATCTAGGATCACTTTGTTATCAGTAGAGAGAAAAAAGCATCTCTGGATAGAATTAATTGGCAAGACTAGAGGCAACGGAAATAAGGAGGGACATGGTAAATTTACTACTAGAATCAAATTTTCATTAAAAATTCATGTTTTCACTATGAGGATAGTAAGACATTGAAGTTTGAGAGAATTTGCAGAATCTCCATCTAGGGAGGCATTCAGAACTCCCCCAAGCAGGTCTCTGAGCCCTCTCTTCCAACTGGGCTTGCTTCAAAGGGACTAGATGATGTCCTCTTCCAATCTAATTTATTCTGTGAATCTATAAATGTCATACAGATTTTGTGTTAATGGTATACTGTTGGCCAAACAGATTTTCATCTAGTTCTGGTCCAAATCAGTGGCATATGAACAATTGTTAAGAAACAGCAACAGGTCTAAGAGTACTGATAAGCTCAGAGGGTAAGAAAGAAAATTACTTCTTTTCACCTCCAGGGTGTAGTCTTTAAATTGAAAGAGAAACAGAACTAAAATTGTTTTGGTGAAACAGGTTCAAAAATTCAAAACCCAAACATGGAAGAGCTCAACAACAATTTACCAGCAATGCTAAAAATATGAAGAGGAAAAACCCAAAAGAACCTTAAAGCCCAAAAGTACATTTTAAGATATCCAAGGGAACACAATGTGAAAGAACATTGCAAATCACAGATAACTATGTTTTGAACACACTCTTAGGAATGAATGTGGGTTAAAGGTATCTTAAATGCCTGGAGCTTACTTACGAGCAATGTTTATGATCATTAAACTGACAGGGTGAGGCCCTTTCCCTCTGTCCTTCATCCTAATCCAGCCTCTTATTTTCATTTCGCAAAGTGTGTCTTGCTGTTCATGGGGATAAAGGATTGCGTAAGGCCTTCTATGAGCAGCATCATATAATATAAGATAAAACATTTTGTATACTTTGATCACATTAATTGTGTGCATGTTTTGGGGCCTCCAGTTTTGAATTTTATTTGAGCAAAATGGTAAGTTTGTTTTCCGCCTAAATATTATTCATTATCTGAAGACTCATTATGCAGCAGCAAATGTTTTTCATGTACTTGAAAGTTTGTTGGTATCTATTTAAAACATATCTATCTTAAACTTAACTGTCTAAATTTAGATGCACATTTAAATAGAGAATTTGGCTGTAATTTGGTTTTTGTATTTCTGAAATGACAAATCAAACTCTTCCATTGGAGAAGCAGAAATAATATTTGCTGCTGCTTGCATTCCCTTAGTGTAATAAAACTACTCTAAAGAGTAAAGAAAGGCAATGTGCTGTTTTTTGTTTTTTTTCCTTTTCTAAGAGGCAAGTGTAAACACCAGAAGGAGTTATTGTTCTTGTCAGGAGAATGACAACTGTGAATATTAATCTGAGCTAAAACATGTGAAAATGCACATTATTCAAAATCTTTTGCAGTCTACTGAAAGACATGTTAAGTGGGATTGATGGAAAGGCAGAGGGTTTATTTTCAAGACAGCCTGAGACCCAACTGATTCAGTGATGACAAGTTCTTTGGAAAGGGTTTCATCATTTTCAGCATAATAATGGCATTCATTCTAATATCATAAAGCAAACAAAAAGGTATTGAAATCTTAACCTTTTCATTCTGTCTTCCTGCTACACTTCTACTGTGCTCATTTCAGGAAGTAGGGAGATGATTTTCAGTGATTTTAAATAACCCAAGAGATACACGGATTCATTTTGGGGGAGAAATGACAAGTCAGACTTGGCTAGAGTAATGAGAACATAATCAATACAATTTTGATGTCAATATCACATTTTATATTTATGTGAGATTGCAAGCCAGTAGATATTTTAAATGAAATCTGAAATGGATCTAAGTAATATTTTTTCAGCTCTTTTTAAATACTGTATTGTATATGTGGTAATGTGAAAGTGCAGTCATTTTCCACAGTTTTGCCAACACTTGTAAAACTAATGGCTTTTAAATCTCCAAAAGATATTTCAAAAATTAAATTCTTTGTTAGCATTTTTAAAAAATGGCTTCTTCTAGTCTAATTCTAGCCTTCTTTATAGTTCCACAAATTATGTTTTGATGAAGTTCAAATCTAAAATAGAAAAAGTGAGGAAACATTTCTTCCTCATGTTTAAAGTTTATAGAGAGAAGTAACAAAGCAAAACACAAGACTTCCAGTTCCTATAGATTTGCTCAGTGACTAGGGAGGTGGACATGCAAAAAAAAAAAACCAAAAAAACCCCCGAACAAACCAACAAAACCTTCTCAAGCACAATTAAAAACATTCTTTTTTAACTAGTAGATCATAAATGAACCAGTAATTTTCTTTGAAATCACATACTAAACAAGCTATAAGACACCTTCAAAAGGATGTCTCCTTTTTAAATGAGAAACTGTCAAGCTTAATCAATGGAGCGACTCAGAACCTTGGATGTGTGAATAGTTTCATTGCAAACTGTGATCCAGATGCATCCTCTCTCCTCATAGATTCATAAAGAGTTTGGAGTACTTTGTGTCCCTACCTTGCTCTTTCATGTGACATTTTTTGTTGTGTTTGTTCTTTATTGTGTTGTATTCAGCAAATTTGTGTCCATTCATTTGTGTTCAGCCATTCCAAAAGATTATAGGCACAGTGTAGAACATATGAAGTTCACATTAATTGTCCTTAGTTCCTTAGATTCAAGGTATTTCCAGAGCCTTAGGAAAAAAAACCCCAACCTTCTGAAATACGTGCTATAATACTAGAATATTATTGAAACAAATTGAATCATCATAAGTGTATACTTTAGTGTGTAATGTTTTATGCATACATTAATAAAAATTTTAAAAATATTTCTGCAATGATAAAACCCCAACCTAAACATAAAATCCTTAGACATAAATTCTATTCCTTCTATTCTTTTCCCCCATCCCCTTCTTTCTTTCTGGGGGGAATATTCAGGTATTTTATCAGTATTATAAATTGCTGCTTCAGGTGTCCAATAATTAGACACTGTTTTTTGTGTGTGCATAGATTTGCAATTCTCCTTACATGCCTTGATAGCAGCAAACTTGAGGGAAATGTTGGTTTTCACATTGCTTCACGCAACGTTACCCATGTGGGATTGTCTTTATTCAATTTTTAAATACTTTAGTTCTCAATTTTCATTTATCACTGCTAGGTAACCACTTGGGTTTTTTCCACCGTTTCTTTAGGAAAAGAAATACAGAAACCCTAACTCTAGAAAATAGGAGTAAATGCCATTAAAAATAGATGTTTATGGCATTACAATATCAGATTATTGAGAAATATTTTCTTTACCAATAAAATAAACTAATTATTTTATTAATTTAAGGTATTTATGTAGAAAATACTCAGTCTCTATTTCTGAGGGTTTTAGGAATGTTCTGAAGATTATTAAAATCATAAAATAAACTCAATTTTAGAAACTTACATCCCTCTTCAAGAGTTTTATGCATTTTGCATGAATTGTGGAAGCAAAGGGCTCAAGAACAAAAAGATAGGAAAAACTGGGTTTTAAGACTTTTCTAGATTTGAAGCATCATACTATAATGTTAAAATTCACCAAAAAAACCCCCAACAAAAAAACAACAAAACCAATTATATTAAAGCTTCCTGAAAGAGTAAAAAGGAGTATAGAAATACACAATAATGTTGATAAATAATACAGTCAGTGTTTGTGATATTCTCTGAGAAACTAAGAAGAATACTTGTCCATGATGGGTGGGAATGAGCTGAGTGATAGAGAATGACATTATATGCAGTTCTTCAAAGCACAGTTTTAAGCTTCCTGACTGCCATATAGCAATCCCCTGGTGTTCAGGACTCAATAACTTACAGAGACTAAACTAAGAAATCTGCTTTACTGAGTTCACTAAGTTCACGACATGAGACTATCTAATATAGATTTAAAAGTGCAAGAAAATTAAAAACAGAAACATTTAATTATGACAGGGAACAAAGAAGGTCACAAATAATAAATGGAGCCAGATATGCAAATACTGTTTAAGAAAACTCTTAAACAGTTTTTGAAAATTTTCATAATAATTGGGCAGCATAAGTAGTTCCAAAGGGACACGTTTTAGTGTTACAAGCATAACAGTTAGATTTCTGTCCTAAAAATATTTATAGTTTAATGTTTAAGAGGAGATTTCAGCAAGATCGGGAATATTTAATGAATTATTGCCATTGTTTGAAATAAATATTTCCTGGTTGTATATGTTGAAAAATTAACATATTTAATTGCTTATACTCTCATTTGAATAAATAGAACAATGTTGAAATTCTTCATTAAGTAAGCTGCTGCCTGAAAAAAATGTGTTTATTTTTTGATAAAATATATATATATACATATTAACTGAACTCATATTGCAAAAGAACAGACTTAGTGTCACAATTATTTGTGTTCCCTAAAAGGTGGGCAAACTGAATAATAGACCTTTTCCCTGGATTATACACTGTTTTTTATGAATGCAATATTGATGAAATAGAATTTTCTGCCTGAATTTCTTTGTTTGGATCTTGAAATATTGTCAATATTTGCATTTGTTTGAGGATGCTGATAATTAGATATATTTAATTCCTTCCTTCTTTCTCCCCTTTTTCTCCTAGGGTGGGCGCAAGTGTACAGTTTTCCTGTGAAGACAATTACGTGCTGCAAGGTTCCAAGAGCATCACTTGTCAGAGAGTGACAGATACACTGGCTGCCTGGAGTGACCACAGGCCAATTTGCAGAGGTAACTCTATTCTTTGGAATTTTTTTGTGAAGTTTGGAAGGGTAGTTTATAGTTTCTGCTCTAGTGAAACTCAAAACTAAGCAAACTAAATCAGGGAACTATATCTCATGTATATGTGTATATATGATTATAGATGTACAAAGATTTTTATGTAGATTGAAGCATGCAATCGAATGTGTACACAAAGTGTCAATTTAGGGTGCTAATTTCTTTTAAATAGTCCTAATTTCAGTCTTCCTTTTATCATGATAAACTTACTTTCAGAAGAACTAATTAAGTTTTCAGGTTCTTTTTCTAAATTAATTCCCAAATATGAGATTCTCCATCTTCCTATCAGTCCCAGATATTTACTCAGTCCTGATTTTTCAGTGAATTCCTTTCTGTTCATCAATTTTGCTCAACTTTAAATAAAACATGGTCTTTGAACTTAATTCTAAATGTTTTTGCATCTAGACCTCCTGGCTTTAAATTCCTGCTGGCCTTGCTTTCATGGAGGAACGGGGAAGTGGCTATTTGTTGCTTTGTGGTTTTTCCCATTGCAATCTACTGTCGACAATAAAGCCACAGAAAAGTATACAAATGCTGCCAAATTACATCAGAACTGAGGTGCATGGGAAAAAATAAAGAATGGCTCTCTATGTACAGAACTTTTTATCTCAGTGGAAAAATTATTTCGACTTGCACATTTAGACTGTACATGCCAATGAGAGTCTTGACCCTTGAAATGTCCTTGCCTTATATTCTTCTAGAATCAGACAACCTAACCAGGATAATCATGGCAGACTACCACCATTAATTGGAAAACAAAAGAAATAATAAAAACTGTAAGAGATACTTTTATTGTCATTTTGAGGTAGGTCAAAATGATACTTCTTGTACACACAAAATCTTAGACCAGAATGCTCGTTACCAGGGCAGCAAATGATATTGGTTTAAGAAACACTGGAGAATTTGTAACATCTGAACTTAAACTTTTTTTTTTTTTGTTCAAGAATGAGCTAAAACGTAATCTCATTTATATAAAACTCATATGCTTTTCTAGAAAGTTTGCATTACTTAGTTACTTTGCAATTCCAATTTTTCTCCTGCTGCCAGGAGAAGTTGCTAATGCTGTGGCAGTTCTACAATATTTATTTTAAACAGAGCATCCTGTCTAAAGCAATCTGGTTTGTTGGTTATTTTAGCTAGAACATGTGGTTCTAATTTACGTGGACCGAGTGGCATTATCACGTCACCAAATTATCCAGTTCAATATGAAGACAATGCACACTGCGTGTGGGTCATTACATCAACTGATCCAGAAAAGGTAAGCTTTTTCTTTTCTCTCAAAAGAAACCATCAAGTTTTGGATTTGTCTTAAAAATCTCATACATGTTTGCACAAATGCATGAAAACACGCAAGTCTGAATGTTCATTTAAACACAAAAATGAAAGGAGTAGAGTTGTTATGAAAATACATTGGGCACTAGAGGGGAAAAAGTAGTATATATGAAAATGTCCACTCAGAGTAATAGGTCTAACTTAAAATTTTCAAGTTTTAAATACATTTTTTTAATGAAATACAGAAAATCACAATCAAAATTCCACACTGCTAAATGAGCTAATAGTGAATTTTTCATGCTGTGCCTTGATACTTAATCATTGTTAAATCTTAAAATTATATTTCTTGTCATAAAAGCTGGATATAACACATAAGTACTTTGATAGCTGTTGTTAGCTCTTTTACTACATACATAATTTCTTTTCAATCCACTGCTTTCCAGTAATGATTCTTAATACATAACTGAATTAGTCATCTAATTATGCATAATATAGCAGTCATTACAGAATATTTTAACTGCTTTTGCGCAAAATCAATAAAGGACATAGATTCTCTACCTGTAGGAATGAAAAAAATGTGTTCAAGAAGTAATTTATGTATATTGTAAAGAAATGTGGAATAAATTAATTACATTATGTCTGATAATGTTCAATCTAGATGTACTTTGATAATTACAAAACATGTGTTTCCTGTGCAGCTTTTTGGAAGACTGTATTCTTCTTTTAAATAGTTAAGGAAAAAAAATGCTTATTTTACCATAAATAAGTGAAAATGTTTAGTGGCAGAAAAGATAAATTTGCTGCATGCTTTCATATTTTTGAGATGTAAATACAGTTGTTTTGTGAAGGTAATTATGTTCACTTTTTTCTTAAAGAGGATTCAGTGTGGCTCAATAAATATATGTATTCATGAAGAAAGGGCAAAAGTACAAAACTACTATATTGAGAAAGATATTACTGTAGTGGGACTTTTTGCTGAACAGAAAAAACTGTTTTTGAGTTGCAAACTGAACTGCTATATTTTATTTAGAATAGCCATTAGATATGAATATTTCTCCTGGAAGGCCTTTGGCTTTAAAATAATTGTATTTTATTTTAATATCTTTGAATTTTTAACTATAGAAAAGCATTTAAATTATGGAAAATGCATGAAAATTTAATCTACTCAAATTTATATTCAGTAGTATATTATGTTGTAAATTTTTCAAAACATATTATATTTTTGTGAAGTGAAAATTTAAATGTGCATTTTAAAAAGTTAAGTTCCTGTTAATAGAGAAGAGTATTAGCATCTTCATGGGTTCTTTATTCAGTTAATTTTTTTTTTCTTTACATTTTCAGGAATTAAGAAGTGTTTTTCATATTTATAATAAAATGAAGGTTTATCTATAATAGTAGAAAAATTGGTACCGACTGTGCTATTAAACTCTCCAGTGCATGTTTTCCGTGGAGATTCAGACTTACCTATGAAAAACAGTAAACCCTATCTACTACAATAATGCACAAGTTCTCTTCATTCTGTATAGTGTATCTTTCTCATTGAATTTAGAATTTTAGTAGCACAGAACTTAATGAGATTGATGTAGATTAATCTATTATTGCATTCACTGGACTTGAAAATACAGTACACTTAAGTAGTGCTCTGTGGGCAGGTGGCTCGTTCATCAGACACAAGAATACGCAGGAGCAATTGCACACTGAGAATTTATCCTCAAAATTAAGAGGTCTGAGTGAACACTTGGAGCTTTCACTCAGAAAAAATCAACAGTTGCTACATCCAGCTGTGTGGAAGGTAGAGACACGCCAACAGACACTGATAATCATAGCATGAGAAAGAGACGTAACATTTAAGTCTTTCATTTTCGACAGGATGGGCAATACTGAATGATTTGTCATTTTATTGAACTTGAATTTGTCTAGCAGTGCAACCAAGGAAGAATTATCTTAATTTGATACCTCTTGGAAAGACTGTAGTTACTTTAGGACCATGATTACTGTAAATGTGAAGTCTTAAAATCAGACTTATTTAAGACTTAAAGTATCGTTAGGTTGCTTTCACATTAAGCCTACATTATCTTTATCTGTATTGGCATTTTTATCCCCAAACAACTGCATCTAGAGTTAATACAGACCCTTTCAGCTGATAAAAGATGTGAAAGAAAATCCTTTTACTTTACAGATTATCTTATTGAATGGAACACTACTTCTTTAAAAAAAAAATCTTTTTAAAAAAAAAATCTCTTTGTAACTATGAACTTTAGAAAATTTAATTGCAAAAGTAATTTTCAAGTTTCCGAAACAATGAAATTATTTTAAAATATGCTGAAAGTTTTGCAGATCTCTTGTTTCACCCTTGACTTCTCTTAGAGTTATGAATGACAGAACTCTTGGAAATTGAATTGTGTACTGAAGGTCTGATTTTAAAATTACTTTGCGGCATCTACTCTTTTGACTTGCAGATTTGGAAATATTTATCAGAATGGTTAGGGTCCTGTTGATTTTCTTTTCTAAGGAGGCAGACAGATCATGACATATTGTTACTCTGTATTTTAAATTACTTTTGACTTACTCTAAAAGTGAATTTGTAGCCTTTTGTCAGTTAGTTTGCAAATAGAATTTTACAAGCTAAGATAGTGTTTTCTCTTAACATTCAGTGCATTTTGAAGATAATTCAGTTAAAGAGGTTTCATAGGAGATTTCCTTCCAAAAATATCCCACACCCCCAAAAAACGCAAACAAAACTAAAAATAAACGAAACACCCCAACAAAACAAACAAACAATACCTCCCAAAAAAACACCCCAAAAACATAATAGGCTGGAATCTTTCTTATATTTATAGGCATTTTCCAAATTTTGCAATCTGATGCTGACATGTTTTTCAAAGATTTCTTTTAACTTTTTCTGAGCAACACAGAAATTTAAATTTGAGTCTTCTCTTCTTCAAAGGTATTCCTGCTTATTTTGAAGGGCTTCTTCCTAAACCCTTTATTTGTTTCCTCTGGTTGACAATATTGTAGCTTTTGATCAGCATCCCACTGAGTCATTTATTAGACTTTTAGTACTTGCAAATACAACTTTATGGTGCTCTTCTAACTACATAAAGTACGTGCTATAATTCTTTACAATTCTTCATTGTTTTAGTTCTTCAGTTATGCAATTTCTCAGTTTTCTAGAATCTGTTCTTTTTAATTCTTTTTAGGGCTTATGAACACTTCTGTGTTCTCTTTTCCTCTTTCTTACTGTTTAAATCTCGTTAGATTGTCTAATAACCATGCCTTTGTCCTTTGCTGTTAAATTCCTTCTCCAGATTGTAGATACCTATTGCTTTGGATTTCCTGCTGCTTTCATTGTTTTATGGTAACATTGCAAGGACTCCATTTTTCAGACCCAGTGTCTATTGGACGGCAAGATTTCTTGCATTACTGCATTGTTGCTTCAGCAATGATACCTAATTTTGCCCAATATTTTCCTGACTGACTGATGATTGTGATATAGTAGATGTGCTATGGGCTGCAATATTGCTAAGTTTAATGACCTGGTAAATAGAGACTGTGTCCCAATTACAGGATTTTTTATTGAAGGATGTGCTTTCTGCACCATACAAAGTAAAGATACGTTAAATATTTGTTTGAGCCTATCAGCTTCCTTGTTCTATACATAGTAAAAGTTATTTGCTACAATTACCCCAGCTGAAGACATTTAAATTAAGTATCATGAAAATGGAAAACTTCAAATACAGTTTGATGGGTCTGAGCTCTCAGGTATTTATATAAAGTTGGATTATGCCTCAGTATGTTGGTATAAACATAATCTGGCATAAAATGGTATTTCTGATTTACTGCCTTTCAAAGCATATAGCCGGGAAACTTCAAAACAACATTTTCCTTCAGGAAATCTTTCCCCACCTAGGGAATTCACATACAGTTGATTTTGGAATAATTTATTTTGAGAGAGTTCATTCTTGCAATGTGTTCTACAAGAGCAGTTTTACTAGGTAGCATATGATAATATGCAGGGGTTTTGAGTGAGATAATCTTCCTGATTCATGGATTGTTTCAAAAGTTTGTGTTACTCAGACATGATCTGTTAGTGGCGCTGGTCTTCCATAAAAGTAGTTTATGCATATATAATACTCTGAAATGAATTCAGAACCTGTGTTTTGTCCAATTAGGAGGCTTAAAATTAGAATGAGATTTTTTTTAAAAGATGCCCTTAAATAGTTAGTTTCTTCAAGGTTTCCTTATAGACAAGGCTCTGTCCCTCTAAATGGCTGATCAGATCATCCTGACACACATGAAAGGAAGTTTACACTTGTGTAAATTGTACTCTGAATGGGGAAGAATCTCTTTCTGAGCACCAGATAGCTCATCCTTAAGAGATTATTACGACAACCCTAACAAAATTGATTTTTATCTGCAGAATTTTCCTCTCTTACTCTGTCAGCACATTAAGTTGTAGACATCTAGAGGATCAAAAATATGTAGATCTAAGAACTACTTTCACTAAACTTTTGTGTATTCATGGCAATGTACAGTTTCATGCTAGTGATTTACACAAGTACTGCTTCACAATTACTAGGATGGATTGATTAGAGTGAAGGACAGTCATTGTGAATTTAGGAATGCCTCATTTGTATATCCTATGTTATCTAGATCATACAAATACTGTAACACCTTTCTGAAAGAACTATTTCCCTTTGCAGGTGGACAAAGGAAAGAGATATGTATTCTCTTATTTCCTTCATACAGTGTTAAAGCTTTGTGCCATCTGGGAATGTACTTGTTTGAGTTTTAACTTATTATTTGTCCAAATGGCATCTTTGATTATATGTCATTGTTGAAAAATAATTCATGTAGTTTAGAATTAAAATTAAAGTCCTAGTAATGAAATTAAAAAATACTGGTTAGGTTCCCTCTTACCTTGAAATAGGCTTTTGTATTTGTTTCATTTTTTCATAATTGAGGACTAGAGTTTTGGAACACAATATCTAAAGCTTTTCCATGAGAAACTCTTCTTGCAATATTAGGATGAGATTTTTAACTTTCAATATCTTAAAATCTTGTACAAGACTTCCAGGTTAGTGTTGGCTTTATAAGTCTTAAATATATTTCAAAAATAACAAGAGTTTGTATATTTTGGTATAATGTGCAAAAGGTACTTATAAACTTACTGGAAAAATCTTGTTATATATAACTGACTACAGTATATGCTCATCTTAAATTTTAATTAATCTATTTAGTTGCAACCCAGAGCTCTATATACCTGTTATGAAAAAATACATATTGTGAAAAAAGCAAGCACAGTTTATTTTTTAAAATCATATATTTGTGATGATTTTTGTTTTGCATATACTTATTGAAACATTACGATTTCTAACAATGTTGACATTTCTACCTTTCAAAAAATCACGTGAGATATTAGGTCTGGAACAGAAGACACTTCAGGACACTGAAGACATTTAGAATGGAATTTGATTTGCACGTATGTGTGCATATGTCCAAACTCTGATTATACTTGATGTACAGCTGTCAAACAGTCAGTAGAATCAAAACAGTGCTTCACCTCCTCATAAAGCAGTTCACTATAGGCTGATCAACTAAATCAGTGCTGGGCTTTGCTTGCTCTTACTGTATCAGACCCACAGGGGTTCTAGATATTCAGAATTTCAGTCTGCAAGGTTTAGTATACAGATGGAAGAAAGTATCCTATTTTAGATGAAAGATATCATGCACAGATTGAATGGGAAGGGTCACATAATGGTCGTATGCTGAATTAAATAACATCACTTTGGACTGGAGTTATACCAGATTTAAGTAAAACTGTTAAAGAGAATCTCTTCTACATTAATACATCTGTTTCTGAGACTGAGCCTTTTGGTGAAACTGATAAACCCAAATCAAAACCATATATTTTTATGTATCTTTCTGTATTGCATTTAGATGTCTCATTTGAGCATTAATTACAAGAAAAATTTACTCTTTTTTTTTTCAAACTGGGGATGGTGATGGAAGATGGATGCATTAGATCAATACTCATTTCCTGAGGAAAGCATCCAAGCACAAGTTTCCTGCTGCACAGAAAAGTACTCTATTTCCTGGTTGGCAAGAAAAGCTAACAGAAGTAGCAATCTTAATGCCTCTAGGTTACTTCCTGTGGTATTTGCTTGACTTTTCTCAGGCAATTTCTAACGTTAAGTGCCAAAAACCCCCAAACACTTAAGGTCATTGTAACAAATATGGGCTGACAGTTATTATTTCATATTTCCTACCTTTCCTCTGACCTTCCTTCCATGCTGTTTTTGAGCAAAGAAGGCTACTACTGAGCCTCATCTGTCTTCAGTATCTCATATTTGCTTTCAGGATATCAGCTATCTTTACACTACTGAGATTTGCTGTAGGGTGTGAATTTCATGAGCCTCATATAGTCCTAAGTATGACATATTGAGTTGGAAATAGCAATTTAGGGGAAAAAAAACAAGCAGCAAGATTGGTGGAAAGAAACTATAGAAGCATACACACGAAAGAATGGAAAAGCTAAAGAAGGAGACTTGGAAGTACATTTACTGTGATTTGTCTTTGATTTTACAATAAGTCCATAATTCAGACAAGCATTTTGAATGTATTAGATGGTAATGTAATGTTCAAAGCAAACAAAAGTTTCAGTTTCCAAAAAAAAAGTGTCAACAACAAAACCAACCAAGAATCAAACCCTTCAAAATTATTTTGTTCATTATAAAAAGGTACGTGATTTTGAAAGTTTTAATGCATCTGTTTCCTTGTGTTCTAATACCAGATGAAGGACCTTTTCCAAAGAAAGCAAAATGTAATATTTTCGCTGTGATATGTTTCTTCTTTATCTGCCTGGGTCTGAATTGTATAAATCTGTTATTGTGACTCTTTAGTTGAGTAGTTAATGCCCAAAAGTATTTGCTTTTCTCATGGATATACAGTCTGGAAAAGTGTATCTGAAAACTTCTTCGTTATTTTGGCCTGTATCTTGCAAAACAAAACCAAAGCCTATTAATCTTCAAAATTTATATTTTACAGCTAAAACAATTCCCTACGCAAAAAATACAACCCTCCTCCTCAGAACTGTTTAACACGTGTGTGCCTTTTTACCAGAGATAATCTTTAGAGCTTAAAAAGTGGGAAAATGAAATTATAAAAAAAGCATGTACAGCTTCACTTTCATTATTGGCATTTATTATTCAGCCACTGTCATATACATACTTTACTTTGTGCTAATTGTTGGGTTATTGCCTCCAGCTTTTTTCTTAGAGAATTTTATTAGATGCTCATGCACTGAGAATTCTTCCACCATTTCCTTCCTCCCCTATGATTTGTCTTTTCATGTAGGTCTGCCTTGGTTTCTTCTTTTTTGCTGTTTTGATCTCTATCATTATGTTTTGTCTAGTTCAGCTTTAATCTTTTCTTCCTTTTCACTTTATATACTTTCAGAAAGCAAATATTTGTATATAGTATTCAAATATAGAATCCTAATGATTTTCACCATTTAAATGGAACTTATCAGCTGAAATGTTAACTTTTAATTTTAACCAGAACAAAGTAATAGGTTTTTATTTATAGTTTCTTAATGTAATTACCATACTGTGCAGCACAACAACGTGCCAGTTGTTGTGGCATATTATTCCACACACTCAAAAAAATCTACACTCAATTCCTCCATAGTAAAATGGATTCAGACAACTTTATCAAACAGAGAATCAATTAGTCTTCTTTAGCCACTGCTGAATATATTAGATATACATAAATAAAAGAGACTTTCTTTCCACATAATGTAGAATTCAAATTAATGTATTTGTTATTACTCCTGAACATATATACACATGCAAATAAACATTCGAATGTTTTACTTGAACAATACAGATACATAAATAGAGCAACATAAAATCATTAGTATTCTCTCATTTAATTCAGGTTTGGGTTTTTTTCTGACAAGAAATAATCCTCACAGAGCATGCATCAAATGAGAGCATTCTGGCACTGTGTTAATAAAATCCTACAATTCAATCTTCACTTCGTTTTCTTACCTTATATGTAATTTGCAATTCCCTTGATAAGAGCTATTAGGTTTATTTACTATTGTCATCTTTGTAAATTAAAAAATATTGAGACATTTTCCCATTTTCCTGGAATTTCTGCAACTATTGATAGTGTATCATACTGGAAAAATGTCCTTGAATTTTTTGTTTATATTCATTTTTTTTCTCTCTGCACTATTTTCATTTTTCAAGTATTCTGCATAAAAATATTTTTGTACAGGCACTTTCCTGCCTGATGGGGTTGATAATACAGATACCAAAAACTCACATTAACTGCACAAGGAGGGAATTGCTACAGAATATTTTATGCTTGTATAGTTCTTTGTTACCTCACAAAAAATATTGATTTGCGTTGTCTTGGAACATGAGTGGTTGGTGTTCTTTCTAAATGTTTCTCACCACTTATCTTCTCTTGAAGATCATTTACTAGGTACATTTTCTACTGTTTCTACTTTCTACAATTTCAGCTCATAACTTCTAGGTGAATAATAGGAAAATCTGAGAAATTCACAGGTTGCATAGTGAACTCTGTGTGTATATGTATATATAATTTAAAAATTAGCTTATTCTAAAAATAATATTTTCTGGTAGTAAATGCTATCCCATTCACGTTGCTCTAGCACTACTATAGATTTGGTGTTGATATCACAGTAAATAGAAATCTGCAAATATTTACATAATAAATTTTTTAGGACTTCATTTAATGACATCACTTGGTGTAATACTAAACAGGAGCCTAATATATTTAAGTAAAGAACTATTGTAGAGGATAATAAATGGAGGACCAAATTATTAGTAAGATGTATAAATTGAAGATTTCCGGAAGATGATTTTAAAGGGGGTAAATGTAATTCTACTAATTGGAATTTTTATGTAGTCTTGAACTATAACAGAGTTTGTACTAAGTTATGATAGAATGAAAAGGTTTTCAAAGTGTTATGTGGCAAATTAGCCCCACTGGGGCTGATTTGATAGCTGAGATAGCATGAGAAAAGTCAACTTCAAGGGTGCTTCCATAATTTAAAGTGTTTATTTTATAGTGCGCTGCCTAAATTAATTTTACTTCCTCAGTGTTTTTCTACCTTCAAATTAAACTCCTCAAATGGTATTGGCCCTTTTAACAAGAAATTTTCCTCCTGTCTTTCATTAAATGAAGAAAAGCTGGGATGTTCAATGCTTAATGTGATATGTGGACAATGAACGCATAAATGTTAATTCACATTTCCAATTTTATATATGTTTTTTTAAGAATTTTGGTTTGAGCTCCTTAGCAAACACAAAATGGCACAATATGTGATATAACTTCAAAGTAAACAGAGACAAAAATTTCAGTCCTGAGGTGTGATCTCATCACCCATGAAGGCAGGCATTAATACACCTGCTGTATGTTGTGAAAGGATTAACATAGATTAGCATGCTGATTTGTCAGCTACTTGATCCAAGAAAGACATGGATAGACTTGAAATACAGTCATTTCACAATTATAAGCCGCACTTTTTTCATTGAAGAATCCAGCCTACCCCAGCAGTGCGGCTAATCATCAGGTGCGGCTTATCTATGGACCATTTCAGGAGAATTGCCAATGCAGAAGTACGAGCCGCAGGGGGAGCAGGCGTTCCCTGCCCCTCAGCAGCCATGCAGAGCGAGCGGGGAAGACGGGAACAGGCGTTCCCCGCCCCTCAGCTCCCAGCGAGTGGCCGGGCCCCCACCGCTCCCGCTCCTGGCACTGCTGCCTCCCGATCCCGGAGCAGCCCTGGCACTGCCTGGGCCCTCAGCAGCACCTGGACCCTGCCGTGCAAAAGAAAATAAAATTTAAAGAAACCAAAACAGTGCAGCTTATTTATGGACAAATTCCATGGGCTTCCCTAGAACCTGCATGTGCGGCTTATAATCAGGTGCAGCTTATAATTTTGAAATTACTGTATATTAGAAAAATAGAAATGGTTCAGCACTTAGTGGGTTTATTAAAGTAGTTAAGAAGCATCACTATAGCTAAACCCAAGAACCTGGTCCTTCCTATCCTCACCTTCAGTTAGCCTGCTTTGAGCATTAAGTATTTGAGCACTGATTTGATCTACAGTAAAAGTAACCAGACTCTTTACACAATCTTCTAAACATAGTTTTCAATTTAGCAAGTATTATCTAAAACTCCTTGAGTTTATGAGCCTTAGAGTCTTTATCGGTAAGTCACGTCTGTCTTAGTTATTTTATTTTTTTTTTTAAGAATTCTAACTTGTTTAATAGTTAATCCTTGCAACAGTATACAGAAAAATGTTTAACTACCCTTTAAAACATGTCCCTATATGTTTGTGAAAATATCACTCATAAAGTTAAAAGTGAGAATAAGCTTTACACATCAGATCTACAAGTGCTTTAATGCTAATTTACTGTATTAGAAAATAATAAGTGGTTGTTTAATCACATTTTCAGTCATTACTCTGACTCTATGCAGAAATTATTTTTTTTGCATTAATGTCCTGTTTTCAGCAGGAAGTAACCTGTTCAAAGATGTTTTTCTTATTCCTTATGTTTTCCAGTGTTGTGATGAGATACAACTTGCGTGGAAAATGCTAAGTTTGATTACTAGTTTCATCTCTATATGCAGGGGAAGAATGGCTTATACAGAGCTTGTCAGGTTTGCCAGATAGTTTTCATGGAGCTTTCAATCATCTCAACATTTTACTCTTCATTTATTTAATAGCTGTTATCACAGTTTCAGGCTCACTGGAAAGGTAACAAGTGAGGAGCTTGCAGCATAATTCAGGTGTTCCTCTGTAAAGAGACCAGAGAAGAGTGCTGGCTAGAGAGCAGGGAACGTTGTGGTTTTCCATGCTGTCACACTGTCTTCATGATGGATTTGAGCAGTTTAAACTAGAGTCCCTGAAACAGTGTTTAATCATAATGTCATGGGAAAAACAATTCCACAAAGTCAGAGGAGAGTTCATTCATAGAATAAATGCAAATAGAAGATATAATGTCACTGCAGGTTTGATTCCTATTCTTACTAAGATTTTGGACTTATTTATTTTTGCCAGATAAATGTGTTTTGCATACACCTTTTTTTTTAAAAGAGATTAATACCTTAAACTGAATAGTTTGTTCATCTGTATCATTTTGATTATAGGCCTTGTTATTTTATTTTCCTATTTCTAGGAGAAAGTAGATATTTTCACAGAATCACAGAATATTCTGAGTTGGAAGGGATCCCCAGGGATCCAACTTATGCATGACAAAATTTCTTAAAATTTTCTGCTGGTTTCTGTTACTGAAAAACTATATGTAATGCAGAAATCTAGAATGCTGTATGAAATTTCATATCTGATAAAATTATCATCTCAAAAAACCCTGGCTTTTTTGAGATAAAAAAAATGCCAATAGTCTCAATTTGTTCAAGTTCATAGATTAATTACCTCTTATTTAGTAACTGGAGTCTATTTTTTTTCACTTTCCATTTAATGGACTCCGTGATATAAAGGATAAACAGGTTCTACTTTTAAAACAGTTTTTAGGTTTTTTTTATTAATCGTAATTGCACTGTGTAGCCTAAAACTCATGTATTTCCTAGTTTGTTTTATTAGTCTGTGGGTGCTCATTTTCACAGACTTTAATCAGTGTTTAAATCACAGAACAATATAATGATCTGTGGCATCCTCTTCTTGATTACTAGTTGTAAATTGTTTAAGGGGGTAGTGGATCAGTATGAAGCTCTTCCCACATTTGTGCACTTAAGGCTTTGTCTTTGCACCTTTTGTCATGTCTTGGAGCTATATAGTAACACCTCTATTGTATTAAAAGAAGCAGACATATAAAGATCTGGGTAGTAATTCCACTGATGCACACAGGAGGAAACCACTGGACGGGTTCCTATTTAAGGAAGGGGTCATGATGAATAAGCTTCTTTTCCAGAACATGGAAAGGCATTTAATTTCTTCAGTTGTCTTGCTGAGACAATTGGGAAAATAGAGTCTAAAGCAACACTAGCAGTTCACTGTGTAAAAATTAAAATCAGAATGGGGGTCATTATGCCTTTTAAGGTTTTCATGCCTTTCAGAAAAAGGAAGCGCCTGTTACGATGGTCATCCCTTTCTTTCAAGATGATAGGTAAGAAGACAGATTTCACAGCATGGTTTTCTTCTTCATCCCCATCAGTGGTAACTTTCCTCATTACAACAAAAGGAAATATTTTTAACCTGGTGAAAAGCTTAGTACTTTAAATAAGTTATCACTGGAACATAATTTGCTTACGGATATTTCTGAAATATGTAGGAGTAAAGACCTGTGCACCATGGTAAAGTATTCAGGATTGAAGTGAAGCATAAACATAGGCTTCGCCGCAAGAATGAGATGTAGATTGCTCTAGTTGCTATGAAAGTTGAAAATGGAGACCAGCTCATAAGCGAAATTCACCTTTCTGCCTCAGGAGGAAAACATCTTAGGAGGAGTTCATTCATCACTATGCAGTTCTCATTTTAAATTTGTTATTAAAGTGGATGGAAGACAATGATAGATCATGTAAAATATGAAGTTCAAGGCTATGGAAATAAGAAATTTATATTTTTTTCTGGACGCCAAGACTGATTCTTCTCTTATGTCTGTCCTGTTTTGCAAAGCACAAGACCTCTCTTTTCAGGCAGTTCACACTACAATGAAGAGTTTAGTTCATGCAGATTTTAACCTTGCTGCAGATGTTATTCTACTAAGCAGTGTTCTCAGTAGTTATTAGCATAAGTACCTGGCAACAAGTACAAGTGAAGAAGATAAAATATTTAATTCATTTATTCAATCAAAATCCAGAAGTTTCTAGAAGGAAAATCAAGGGATTTTAAGTTAAGACAAAAAACGGCTTTCTTAACTTCCCAGGTACTTCTTGCAGGAACTTGCACCTGAAAAAAACATGAGCAGAATCTCAGCAGGTGGGAAAATGAAAGGGAGATAGGAGTGCCAAGTAGTGCCTCCAGTTGTCCTAAGAGAATTAATTAGGATATGTTTACATTAGCATTAGTACAGGGCACCACAAGCAGCTTTATATTGCAAAACAGTTAGTGCTAAGGGCATGAGGTTTGCACTGTGTATATTTCAGTGTTTTTACTGTAGAATGTTTGTGCTTCTTTAGGCTGAATGCCTGTTACTGGCTGGAGAACACCTTCCATCTTACTTTTATGCAAAAAGAGAGGAACCTCTCTGATTTGAGACTGCTTTATGATGCAAATCAAAGCACAGTAAGAGCAGGTGACTGGAGATTGTTTCTGAAGTGCACCCTTGATCAAAGCCTTGATGTGAATGTATTTTTAATCTCCTGATACAACCATCATAACACGCAGAAAAGCCTGACATTTGCAGACACTTTTTACATGCAGGATTTGATTGGGTCAATGGACAAACAAATGAAGACTCAGAAATGTCCTTTTAAGATTTTATATTATCTTCATGAAATTCAAATACAAATCCTACACAACAAAGTAGTTTCAGAACCTGCTTTATTCAGGACATTGCCTATAATGAATATATTCTTCCAATCCCCTAGTTGTTTGTTCATTCAGACAACATGGCAGAGTATATGTGTCATGTTTTAATTCAGTCTTTCACACAATTAACATAATTCATAGTATTATTCTGTGTTACTCAGTCTTCTGAATAATCATTCTTAGTAATTGTAGCTTTTGAAATATTTTATGTCTACAGTCCTTTTCTCTGTAATTTGGTGATTTTAAAGAGACAGGTGGATTAGATTTGCCTTATGGTATCTTTCCAAAAAGCTATTGCATGCTTGCTATTACATGTGTGCAAATCTATGTGTGGAAAACTAAATGCTTGCAAATTATTTTTTTCTGCATTAACCAGTTATTAACTCTTGAATTAGTAGCCTTTCTGCTCTGATGTTCTAAAGGTAAAAAAGGTATTCATTTTTTCATCAAACAACTGTAATCAGGGAAAGCTCCAAAGTAATTCCTGAATACCTGTCCTGAAGCAGATATCTCACTGCCAGTCTGATTAATAACTCTTTTAACTATATTTAAAACAGTGAGAGATCAGTTACCTTTAGAAGCAATTGGGTAAAGATCTACATTTGGAAAATTTAGAGCACATTTCAATTACTGCACCATATACTTCTTACACCTTAAGTAATCCTTCCTGGCCTCCAGCTTCTGCTTCAGTAAATTGTGGACCTCTCCCAGTTTCTGTATTTCCAGCAACGTGGGGATTTTATCTTACAATTTCAAATCACACTAAGCCAACTATTTAGATTTATACTGAATTCCAACCCTAGTACTGATTTATGCAACAAATATCTATTTACTCTGACTTTTTTTCATTTTAAAAATTAGATTTAAAAATAATTTTACAGATCTTTTAGACATGTTTAATTTCTGTGCAATTATTTGAGTTTGAACAATATCCACATGTCTATAGCTATAAGGAAAATCCAGGGAACTGTGGATCTCTCAGCCTGATCTCGGCACCAGGAAAGTTCATGGTGCAGATCATCTTAAGTGCCACCACATAGCACATGCAGAGCAACCAGGAGTTTATACTACAACTATGTCCTGCTTAACCAACTTGTTCTCCTCTTCTGAGAAAGTGATCTGCTTAGTACATGAGGGAAAGACTATGTGTGTCATTTATCCAGACTTCAGTAAAGCTTTGACACCATCTTCCACAGCATTCTCCTAAAGAAACTCACTGCTCATGGCTTGAATGGGTGTGCTCTTCACTGGGAGAAAAACTTGCTGGATGGCTGGGCCCAGAGTGATGATCAATGGAAGTAAAACCACTTGGTGGCCAGTCATTACTGTTTTCCAGGACCCAGTTTTGGGGATCGTCCTGTTTAATATCCTTATCAACAATCTGGATGAGGAGATTGAGTGCACCCTTAGTCAGTTTGCAGAGGGCACCACATTGGGTGGGAGTGTTTATGGGCTGTGGGGTAGAAGTCTACAGAGAGACCTGGACAGGCTGGATTGATGAGCTACAGACAACTGCATGAAGTACAAGGTGAAGCAACAGGTCCTGCACTTGGTTCACAAAACCCCATATAGCATTACAGGCTGGGGGCAGAGTGTCTGGCAAGTTGCCTGGCAGCAACAGAGCTGAGTGTTCAGGTTGACAGCAGCTGAACATGAGCCAACGTGTGCCCAGTTGGCCAGAAGGCCAGTGACACACTGATCTGTATCAGCAATAGTGTGGCCAACTGAACTAGGGCAAAGGGGCTGTCCCCCTGTACTCAGCACTGCTGAGCCCACACCTCGAGTTCTGGGCCCTCACTACAAGGAGGACATTGAGGTGCTGGAGTGACTCCAGAGAAGGATGGTAGAGCTGGTGAAGGGTCTGGAGCACATTCTGTGAGGAGCAGCTGAGAGAGATGGGAGAGTTTAGCCTGGAGAAGACTAAGTGGGGGACCTCATTGCTCTCCATCTACCTGAAAGTAAGTTGTAGCAAGATGGGGTCAATGTCTTCTGCCTGAAGGGAAAGGACAAGGGGAAATGACCATAAGTTGCACTAGGGAAGGTTCAGTTTAGATATTAATAAAACAAATAACAATTCAAGAGTGTTTAGGTTTTGGAATAAGTTGCCCTGGAAAGTGTTAGAATCTGGAACTCCTTCTAGAGATGCCTGGATGTGGCACTTGGGGATGTGATTTTGGGGTGATTATTTGGGGGTTGGTGCTAGACAACGTAACAGTTGGACCAGGTGATCTTGGGAAACACTTGTCATTTTTATTCGGTTACTTCTTTCCTTTTGTCACTTTATGAGTCCTCTGGATTTGCCAACTGTATGTATCTCTGGATTGCTGTTTCAAAGACAGTCACTGATGAATTCTTTTATAAACTTTTATGTGCACTTTGGCTTTGAAACATTTTGGATTGCATCTATGTCGGTAAGAGATTATGTTTTCAGAATAATTACTTTTAATCTATTTTCTCAATTAGGGAAATCAAAATACAATTCCTGAATTGAGTTTACAGTAATGTGGTAAAATAATGAGTGAGGTGGCATTTTTATTACTGCACTAGTTTTATGGTAATTTAGTATAATCACTTGAACTATAACAAGATTTATAATTCTAGATATTCCTACACTGAACCAGATTACTTCCAAAGGTCATTTGCAACCTAAATGAATCTCTGTGTAACAAAAGTACAGTAATTTCACGCCTATAAACTGCACCTTTTTGACTTGAGTTTTTGAGCTGACCTCAGAAATGCGGCTTTTCACCTGATGAGGCTTATATATGGACAAATTCTGGTGAAATGCCAACACAGAAGTGCGAGGCGGGGCCCCTTTCAGAGCCTCGACTGTAGTGGGGGTGGGGGGCAGCCCTTCTTGGACCCTCTGCTGTGAGAAAGGGGGCAGGGGGGGCGGCCCCTCTTGGAGCCACTGCCGCAGAGCTATGACGACCGGCTGGAGCCGTGACAGCCCAAAGCAGGGTGGGGCCAGCCAGAGCTGGAACCTCCCTGAAAAAAAAAAATAAAAAAAAATGTGTTGCTTATCACCCGGTGCAGCTTATTTACGGATAAATTCCGTGGACTTTCCAACAATCCGGAAGTGAGACTTATAACCAGGTGTGTCTTATACGTGTAAAATTACTGTAATTCCAACACTGGACTATTTAAGGTGTTCATATATGCATTTCTCAGGCACTAGACATTCACTTCCATTCCTAGTGACATAAGAATGATCAAGCATGTTTGTGACATTTCAAGTATACCAGAGCGTTTATAGACAATTTTATAGACATTTCAGCTTTTCATTTAAGCCCTGTACAATGCTAATTATAATTCCTGAAGGTATGTGATTATATGAACAGAAGTTTGAAAAAAGAAGGGCCAGAAAAAAGTATTTTTTTACAAGTTTTAAAAAAGCTTTACAACAAAAGAATGGTATTATTCAAGAATTGTAATTCTTACTTGTAAATACCTTACTAAGTTTAGTTTATCAATAGTATTTGGATTTAATTGTGTCTGGTCTTTTCCTTGTTTAAACAGTTTAGAAATGAGTACTTAAAAATCAAGAATATCTTTAAGATATTAAATTAATATTTTTTATTCTTGAAAGCCATAATAGTATTCACATTATTTAACATTTTCCAACTCAAAGAATAATAAGGTCCATTTATTTTAAAAATATGTGCAGCTTTAATTGACATAAGTAATATTTAGCGATATGGTTTGAAAATTTAAATATTCTCTTCAACTTTTTATTATAAATTTACTGTTGGAAAGCTTTATCATATGAGGTTCAAAGATTTCTGTAGGGTTTTTGACCCTTTTAGTGTTGTTTTAGCGTATAATTTTATCATGAATGACTAAATGTCAGTTTGAAACATAAATAATTCACTTCACCTTCAGGAAGTACCCTGCCTTTCTCTTGTACTTGAATAAGACAGACAAAATTTCTGACATTGAATGTATAGTTATAGCTGTAAACCATTAGGGCAGTGATATACTACTGCTGCCACTACTACTGACTATTATTTTCTTTACTGAGCTTTGTACATGTTAGAGTCTAAAAACTTTCAAAATTATACAGATCAAGATTTTATTTTTTTGCAAACACCACCCCCCCCCCCCTTCTCTTCATGCATTAGCATTCAGGGAGCCTGTACTTGGTCTCACAAACTAGTGGTCTAAATTCAAAAATCCTGAGGAAATCTTCATTGGAGTTGCAAGCCGAATCCTAGTGTCCTCACCTGAGGCAGAAATCTGATCAGACTGTAAATGCCTTGTAATTCACAGAAATCTTCTGCTGACAGTTATTAAATGGTGGGGTTTGAACCAGGTTCAGTGAAACAGACAGAAAGAAGAAAACGGATATTATTGACACTCAGAATACTGATCTTTCTGGCAACAGTACAACTTTTTGGATTCAGTTTAAAAATGCTATTATCACAGGCCAAAAGTCCCCAGTGGGATATAATGGCAGAATTAATTTCCATGAGCTGTTTTCTGAGACTTTCTCCATATTCGTATTTTCCCTTGGTTCATGGTTTTAGACTATTTTTGCAATCATATAATGAAAAATGTTTTTCATAAAAAGAGAAAACTGCTATTCTGGAAAGAAATAGAGACTAAAAAATTCTGCAACATATATTTTGATTGTAGCACTTTGGTATAGTCTTTTGTAATAATGATGGACAGTTTGTAGTAATAGAAACAAAATTGATATATGCTTGCATTACAATTTTCTAGATATTACAGAATGTATTGGAAAATTAAGAAATATTTTATGCTGTCATTTCACACTTTTTTTGTCTGTGATATTGGTTTCTGTGATGTATCTTCCTTAGGAAAAAATGCTAAATAAAAGTTAAATAAAACACTTTGTATATTAGTATAAGAAGGACAAAATTGGTCTTACTGCAGCTGACAGATTATCTCAAGATTCAAATATATTTTCATATAAAGTAATATGCAAAACATCTGAAGAATTAATGTGCCAGCAAAGATTTTATTGAAATCGTTAGAATATATCTTACTCTCTAAACCTATCAATAACTTTTTAATGGAGGCGTGGTATATCCAGCTGAAACTCAAGTATTTTTTTATTTAGCTAATATAAATGTCTACCAAATAGACACTGATAGTGATAAAGAGAGAATAAAATACTTTGGAAATGATATTATAGACCCATATTTAGAATTACTAACATTAGAGTAGTCTCACATGTTGGGGTTTTCTTAGTATTGTTATTTAGATTTGTAATTCATAAAAAACCGTGGAGTGTTTTTTCTTCTAAAAAGTGATTAAAGGGCAGGAATATAAACAGAATAAATCTTTATTATGTCACATCTACATTTTCAAATACTTCTTGAATAAATTATTACATGTAAACATTTCCTATGATAAAAAAGCAAATGTTGAACTTTGAATCGGCATCAGGCATATTTTGTTTCATTTCATTCAGTCTTACTGGTAGTTTATGTCTCTAAAGAAATGAGAGCACAATAAGGCCATGTTGTTGGCAGGTATTTTCTTCCTTTAGCCACAAATTAACTCTTGGCTAAAGCAAATGAGAGGGGAAACAAAACAGAATGAGCAGGAGTTGTGGAACCAAACAAAACATAACTTGACATTAAAAATTTTCTTTATTTCTACACTTTGGTTTTTAATAGTCTTTTTAATGAGTATCAGTGTGTAAACAGTTACTTGCTCCTACCAGTAAGATACACATTCTTATGATTTCTTTATTAATTGTTTGTTTGGGTTTTAGAGAGATACAAAAGCTACGTATTTATCAGAACTCAGTTGTGCTTTGTATAAATCAGGCACCTGTTCTGTTCTATCAGAGGTAAACTTGGCTTATTTTTAGTTTTAAGACTAACCACCTTTGAAAATAATTGTTTTTGTCTGCCTCCAGTTTTATTTTTTATTTTAAGAAGGGTTAGAGATTAATATGTACAAAAACTCCTCTTTGCCAAAGATTTCCTATTAGTGTCCTAGCTTTTTGACTGCCTTATGCAGCATATTGTACATTGCCATTGGGGCAGCTTGTAGAAGTTTCGCAGAGCAGCACAACTGAAATGTAAAAAAAACCCAACCAAACAAAAAACCCTCAAAACTGCTTTGTGCAGAAAAATTTCCTTATGTGCCATATTTCAGTTTACATGATGCTTCTACATTTCCTGAAATCTCTCACTTTTGATCACATGCCAAGCTGTTCAAGGACTGAAGATAATAAAAATACTTCCAGAATAAATTTTAAAGGTATATCATTTTAGTCCAAAAGCATTGTATTGTTGACAGTACAGACATGCTATTTTGTTATATCCAGAAACACAAGCTGAGTACTTATCTGATTCATACTTTTCCTTCACTTATATGTCTAAAAAATACATAATATCAACTGTAAATATTTTTTAAAGGAAATAGTTTCTATTTGGTTGATACTTTCCTTGAAGATTCAGGTCAAATCGACAGAACTTTGCACTTGAGTTTCCATAAATGTTGATCAAAGAGAACAAATGTCTCCCCATCCATTGCAGACAGATCTATGCTCTTTTAAGGTGTCTTAACTTTTTCAGAGGTGACTGATGGTTTGTGTTCAGCTAGTGCTCTGTTATGACATGTAGATCCTCTTCTAGAGAGCTGTTACCTGAATAGCTGTCACTCATTCTGTAACTGAGCAGTACATTACACCTTTCAAAATGTAATGTCCTATTTAATGACACATTTCTTTTTCTTTTCTTTTTTTTTTCCTTTCAAGGCAATGTCTCCAATTTTTCAAGATCACTTTGCTTTCTAAACCTATACACTCTGTACTCACATTCCTTCCCAGTGTAGAAAATTGAATATTAACATACAGTTTAAAAAATGTTGAAATCTCTATGTATCTCTATGAATCTGAAGTGAAAAACACTGGCTTCAAATAGAATTAAAAAATTCCACTAGTGGTCATTAAATATTTTTTCTGAATAATCAGCAGTTAAGCTATCATTTATTAGATATCTAACTCATGAAGAAGTTGGACCACTTCATATGTGATATGTATTGTGACTGAAACCATAAAGGTACGCTGTCTGCAGCAAGACTTACAATGTAAAGAGAATGAAACGTTTTCATAATTTAAACTTTTTAGCTAGTATCTTCTTAAACTGTATTTTACATCTAGCTGTATTTACTAATGCAGCTTACAGTATTGATATTGCCAGTTTACTTATGGTAATGCCAATAATTTTGTTTCATTAATAATGTGGAGGTGGGAGAGGCAGGGAAGTGAAAAATAAAGAAAGGTGAAGATTTGATACAGGAGAATAGCCAAAAGAAGTCTTCTACAAATTCAATTTTTTAAAAAAAAATGTTGTTTGGCAACAAGTATACAAGTATATTTAAAATGCCTGGAGTCTTTACAAATTGGAAATACATAGACTAATTACTGTAAATATTCATTATCAAAAGGAATAAAGGGAAAGCAGTGATAAACTTTTCAATAAATGACAAGGAAACGTACACAAATGAAGTACAAAGATACTACATAAAACTTGACTTTGGACTTCGGTTTCAATATAGTAAATTTTTTCTTTACTTATTTTTACAACATCTGGAAACACAGGACCAGAAGTGTATTAGATAAATCAGCTATTCTGGTAGATGACATTAGCTAATATTTGATCAGGAATTTTTTTATCTGCTTATCACAGATGCCAAATTTTCCAAATGGTATAGATTTATAATACAGGCAGGCGTGGCAGTTTTATGATAAAGCATTAAGTCACACCATAAACATAGATGTAAATTTGTACTTTTCCTCCATTTATTTCTTTGAACTTTTCATGCATTTTGATACCCAAAGAATAGGTTTTACAGACAGATCAAGGACCATGACAATGGAATGATTTTATACTCCGGTGTGCATGCATGTAAATAAAACAAAAATTTAAATACTGATAGTCGAGAAATTAATATTTTCAGATAGTAAGTTTATAAATGTGAAAATCAGGTACAGAAAGTTAATTTCTGTTTCCAAACAGTTTCAGGTAAGCCATAGCCACAATGTTTCTGATTAAAAGTCATCTTATTCTCAAAAACTCCAGTAGATCATGTTTTGATAGTTATGCTTATGCAATTCTACTGCTTCATTTACAATTAAGCTATAAAATTATAACGAACAAGAACATATTAACATCTCATTTGGACTAAGCTTATTTTAAAAAGTACACCTAGCTGTGTCCTGCTCAAGACACAGGAAAAAGGTCTAGTGGCTAAATGATGTTTTGGAGACAAGGGCAGTTTACAGCTTCTCACATCAGTTTAAAAAATGAACTCTGTGACAGTGTTTCAAATATGTAGGCAACAGGGAGGTATTGCTATAAACATTGTACCACAATGTGACAAGCGTTGCTGCTTTCAGAAGATTGCAAACTTGTTCTGCTACAGAAATACAAGTAGTCATCACTATTACTTACAGTACCCTGGAAATGAAAGCAAACGTAAAGCAATATATATTAGAGGAACACAGTATAATTTAATTTTCTACATCGGTACCTACTGTAATTTTTAGGATTCCTTATCACAAAATGGTAACTCAGCAAAAGAAAAAAAATCTGGTTCATGGACAAGGAGGAAGGACACAGTATGTTTAAGTAAAGACAAGAAATAATTTTTGGTATGATAGAGATCTTAAGAGATAAATTAAAGAAAAAAATATTAGTATGCATCTAATTTTTAGAGAAAAAGAATAATTGATACAGATGTCTCAATATTTACTATATATGGTTTATTTTATGTGTATTATGTAGTGGGTTTTGTTTTTCTGTTACCCTAGTGCCAATTTTGTCTGCTATATTTGTTGACCTGTGGTGAGTGGTTTATATCTGTGCAGTATAGCTCCTGTAAATAAATAAATAGCTCATTCTAATGGAATCACAACTTGCTATAGCTGTCTGTATACAACTGTGGTTGCACTTTGCAAAGATAAACAAAATTAAACTAGCCATAGAGACCTGATCAATAAGAGAAATTACTGTCATAGAAATGAAGTACAACGAGGCTTCAACTCTTCACAAGAAAAGTTCACACAGGGAAAACCTAACACACACCAGTCCTTAGATCTTGAAAGTACAGTGCAAATGTCGTGACTTGTTGCTAGGAATGGCAATACTGAATTACAGCACAATCTGGTTACAAGACAGTGGGGAACCATGTTAGAGCAGTGACGTCTTTTGTAAGAGAGTTACTCTTGGAGAATGACTGGGCATTCTAGTGATAGTTAGGTGTACTGAGATTTAGTAATATTAAGGTAATAAGTAATATTAATATTAAACTTACTATGCAAATAAGGAAACATTCACAGTATAAACAAATGACTGGTTTAATGATATTTGCTTGTCTTGCAGCATATGTTAAATGGGTGTGAGGTTTTGTATCTCACAGCTAAAGGAGGACAACAAATATTTATGTCTCACAAAGGAATCTATGTAAACAATTTTAGAAGGATCACTGCATTGTAAAAAATCAAAACCAAAAAATCAAAAATTTGTTTTCTGTCTCTATGCATTTTTTGACCATGTGTTAGTGTATATTAACTATGTGATTTTTTGTTTGTACACATAGGAACAACTATTATGTTTGGTAATACTAATTAGTTATTTTCTGAAGTCCAAAACTGCAGTCTGCTAAGTGTATCTGAAAATCTATTGCATGTAATATTACACTTTCAATGTCCATGTCTCAGGTGAGCACTGAGACAATTTGCCCAAAGGAGCAGAGATCTCAGCGAGCAGGTGTGTGTTTTTCAAGGCTTTAGCTTCACACAAAATCCAATTACATCTACAATGGGGTTTGATTTACATCTTTTCATCTACAGTTACATCTTTTAACAGGCCTGTAATCATCTGTGCCTTAAGTGTCTGTCAAGCATTTAAACATGTTTCTATTTCAGCTCATCTGATTGTCAATCTCTTCCAAGATGTAGATGATCTGTGTTTTGCATCAATAGGTGATACATCCTGAGGAGAGCAGGAAGCTGTCATTTCTCTTGCTGCACTGCATGTCAAATATCAGTCATTAAAAAAAGTGAGATGTTGTAATAATTGGAAGAAGGTGGGTGTGAAGCCAAACGCTGTAATCAAATTTCCTTTTATCATCTCATTAAGTTCTGAATGAAAAATTTGCAAATCACAGAGAGTCAATCTCACTCAGATGCATTTTCTTTCTAGTTTGTTACAGGCCGACATGATTGTTTAAATTGTCTAAATTTTTTCAGCAGCTGGGGCGGAGAAGAGAAAAACTTAATCATTGAAATTTTGCATAATGTCACACACTGTGGCATAAAACTTGGGTGCTACATGATTGCATGATTTGGAGTTTCTCAGATGACTGTGACTGATTTCTTAATTTGTTTGGATTTTTAAGTATGTTGAGGTACATCCAAGTTCATAATTTTGAGCTTAATTTGGTTTTGTAAAATTTTGTGATTTCATGTAACTGAAATGATAATAAAACTCTTTGTACTATGAATATAAAAATGTTGTGATAGGGAAATAAATAGATGAAAGATTATTTGTAATTGAGAGCATGTGAACAAAACATCAGAAGATCTAAATTCCTTTTGGTTTGCTCTTTATATTTCATAGATCATTTCAACTATTTTTGTAGAAAAAAGTTTATGTGGTGGAGGCAGCCCTTTGTTTCACATATTGAAGCAATTTTTTAAAATTTGTTTTTAAAATGCATATTTAATGAGAATAGAAAACATAGTTGTGTAAAATCCAAAATAATTTTACAGTTCTAATTTTCAAAATCATACTCATTACAATTGCTTCACTGTGAAAGAATTTGTGCAATATTAATGTAACATTAAACAAGTTTCTTCTTCCTGAAATTATTATAGAGCCTCTCCCTTTTCATATTTTTCTTTAAAGGTGCATAGGCAATTATGCCTAGAGTCTTAAGTGCAGTTCTTTTATTAATTTCCATTCATGGCAGAATTGGACAGTTCACATCAGATATTTTATTATTCTTTAGTCATTTATGAGTGCCCTTCCCTCAGGAGATGTGAGCTCTTCTCCCTGGGATTCAGGGATAAGCTTGTGGGAATGGTTCAAAGTTCTGCCAAGGGAGGTTTGGACTGGATGTCAGGAAGCACTTCTTTTCCAAGAGGGTGGTCAAACAGTGAAACAGGATTCCTAGAGTGGTCCTAGAGTATACCCCAAGCCTGTCAGTGTTTAAGAGGGTTTGAAAAATGCCATTGATAATATAAGTTGCATATAGGTCAGCCCTGAAGTAGTCAGCTATCCTATCCTATCCTATCCTATCCTATCCTATCCTATCCTATCCTATCCTATCCTATTTTTATTATTCTATCTATATCTCTTCTACACTATCCTATTCTAACTTAGTCTATGCCTGATAACAAACTGCATATTACATGTATTGCAGTAAATTCTTGTCTTAAGGCAAAAAATGTCACTGATATGTCATTAAATATAGAATATGCCAACATTTATTCCACTTTAAATTTTATTTTATCTTGCTGAAATTAAATTTTTCATTTTAATTTCATGTTTTAAAGACTTAATATGATTTCTTGGTCAAATATTAAAAAGTGGTTTTTGCCTTCAGGGATATTTTGTGATTTGCTTTTGTTCTAAAGTGCTAGGACACAGTTTTATTATGCTTTCTCAAGCTCTTTGATAAAATGCTATTTTTGTTGCTCAAGACAGATAAATTTTTTTGAGGAATAAACCTGTAGATGATTTATCAAAACTCTTCCCCCAGCCTCCAAAACTGCATTGCAAAGTCTCATTCTTCATCTCTTTGAGATAAACTTGTTTATTTATGCTAAATATAAAAAAACTGCATGCAGTGCTTATGCATTTTTATAGAAACAAAAGAAGAAATTACAGGAACGATGGGGTTTTAATTAGCTAAAAAAGGAAGAAGGAAATATATATAACTGCACCTCAGGCTATTTGGTTTGCAGGTGTCATTGACATGTAAGTCAAATTTTAACTGTTCTTGTATCTTAAAAGCTACTTAATTTGGTCACTGGCCCAGCTTATCTGAAGTATAGTTTACATTGTATTTAATTTTCTATTAAAAAATACACACAGTTTTGGAAGCAAATGAATATTTAAAATTGGTCCAAAATCCATATTTAAGGATATTCTTCCATTTCCCCCTACTATTTTATTGATAGTTTGCTATCGAGTGTTTTTTTTCTGGAATAAATTATTTATATGTTTTACACTGATTTAAAAGTAAGTCATATAATACTGCAGAGGGAAAATTGCATGTATCCTTAACTACTATTCTCTTTATATTTTAATGGCATTTTTACATAATCTCCTCATTGAATATTCATTACAGATGATGTCTTAGCAAACTGACAGAAACTGTTCTGTTTACCCATTTATAATTTGAATTGGAGCCAAATAATATCTTCCACCCAAATGTGTTCTTATGGGGCACTGTAACCTGCATAATCAAGCAGATAGTTATGTGGTTTTGGTTCTAATGGCCAGAGATCACCTTCACTGATTCTGGTATACTTTTTATCAGGTCAAGAACAGTGCAGGTCAATAATAGCTCTACTCAAGTACTTATAAATGCAAAGACATAAAATCAAGACAGACTATAAAAGAATCAGGCCTGTAATCATTAAAGTCAATCATATTTACTATTTAATACATATAAACTAAATAATACCTCTTAATACATATAAACCTCATGGCACAGGATGAAAATAAATACATTCATTATCACTGAGATGCTAGGGACATTTTTGACACAAGTATGGGATTTGAGAAAGTACATCCAAATGTGGGAGATTAGATTTTAAAGCCAAGGCAGGTAGGCTTTTACTGTCAAAAAGATTAAATATGTAATTAGGTTTTTTGATGTCTTTTTATTTTTGTAAATTTAAACCGTGAGAAGCATTGCTGAAAAGGGTTCAAAATGTATGTGCTGTGATCACAATCATTATTTTTATGGCTTTTTGAAGAAAGAGTTGTTTTCTCACCATGATCACAAGAAGATTAATATTTACCATAGATGAATGCAAATATCTTCATAAGTAATTTTATTAGAAGTAATCCTCCTGTATACTTGTGTTGGGTTGATCTTGTTCAGTTGCCAAGTGCCCACCAAGCCGCTTTCTTGCTTCTCCTCCTCATCAGGACAGGGGGAGAAAAAAAGATGAAAAAGGTCACGGGTCAAGATAAGGACAGTGAGATTGTTCTCCAAGTAGGCAAAATAGATTCAACTTTGGGAAGATTAGTTTATAGAAAATTAAAAATAGAGTAGGATGGCGAAAAACAAAAATAGAAACCTTGTCTCAAGTCAAACTCTTCTGCATCATTCCTGACTGAATGGTGAAAGACTCTGGGGAATATGGGCTCAGTCAATTCATTAACAACTCCTCTCTGGAACTTCCTTCTTCGCACTTGTACCCGGTTCTATTGCAGCGTCCCTCTTTTGGGATAGCAGTCATTCATAAACTGCTTGAATGTGGGTTCTTCCCACAGGCTGCAGCTTATGGCTTCTTTTGTTTTTAATTTTTTCATGTAAAATTGTAATTGTAATTTATAAAGCTTGTTGTCATATGCTAAGATTCTTATTACTTCCTAGGCATCAGTTTGAATCAAATTTTAGTTTATGAAAACAGTGATAATAATTCAGGGAATTATTCATAAGACAATTTAGTTTTTATTTCAAAAGTACACTTGAGCCAACAAGGAATGTAATTCCATATTTTAAAAATAGGGTAGGAAGAAAAGCTTAGAAGAAAATGCAACTTTCAAAGTCAGTTTAAGTTAATCTGTTAATATGAATGCCAAAATTTAATATTTGTAAGTGCTTGTTATTCATAATGCAAACACAGGGAAAAGATATTTGCATGTTTTTATTTAGAATTAAGTTAACCTCAATGTATTTAAACTTTGTAGTGTATAATATTATCTAAAAACTGTTCAGATGTATGTAAAGCCTTGGTGTCCTGACAGTTCAATGTTTGTGTAATAGTACTGAGATTTTATTACAGGGATATACATTAATTCATAGTTCCTTCATTCTCATCTCATCCCACGTATATAAATATTTTGTATGTATAAATGTATATAAAAGCAGTTTATATGTTGAAAGATTTTAATTTAGGATTTTTCCAAATGAAGCATATGTTTTCTTATTACATCAAACACTTCAGTACACCAAAGATACAATTTTTTTGTCCATCCTCAAGTATCTGTTACTGTATGAGATGCTCAGGTATTCAAGATGCTATGAGCAAGGCTAATGTGTATGACAGAGGAAAATCCATGTCCCTCTAGAGAGGCAGTTAGATAAGATGCAAAGACAACTTATATGACACGAAATATAAGTGTGGACATCTGAATTTAGTCCAAAGAAAGAAACACTCTGTGGTGACACACTGCTTAGTTTTCCTTTTAAAATTAATTTCCATAAATAAAACCTTCCATTAGCACAGTAACATACCTGCTTTACTAGAGTTTCTAACTTGGCTCAGGATGCCTCAGACCTTTCCAGTCTATTTTAAATAGCATTAAGCAGTAGTTGTAACGTTTCTAGAGAATTAATTTAACTGTCACATTGTACTTTTCTGAGGCATTTCCTTCTATAAAACTGTGGCATCTCCTTGTACCTCTGGAGGCTTTCCAGTATTCATTTCAATTGTCTTTTTGCACCATAGAGTGTGATGGCAAGATTTGTCACGCTTCTGAATGAAATAGTTTGTGGTCTTGGAACTACTATGCCATAATAAGAGACCAACAAGCTCAAGTACTCGACTTCTCAAAGATAACAGGTGTTTATGGACCTTTCTGCTCTTGGTGACAGATGGTTAGGACTGCAGGAAATTATCTTTAAGTGTGTTAGAATGCATGAAATAAAATATTTATTAGACATTTTCAACCAAAAATATTACTGGACTTAGAACTACTTAGTTTGTGTGGGTTTACTGTAGTTATTTTTTTGTTTGAGGTCACACATGTAAATATGCTGTGTTATTTTGCTAATTTTATCTCCTGGACATTCCACTGACCAACATGTCATTATTAAGATATTTGAATTCCCTCAGTGAATATTGTACAAGGATATTTGATTCAGGACATGAAAAATTAATTAGATTTTTTTTTTTTTTTTAAGTTTTCTGAAATTTGAATATTTGCTATATTTGGTTCATGTTTCAGATGAAGTTTAAGTAAGAATTAAAATGTCAGAAAACTCTTGAGGAATTATGATGTTAAATAAGTAATCTTCAAGGACTTGAAATTAATTACTTTGAGGACTACACAATAACAGTAGGGCTGAGATTTAACACTTCATATTCCCACATAGGGCTCTGTCTAGAGAATAGTTTGTGTATAGGTGATATGGACCCTTGATACTTAAACACTTCTTCACACAGATCTTTATTTCATGTGCTCTATCAAGCTTAATATGCACTTTGAATTAATTAATAAAACTAATCTACTCTTAAAAAATTTTAGGAAGAAAGACAACAGTCAAATGGGGTAAAGAAAATATGTTTCTCTTGCTTAAATTTCTGAGGCAAAAAAAAACCCCAGAATAATGTTTTCATTTAATAAGTGATAGTTTCAGCCTTTATTTAAGTCAGAGTTCTTAACTGGTAATTAATGTGTTCTTAGTTTATGTGTAATTTGCTTTTAACAATTTGCTTTTAATGAACAGTATTTTAAGACTTGGTTTTGAACAACAAATCTAAAATTATTTCATTAAAAAGTTTTGAAAAAGATTTCCAATTATATAATTAGCATAATCAGAATTATTTTCATGAATGGCAAATAAATATATGCAAAGGGTTTTTTTACTTCTTTTCCATTGTTCAGTTTAAAAAACTGAATGGCACAGTGTTTCTTTAAAGCTGGCCTCTCCAAATTTGTTTCCTACTGACAGTTGGAGCAGCAGCAGGAGCAAAAATGAAAGCCATATATTTGGCATTTTCCTTTGGCAGAAAATGAGAAATAGATCATCCTACTATATCAGAGAGTTGTCTAAAATTATCCAAAAGTGATAAATTACAAACTTTTAGTGTGAACATATGAATAATGATCTCCTCTTGCGATTTTGCTTTTCATTATTTTAATTTTCTTTCAAACCTAAATCAAATTGATTGATAATTCATTAAAAATATGGCTCACATAAATGTGAAACATTCCTTGGACTAAAACTCAAATTTTAATGCTGTATAATATTCTGTGTACTTAGAAATGGCAGCATATTTATGTACATATCAAACAAACTGAAAAGAAAAGAAGGAAAATGTTTCAATGGTTAAGATGGTAAACTGAAATGCAACATGATTTTTAGGCACTCTAGCTGAAGATTAAAATCTAACTTGGCAACAAGCTGCTTCTCTGACTGAGTAACAGATTGTGGCAGCTCTGTTAACTCTGAAATCATCATTATGGGATTTTTTTTAATGTGTCTCTCTACAGAAGAAACAAAACTATGCTTAAAAATGTCCTCATTCCCTTACTGTGGATGTATTTAAATTTCTTAAGTAGATGATTAGCTATAGATCTATTTTACATCATAACAGCTACCAATAAAAATGACACTTCATAGTATCAAGAATTTTATTATTCTCATTTTGGCAATTAATTCTCTATGTTTTATAAGTTTATTTCCCAGCCACTGTATGTCCATCCCTTTAATCTATGTATCAGAAAGTTCTTCCTTATTGGAGTAGTCTAAGATTAGTGTCAAATCACTTTGTAACTTTTACTGCATAAAAGTAGTAAAAGTTACATACTGATTTTTTCTTAAGTTTGTTCTTATCATTTTGTTCCAAATATCTCAGATTATTTGTCCCTAATTAAATTGTTGGGGAAGGGCTATGTTGCATATGGCAAATACACTCAAAGTTATCCATGTTATCAATGGTAATCCAAAGAAAAAAAAAAAAAATCTGTGGGGAAATACACCATCTGTGTTTATTTACCTGAGAAATTTTCCAGGCTTAGGGCAGTCAGCTGATAATAGTCATTACAAAACAAAGTGTTGAATTTTTGTATTATTATCATTTTGCTTTTGTGATTTTAATTTTTTTCCTCCTTTTTTTTTTTTTAAATAGCATCAGCATTTCTTGTTTTACATCATTACTATTTTATTGTTACTGCTATTTCCTTTATATCTTTTTAAAATTTCTACCAGGTGTGGTTATTAAGTTAATTTTCAATTCATTAGTGGAGGCTAAAAGGAAAATAAATTACTGAGAATGAGGAATATAAATTATAATGTCAATATTCAAAAGTAAGCAAATTTCTTTTTAAAATTGCTTTATAAGTAACTGCAATTGTTGGATAATGGTAGTACCAAAAGCATTCAATATTTCATTAAAATAATAAGCAGAATAATTTAAGTTTTCTAATAAGTTTGTAGTCATTCAACAAAAACTGAAGGTATTAATATTTTACAGGACGGGCCCTTGTATTGGCATAAATTTTATTTTGTCTGGTTGGAGGCTATTTTGACCTGGTGGTTACAAGTTATTAATTTTGCATCTTACTAATTGCAACTGTACCTATGCCAAGTTATGAATAATATGGCTGGAAAAAATGGTATACCTTTTTTAACAGCTTTGAGGGAAAATAACTTGATTTACAAAGAAATATGAAAAAGAAACTGTTATGCCATCTTTCACAATTAATCAGCCATAAAATTTGTGCATTAGATTTACCTAGTTTTATTACTATTTGCAGCCAATTTTTGGTGCTTCCTCTTCCTCTGGATTTTGGCCATAATTACATTGCGTCTTAAAACTTGAAGAGATATGAGTGTAGGAGGGGTAGGCTCAGGAAAAAGCAGAGTTTTGAGAGTTTTAAGGAATACTGGATTCTTCTATGTGTTGTCTGCTGCTGGCAACATCCTTTGACATTATTATGTTGTTCTTAAAGTGAGATAGGTGCTCCAAACCTTGGTTTAAAGCCCTACTTTGAAATCTGGCTCCATTCCTCTAAAAATTAAAAAAAATATATTTAGGAATCTGAAAGACTATATCAGTCCTTCCATGTTTGTGTCTATAGAATTGCTTTCTTTCTCTTTTAAACCCCTTTAAGCATGAGGTGACCATAAAAAAAATGACTA
Source organism: Sialia sialis (assembly GCA_009812075.1). Taxonomy (NCBI): domain Eukaryota; kingdom Metazoa; phylum Chordata; class Aves; order Passeriformes; family Turdidae; genus Sialia; species Sialia sialis. The sequence continues at coordinate 8,837,925 of VRYO01001589.1, forward strand.
GATTAAATAAAAAAAAAAATAAAAAAAAAAAAAATACAGTAATTTCACGATTATAAGCCTCACCTGACTATAAGCAGCACTTTTTTTTTTTTTTAGGTGAGGATCCATGTGGAACAAAGTAACAAATTAGTAACAGAATCGTTGCCAGCTGGGTTTGGTGTCAGGTGCTCAAGTTGCAAACAGTTTTCATAGACCAGCGAAGCCTTTAAAGGCAGCCCCAGGCACCCTCCCGGCCGGCTCTCACTTCCGGGTTGGCGTTTCACTGGAATTTGTCCATAGATAAGCCGCACCTGTATATAAGCCACACTACTGGGGGTAGGCTGGATTCTTCAATGAAAAAGGTGTGGCTTATAATTGTGAAATTACTGTACTTCTTTTTGTTACCTTCAATGTTTCCACAACAGCAGGGAGAAGATGCAAAATAGGAAAACACTGCTACATTTGAAGGAAAATATTGTTGCATTAAATACTGCTATATTTGTCAAGGAAATGGAATAACCCATGCAAAAAGATTTCATTAAAAGACTAACATATTTTCTTCTTATTATTTTAAAATTTCTTATCATGGATGCTCAGGACTGTTTTATTTTCTTATTTTAATGTATGGTACTGTAGTTTTACTCAGGCAAAAAACTGTCTCACTATATTTCATCATCTCTAAGAGATGTTCCTTCAAGCAGGTCCTGCTTTTTTCTGTTGCTGTGGGTTGGTTTTGTTTTGGGGTTTTTTGGGTTTTTGGGTTTTTTTATTGTTGTTACTTTGTTGCTTTAGGTTTGGTTTTTGTGGTTTTTTGTGGGATTTTTTGTTTGTTTTTTGTTGGTTTGTTTGGTTTTCTTGCATGCTTTGAGGTTTTTTTGTGTTCTTTAGGGGTTTTCTTATTTGGTTTGTTTGTTTTTAGGGGTTTTTTTCTTCTTTTTTGTGATTTTGTTTTTTGGGGGTTTTTTGGGCTTTTTTTGGTTGGTTGATTTTATTTTGGGGGTGAATAAGATACCCTTCTACTAGTACATTTATACTGTTTTGAAGTAGTTGGCTTGATGGGCTTGTAAATGCAGCAGAAATCTTATGGGGAGTTTTCATTTCTTCTTGCATCTTAAAATAAAACCCACTGCTCTCACTTTTTCCTTTCTATTTACTTATTGCATACGTTTATAACATACATAAGTCTTCTTAGTAGTGAAAAGAACATGCACACCTAGATGTTTTGGAGATGCAGCATTGCATGTGTCTTATTGCTTCCTCCTGGCAGAATGTTCATACAGGCATTTCCTACAACTCTGGTGCTGCCTTTATCCATTGTTTGCAACAGTAATTATGCCATCAGAAATATAAAATATGGGAGTATCAAGGATAAAGGAAAATGTTTCAAATTAAACACTAATTATGACAAATTCACTTGCAGAACTTTCATATAAATACCTTCTTAGGTGTCTCAGATTTTCTCAGAAAAGTGAAAGTGTCTATTCATCTAATAAGAAGTAATCATTCTAAATTGCTTATAAGGGAATTTTGTCTCAGATCTTTCAGAAAGCAAATAGGATCATTCTTCTATAAGAAGAATGTAACTGATCATCCAGAAATAAATACAATATGTTTGGAAGCTATTTTCATGTTTCCAGTTTTTCTAAATGAAAATTAATTCTTTTCTTCATTTATTCTGTTCATATTAAGCATATGTAAATGGTGATGGTCAAATTAGTATTACTGGAATTTTTAATAGCAAAACAAAATTGAATCTGGATAAGCATCTCAGAGCTACTTTTTTTTCCTCCCTTGGTATATATACCAATATTGTTTAAATACATGCGTGGTATATTGTGGTACATTTTGTTATTATTCAATCCTCATAAGTTCTTCCTATGCTGTACTCACACCTATATCTGTAAAAAACTGTCTTGCATTCTTCAATCCTCCATCTAACAAATCTTAAAAATTCTGATGATTCAAAGTTTTATCTACAGACAAATTTTAACCAAATATATATAGGCAAACATTAGTCTCCAATGGTCATCAAAAATCCCATATATTCATTAGAAACAGTAATGCTAAATGGCAGTTTGCTCCACCTTAAGACTGGTAATACTACTTGTATCAGTCTCACTTTAGTGCTTGGTAAATTTTGGAGAAGATTATTCTGGGAATTATTGAAAAACACCTGAAAGACAACACAGTCAATGGTCACAGCAAGCAGTTCTTCATGAGGGGAAAGTCCTGCTTGACCTATTTAATTTGTTTTTGCGATAGAGCAACCCATCTAGTTGATCAAGGGAAGCCAGTTGATGTGATATTTTTGGATTTGAGTACATTTTTAAATACGGTGTCTCACGGGATCATTACGGAGAAAATGTCCAGCACTCAACTGCATAAACTCATCATGTGATGGGTGAGGAGCTGGCTCATGTGTTAAATACAAAGGGTGACAGTGACTGGAGTGACATCAGACTGGGACCTGTCACTAGTGGGATCCCACATTGTCATAAATGACATGGACACAGGACTGGAAGGAGCACTGAAATTTTGCTGATGAAACAAAACTAGGAGGAGCTGCAAAAGGACCTCAATAAACTACAGTATTGGACAATCACCAACCACAGGAAGTTCAGCTTGCCATAGGAAGACCAAGTGCCGGATTCTATACCTGGGATGGAACAATCCTGATTGTACGCATAGGTGAGAAACTGGAATCAGTGCTGTGGAAATGGAACTGGGGCCCTGGTCAGTGGCAAGCTGAATATGAGCCAGCAGAACCCTGCTGGCTGCCAGGAGGGCCCACCCCGTCCTGGGGGCATCAGGCACAGCATCACCAGCCAGGCAAGGGAGGGATTGTCCTGCTCTGCTCTGGAGTGGGACAGCCTCACTCAAGTGCTGGGGGTAATTTTGGGCACTACCGTATAAAAAGGACAATAAATTATTAGAGAATGTCCAAAAGATGGCAATGAAGATGGTGAAGGACCTTGAGGGAAACCCTATGAGGAGCAGCTGAGGGCACTTGACCTGTTCAGCCTGGAAGAGACCGAGGGGATACCTCACTGCACCTACAGATTCCTTGTGAGGGAAGATCCTGATCTCTTCTCTGTGGTGACAGTGGCAAGACCTGAGGGAATGGCCTGAAGCTGTGTCAGGGCAGGTTTAGGTTGGATATTGGAAAAGGTTCTTCACCCAGAGGAGGTCCAGGGAGGTGATCACAGCACCAAACCTCAGGCACATGGTGTGACTCTTGGAGCTGTCTGGTGCAGGGCCATGAATAGCACTTCATAATCCTTATGGATTCTTTCCAACTCAGAAATGTTATGACAGAAAAGTGCCATTTTTTGTCCACTGACTGTGAAAAAAGCAATGATTATACTGGATGCTTTCTGTTTATGTGTTAAAATTTAATTTTTATGAGTGGGGTTGAAGGAATTTAAGTTAGTTGTCTCAACTCTCAAACATTTGAAGGTCTTTCCAAAAGACTTTATGTTAGCATAGAATAATAATTATCATGGAAATGAAAATAACAAGATTTTGTTTAATAGTGTGTAATATATCTTCACAATGTTTGTCCCATAAAGGAAGGTTTCTTGTCACATTTCCTATATGCTTAGCCAGGAGCTTAAAACTTTCATTTATAGTTTATATCCAATTACTCTTTTTTTCTAACTTATTTTAGTATTAAAGAGATGAACGTTCATATTTGGTTTTAAATTGTTGTGTGAAAGAATTTGTGAGTCTAACCAAATACCATATATTTTCATAGCATTATTCTATCAGGTTTCCTCCTTCATATGAAATAATATTGGATGAAAAATCTTGTAGTTATTTTTATTGCCAGGAATAACTATCTTTTTGTGGTTGCACATATTTTTTGCTTTATTAGTCTTGATTTACTAGGGAAATGTTGCATGTTAACCACTGATATAATCTAGGAATACTAGAAGGTACATCAGGAGAAGATGGAAATGTATATTGTTATTATCTGAAGCATATTTCCTGAAATCGTCATGATGAGCAAAACAATGGGCACCCAAGGCATGAGACCCAGCCAGCATGGCTTTAGGGAAGGCAGATCCAACCTTTTCTCTTTTTGGGTGACCCCCCTAGTGGATGAGGGAAAGGCTGTGGATTTTGTCTGCGTGTAGGCTTTTTTTGGGTTACAAACAAAAGCAACAGAGCACAATGTAAATATCACCTGTTCCAGTGGTTTAAGCTCCTCTCCACAGCTCATTGTACTAGGCTTTTCCAATTTCAACACAGAAATTATGTGGTGTGGCTTTCTTTTTTAATACTGAGAAAGTTTAAACAGCTAGCTTGGCTTGGATGATGCTTTTCTACAGGGCTAAAATTTGATCAAGATGAATTCTGCCTTGTTGATCACATGGCAATAATCTTAAGTGGATGAAAAGCATAGTTCTTTCATGTGTTTCTTCCAAAGAAGCAGCATAATAGGGCTTACTCTGAAAGATCAAATCTGACCCAAATGTTCTTTCTATCTACAAAATAGAAGAAAAATTAACTGTGTTACATGCAATTTCTGATGTTGTCTGAGAGCTTACCCACAAATATCTCCAAAAGCTAGAACAAAATGAATAAATTAATGGAAAATCACTGACTCACTGCACTTTTGTGTCAAGTTGTTCGCAGAAACCTTTGTATCATATTACAAAAAGGTACAATGTCCTGATATATCCGTGCATATATATCAGCTGCAACTACTCGTCGATACTGAAGTTTAAAATTGCTTGCCTTAGAATTGTTCTTCTACATGAAAGAAGTCCATTTTTGTACTTTATGTTATGTTTTAAAAATACAGTTTTGTAAATAAATTTTCAAATGATTTTGAAAGGCACATGTGTAATTTTCTTGGCAATTTATGTCTAGACATTGAGTGGAATCATAATTTAATGTTAGCAAATTATGCAAGGAAATTTGTGCTCTTGAATTTCTGTAAACCAGCATCCTTTGTCTTTTTATGAATTGGTAGCTCATATGTTCTTATTGTAATTCAATAGATAAGAATGTTTTAATATACTTCCAATATAGCCATACAAGTTTTATATAGCTACTACAGTTATAAAAAGAAAAAATAAAAAAGATTTTTTATTTCAATAATGGGCAATTATCACATTAGTGGTGACTGGCATCTTTGCATCTTAGTACATGATACTTCCAAAGCATTATGGCAGTGACTTCCTCCTGAGTATCAGAAAACATAGAAGTTTCTGCACTTTCTAGGCATCTTTCAAAAATAAAAGGCTAATTGAAGTAACAATTGCCTCATTATTTGATTTATAGAAGGCAATAATACAAGAACGGAACAGATTAGATAAAGTGGGAATATTTTGAAGTAACTGAGTTGTTTAATTTTAATAGGTCATAAAGCTTGCTTTTGAAGAGTTTGAACTGGAAAGAGGCTATGATACTCTGACTGTTGGAGATGCTGGGAAAGTTGGTGATACCAGAACAGTGCTGTATGTGTAAGTACAGAACTTCAAAAATTTTCCTTGGAAATTTGCTGTCATGTTGTTTCTTCCAGGCCAGGATATATCTACTTAAATTTGCAGTTTTAATGCATTGAATTTGATAATTAATGTAAGCTTAAAATTCAATTACTGTCAAAGAAGATTGTTCATTACAAAATTCACTCCTTAGTAACATCTTTATAGGCTTTAACATTAGGGACTAAAACTGCACACTGAAAAAAGGAAAAAAAAAAAGAAATAAAAGGGTGGAGCTTCTTTTAACAAACAAGAACTACCTGTATAACTGTAATTATGTTCACAAACAATTAAGGGAATAAAAAAATAAAATGCTTGGATTTCAGTGACAAGAAAATACAACTTGTGTAAAAAAATAAGGCATTGATTGATTTCAAAATTTGAATATTCAAAATTTGATTTGCATATAAAATTTTGTGTATAAAATAAAAGGAACTAGTCTGCTTTTCAGTAAATTTAAACATGCTTTATGGGATAATAGGATGGAAAATAATGCAATCTATTGACAGTGTTGGAATTTAGATAAATTTTAAGGAAAATTCCAGACTAGATAGCTACTCCTAATATACAGCTCTTCAATATTATCTGGACTAATGGAAATAATAGAACCCTGTACAGATTATTTAATCTTATCTACCTTAACAATCTCATTTTTGTTGCATACACTCATGTTGTCTTACTGCATAATGAGAACTTGTTAACAAGATATTTTGGCTATAGCTTTTAGAGGGTTAAGTTATCACATGAATCCTGGTCACAAAACCAAAACAAAACTACAGATTTGATAAATTATCAATAATTAAATAAGAGAAAATAGCAGCATTTATGTCATAATAACATTACGTGGCATAGCATAAAAATCTGTCAGATAAAGACAGTATTGATACATTTGATAAAACTGTAATTTTATATTTTAAGGGACTTTTAATCCAT
>VRYO01001589.1:8855557-8914933 GCA_009812075.1 Sialia sialis
AATTTTTAATAAAGGACATTAATGATGCAGTTCACCTATCTTACATTATTAGCATGTCCACCTAAAAATGACATGAAATGATGCCTGTAAATGATCTGATAGGCATAACAGATTTTAAGTATTAATAGTAAATTTAATCCTATATATAATTTGATTAAGCGATTTAGCGCAAGGCAAGTCTTCCCATGTTGTTTTTCCTCTTCTTTGTCTCACTTTTAGAAACACGTTAGCATCAGAAAGATGTAGGTTTCTTTATAATTTCACTATTCCAATTTTTGCAGTCTGCCTTATTAATCATGTTTCTCAGGCTGTAGAATGCAGTTGTCCAAAAGTCAGAGCCACAAGAAAGATTTCAGACATAGATCCTATTGAGATAGTTCCTGGAGAGAGTTTTGTATACAGGAAGGTGACCTGTGGAAACCCAGATGGTAAAACACATGTTGCCATTTTTAACTCCAGGAAAGTGACAAACAGCTGCCGTGTTAGCAAATACAAGAGGTATCTTGATATTTTTCTGCCAGTCATACTCAATGTTATGGGTTATAAAGACAGAAATAATTTAAGCATTCCCTCTATGCAATTAATAAGTAAAATGCATGACACTACCAGCAACCCTTAACTGATGACAAACTTTCTAAAGCATGTTAGAACCACATTATTATTATTACTAAAATAGAAGGCTCTTAAACCCACACTAAAAAATGTAAAAAAGCTGAAGAATTATCTGAACGTATTATCTGAATTTGATTTTTTTTTCAAAAGCACCTTTTCTATAGATTAATTTGAAAGTCCTTCATTCCCTATTATAGATCCCAGATATCTTAACAGAATGGTTTAATACCTTTCAAAAAGACTCTTTCAAAAAGAGTCCTCTGAAAGCATATTTTCTGTGAAAAGGCCAGAAATTTAAATTGTTCTGTCTTTGAAGAATAATATTGTAATATTGTCCTTGAAGAAGATATATTGTAATACCACACCTAAGTGTTTCAAAGGATCTAAACTGAAATCTTCTCCAATTATCATCTATGCCAGTTTTCCTTATTGAAACCAAGATGACCAGATGCCCCTCCACTGATCTTCATAAATTTAACAAAATTACTTTATGTTTCTCACAGCTGATACTTCACAATAAACCCCACTAAAATTTCTCAATGTGCATACAGCAATATAAAGTGCTGCTTTAAAATCAAAATTTTCAAAAAAAAAAAAAAGAGAAGGAAACATTTCCAGAAAAATAAAATACAGTATGCAGACTGTTGCTAAGACAGTTTTCAGAGTTTCAGCAACAGAACTGTTTAAAATGGAAAGAAATTATAAAAATGTACTTGTAAGTTTTAGTTATGTTTCAAATATAAGTTTTCCTTTTACCTGGATATTTTATACTGTTATGAAAGTCCTCAGTGTATTTTCTCCATAGGGAGAAATAGACATATCCCTCTAAGGGGCATATCTGAAATTCTAGTATGTAACATCTTGGAAGAAAATCATAAACATGCCGAAAGGTAATCTTGATGAAGGTTGTTGCTGTTCTCTCTTGTTGCTTCAGTCTGAAGAAATTTTAAATATGCATTAGAACAGGGCCTGGCATCTTCTGACCACTCTGGTTAAATAGGCTCAGGGTCACCAAAAGTATTTTTTTTTTAATTAATAAACAAAATTCTGATTTTTAATTTTTTTGTTTTAATCTCTAGCCTTATTTTCAGTCCTGCCATTCAATGACTCTCAACTCTATTTTTTTTTTTTTATTTTAATAGTATCATATATATATATAAGAACAACATGACATACAAACAAATAAATATAACATGCACAAAGTGATGAAAACAATATCACACCACGACCTTCATGACCTTGAGGTCACAGGATGCTCTGGTAACTCCAACAAAGCATGTTGATATACTAAGAATATACAGTAATTTCACAATTATAAGCCGCACCTGATTATAAGCCGCACATCCGGGCATCCGCGCAGAGCACGGGATCTGTCCATATATAAGCCGCACCTGAATATAAGCCCCATCTTTTTTTTTTTTTTTTTTTTTTTTTTAGCGAGGATTCATGTGCAACAAAGTAACGAATTAGTAACAGAATCACACCAGCAGGGTTTGGTGTCAGGTGCTCAAGTTGCAACAGTTTTCATAGACCAGCAAAGCCTTTAAAGGCAGCCCCAGGCACCCTCCCCGGCCAGCTCTGACTTCCGGGTTGGCATTTCGGTGGAATTTGTCCATAGATAAGCCGCACCTGATGATTAGCCGCACTACTGGGGGTAGGCTGGATTCTTCAATGAAAATGGTGCGACTTATAATCATGAAATTACTGTACTTTAACAAGGATGCTTTTTTTCCAGTTTGTTGTTCGTCATGGGCTAAAGCAAGGACTCTTTTACATACAATAGGTAAAGAATCTGTGATTAAAGTAATGTTTTATTCATACACCTTTTTTTTTCTTTTTTTAAAGCGAGTTTTCTTCTTGAGATGCATTTCTATTTTGTTTTGACCACAAGTGAAGACTACCCATGCCCGAATTTGTCCAGCACACGTGATCTAATGTAGTATTTAGACAGCTTTGAATCAACAGGAAGATTTGTTTTATGTCACTTCTTAATATTGATTAAAGCATGCATTTACCGGTTCAGTGGATAAATTAGGCACAGTCATTGCCATGCATATCCAGGTCTGGATATTGCAGCAAGTTACTGTGACAGTGGCATTGTAGCATTATCAAACAGTGATGTTAGTTTGGAGTTACAGCCAAAAAAAGGACTGAGGAGGTGAATATGTGCCTCAATTTGGCTTGTTCCACCCATTTTATGGGCATGCCACATCTAAAAATAGGTGCTTTATGGCTCTCAGGATCCAAGGTGCAGCAAGCTGATCATTAGGCTGCTTCCTTGCTTGTGATCCTGTTGGTTGTATCACACTGACATAAAAGTACGTGACAGCTTGAGGTGTTAGGTGTGAATGGTTTATAATTTTATTATGCTAGAGATTTTTCTCCCATGCAACCCTGTAAACCTGTCATTCTGGAAAACAGTATTTAATCTTTTGACTTCCAGTCTTCTTGATAACCAGTATAACAATATCTGTTCTACAGCCTGTTTAGAACTCATTTTTTATTCCTGACTTTGAATGGTGTTATAAAGTAATTATTTCACTAGCCCATCCTTTATAACAGTTTATAACAGTGCTATAAAACACATCAGGTGGCACAGTGATATAATTCTAGAACTTCATATAATTTGAAATTATTAAGAATTCTTGGAGATGTAAGGAAGTATATCAGCTCCTGCAAGCAGCTGAAAATGTCAGGATTAGAACCTTTATTTATATTGATGCTCAGCTGAGCAGTTAAGCTTTAAACTCTTCATTATGATTGTTTGGAAGAAGATTCTTTCCTCTTGTGACTAGTAGAAAAAACTTTCCAAAAGATATTTCAGTTATCTTTTTGCATACGATTACTTTACATAACCATGTAAAATATTAGTAAACCTTAAATCAGTGCAATTTTTTACAAAAAAATGCTATAAATGTTATTACACTACCAATATTGATATAAAACTTTATTACTGCTTGGAAGTTTCATAAAACCTGAGCTTGTAAAATAGATGAAATTAAGGCTTCCTAGGACTCACAATTGGACATGCACACGGGGAAATCTTTATATATCGTGTAATGTTAGGAAAGAAAACAGATATCGGTCATTTAGTGAAAACTTTGAGTTTCTTTTGCTTTAAGCTTTTCTCTCTTTCATGCATTTCATGTATCTTAAGTTTTCTTCTTGTATTGTGTTTGTATGTATTATAATTCAGAACATTATCCAAGCATGTGCTTTTGGAGAACAGGCAATAAATATGTTTCATGTGAATATTTTTATTTATTAAAGCAACTTAGTTCTGTGGAGAATTGTCAAAGAGTTACCTCATAATATTGTATGAATTAATCTGTTTGTAGTGCCACACAGGAAAGTTTAGTTTTTTGACTAGATAAATGTCAGTCACTTAATTTCTGCCACAGTGTATTTTCATTTTCGGAAGCTTTCCTATATTTTTGTCTGACCTTTTTAGAGTATATTATTCAGATATGCCTAGAATAGGCATTTCTCAGTTTCAGGATACTTAAATTTTCTTTCAAGAAATAAATAGTACCAGCAGTAGGTTACTAATAGAGTGAAAATAGGCACACTTAGTTACTGATAATTATTGCACCAGTGTTAAATAAATTTTTAATTGTGCAGAATGTGTTCACTCGAGTTTTGTATAATGTTTGGGGTCGCAAACAGGACACAGTTTTCATCTAGAAAATATACATAAGCTTGAGGAACATAATATAGGAATGATATGTTTAATTTATTGGGTTTTTTGCATAATTATATATTAGCAGTGGATAAGACCAAATTTCTGTCTCTGCCATAATCCTTTATTAAACAAACTAAACGGAAGCTTAGTGAAGAGAATAAAAAGTAGTGAGCATGCAATCCCCTATAACTCTTCTTCTCCCTCCTAAATTGCCAAAATAACAAAACAAAAATTGCTAGATAGATTACAAATTTGTTAAGTAAATTATTTTTCCTTTTTAATTTTTATATTAATTGTCTAACTCTGCTTCTTATGTCCTACTTTTATTAGAGCACTTTTCAGATCATGATGTCATTATGCTCAACTCTGCTCCACAGAAGTACAATCAATGTCTGGTACTCATCTCAGTCGGCTTGAAGAGTGACATGTATTTGTTCAGTTATGCTGTCTAACAATGTATTAGCCTCTTTTGCTCTAGCCTTTAATAAAATGCATTCTATTGTGCTAATCATGGACATCTTCAATATGCTGGATAAGAACATGCATGTTAAAGGACTTAAGGAATATATTAATGTGTCCATTACTTAAACTTCAGAATTTAAAAAGTGAAAAAGCACCAAAACTCTTAGTAGTTTCCACATTTACAATTTGATAGGTGCAGCCAATATACCGCACATGTATTTTTTCTTAGTTCCATGACAAGACAGGAGCTGGGAAGCTGCTGTCTCTCTCCCTTCCCCTCCAGACTGCAGCTGTGTCTGACTGTGACAAATATCTGCATTTAAATCTTTTCAGCGATTGATTGAATGGGTTAAGTTAAAAACCCTTTTTTGCTTCTCTTCATAAAATTATTAAACATTTAAATAATAACATATTGTCTCTGAATAAGTGAGAATTGTTATGTTTTAGCTCAGCCAGTGAAGGTCATTCCATTAGTCAAACTTGTCTGGAAAGTCGTTTCACATAATTAAGCACATTCCATGTAGAAAAAAGCTCAGATATTTTTATTCATTTAATGTTTTATACTTTCTTATCCATGTTAATTGTTCAGTACGTTTACTTTAACATGTTATTTCCAGACTTTAAATTTTTAATTAGGGTTTACCATGGCTTTTAAAAAACATTATTGATATTTGATGATTTTTATTCGAAGACTAGGATAAAAAACTGGCATTTTAAAATAAGACTTTTTTATTATATATGTGAGAATTAGGTATAAATAACTGATCTTTTGGAGACTTTATTTTTTTTTGCTTCTGACAGGTCTTCCTTTGTACAATTTTCCTTCTACTGAAAACAAACAAGAAATGCAACTGGACTAAATCTAAGTGTTTGAAACATAAATCCTAATCTTTGCTTCTTAGCAGATACAGCTCAGTTGGAAAATAGGTGTTTTGCCAGTTAAAACTTTCTCTATTTTTTTTTAAACATAGCAAACACCACAACATATGCACCATGAACTTAGCTGTCTACTGACATTACATAAGAAGATAGTTCTTTCACTCCTTAGGCCAAAATAATTCCCTTTTAGCAATTTGGCTTATTTAACTAATAAATTACATACTCAGAATTTCCTTTTAATATCTACAACTGAGATTGCTTTGAATTCTTAAGCATCTTCCGTTCATTTATAAAGCACTTGCAAATGATAGTTGGACAGAAAGGTGCATCATAGCTAGACAGCAAAAGATAGCATGTTATGATTTTTCTTTTGAATAGGAATATTTCTTATAGAGCATTTTATTTTTCTGCCAGTTTCCTGCATTTTTTTGCTACAAGGTTTAAACCATGAGAACTATATTGCCTCTTAGTTTTGAAGCCTTTTGATGCATGACACTCACTCAAAAATTAAGCAGAGTAATAAATCAGCTGTTCATGTTGTCTCACAGTGTTGACGCTTCGTTTAAACTTTATTTGCATTTCTATGTTACTTCCAGTAACCAATCTTTTTCAAACAGTAAGGAAAGAATTGATTAGATGATATGATGACTGACACACATTGGACTGTATTGAAAGAGTCATAGAAACATTTAGATTGAAAAAGACACTTAAGATCATTGAGTCAAATTGTTAACCTAACATTGCCAACTCCAAAAATTCTAATATGGCTCATTTTTTAAAGTATATCTAACAAAGTCTGAATGAGCTGTGAGAAAGTATATTATCCCTGAAGCCAATAAAGTAAGCATTGGTTCAGTAATGTTGATAAATATTTTATTTGCTCCCCTAAGGCAAAATGCAATATTATTGCATATTTTCTTAAAACAAATATTTATCTGGAACTAAAAAAATAAATTTTTGAGTCAGACTTTGACTTTCACAGGATTTTTTGTGCATGTCAGTTCATGATGTTAGCATACTAATAGTTCTTTCTGTGATAAAACGCAAGGTAACTTGATAAAATACTAAATATGTATTGTTATTACAAGCTGAAAATAAAGATAAAATGACCCTAAGACACTGTACATAAAATCCTGCTTCAAATCAAGATTTTATAATAGACATTTAAAAATGCATATATATGTATTTATAGATATATAAAATGTATTTCACATATTAGACTAATTTCATAGAATCGGAATAATCTCTCCCCTCAAAATTAACCAAAAATTTTTCATATTGTGATTTTCTTGTATGTGTATCAGAATACATTGCATACCACAGAATTAATGCAGTAAGTTTTACATAAACCTTTAAAATCATACAGCTAATCTTATATTTACTTTTATTTTATATAAAGACCATATTCTGGTTTTTAAGATGACCCAGGTATGAAAGCTGATGTTCTTTTGATGAAAAACAGTGATAAAACCTTGGAGATAGGAGCTACTTTTAGTTTCCGACAATGTCTGTTGCATCTGCAAGGAGGTGCTCATAACTGCTACAATTAAGAAGATAAAATAAATGTAAAGTACAGTAATTTCACACGTATAAGGCACATAATTTTGACCAAAATTTTGCTCTGAACCCAGAAGTGCGCCTTATACTCTGGAACACTTTATATATGGACAAAGTTTGGAAATTTGCTGACACCTGGAAGTGCGCCTTATACTCTGGTACGCCTTATACTCGTGAAATTATTGTAAAGATTTAGGTGAGTTATCTACCTTAAATTCCTATTCAAGTGCTCTCTTTCAGTGACTGTTTTGACCTTTCCTAACTGAAATGTAATCTTCTTTGAAAACAGAATACAAATCCTCTGAGGAGGATCTGAGGACAATGGCACACCTGAGTGAGTAGTTTTGCACGTCCTATCATGTGCCTTTAATGGCCTTAGTTGCGTTCTTTTCCTAGTTAGGGAGAAGTGTGTGTGTGTATGTGTTGTGGTTAAGCCCAGCAGGGGCAAGGAAGGAGAGATTCTCCAGTTTCCTTTGAGTGGCCAGACTTGGTGGGACAGTCTTTCCATGGCCAAGACGCCAGCCCTTGAGGTTTATTGGAGAGGGATCAGAGATGCTCTTCATAGGCAGACCAGGATATCCAAAGGTGCCTGCCCAGTGCTTTGTCATTGGAGTGCTAATGTACGACAGCAGTATTCTAAATACAAATCTTCAGCTGCACTGAATTTCATCCAAATCATAGAGTTCTGAATATTGCCCACTGCAAACCATCTCCATCACTGCTGATTTCTAGTATAGTGCAAATATTTTTAGTAAAACTGGTGTCTTAGAAATGCTGTACTAGAATTCTGCACAACCCACACCATATTTTTATATAGTAGATTTATTTTAGCCAATACTGAGATTTGAAAAATATCTGGAATTTCTTGTTTCTCTGCATTTTTCTACCTTTATAAGCTATGCTAAATTCCTATTATCATCTCATTAAAGTAAATTGTAGTGTTTAGGATTTTGGTGCTTTTTGGTATGCTTTTCTTGTAGTAACTAACACTATGAAAAGGCAAAAAAATGGTCAGGTTTGGATCATTAAACAGTTTCTGCATCATTTGTGCCTTCATAATAGTATTTATTGAATTTCTTAAATGTCACTGTTGATTACTAAGTCACATGATTTCAAATAGAAAATTGTATTTGAATCTCAAATATTATTGAAAACACCATACTGGTAGTTGGTACTAAAGAGAGATAGTTTGGAAATATTAAGCAACAGTTGAATATTTTAATTCTGATAGGCAGTTGTCTATTAAGTAAGATCCTCTATAAAGAACATTTATTTCACTAAAGAGTTCTACAAAATTCTTCAGTATTTTTTATCCTTCCCGAGTCCTTTCAACCACTGCATGATTTATCTATTCAGCTCATAAACAGACATAATTTTTACACTTTGACTGAATTTGATGGGACATATAACACCTCCAGTTGCTGTAAAGTCAGCATATCCCTCAGAACAGCCTTTTTTATACTGCTCACTTGTTTTATTGGCAATTTAGATTAAAGGAGGTTGTTATTCAGATGAAGTAATGGCTCATTTTTATGTTGCTGTGACAAAAAAAAATTGAGAAAAACCATACTTCCTAATCTAAAACATTATCAAGAACAAATTTCAAACTTCGTGCATTTGATTTCTTTGTTGGGTATATATGTCAGTATATTAAAAAAAAAATCAATTCAGACTGTATTATACATGAGATTTGCTGAATTAAGCTAACAAAAAGCTACAATGATATCTTAGCATTGTGTGTGTTTGCAAGCTCTGTTTGCATATGAACACTTCCAAAAGCTCTATTTTTTTCTAATCATGAAGAACTAACAATATTTACTAGAAAATGGATCATCTAAAATATGGAGACTTGGTGTTCTCAAAACATCAGTTATATAAGACTGTAGAGTGAAGGTTTTTAAGTGCCAGAAGTAATGAACTACACTAAATGGGATATATGTGCAGGTGAAACTGAATACAAAGCACTGACGGTCAGTGAAAAACAGTTTGCTGCTGCCTTGTACCTTCACCTTTCCTCTGACCTTTCCAGGGCAGCATAGCCATGGCCAGGCCTTTCTTCTGTAGGGTATTATACACCCTTCATGGAAAGATTTTAGAAGACCATTTCCTTTACAATTCCTTTGTAGACTTGACATTAGTAGTGCTATAAAAGGCCTTTATTTTTCCTCTCTGTGTCCAAAGAATAGCATGATGTTAAAAGAACTTTTAGAAAGCAGAGTACTATTTACTTTAAAACAAATTCATTACAAGCAGAGTGCGAAAGAAAGCAGTGAATGTTTTGCAGATACTCTAACAGTATCAGTTGTAACATAAAAAATAAATGAAGCATGAGTACTAGTAAATATATATGTAAACCATTTGCAGTCTATATCTCCAGATATGCCTGTTGATGTGTTTTCCAGTTGTCTGAAAGAATAAAAATTAGGACCATTTCTATCAGGGAGTGAATATACTTGCCTTTGTTTAAATGCTAGAGTGTTATTAGTATGTGAGCAATTGCATAGCCTCCCTTGCAGAACTAAGATTTAACTAAGAACTAATGCTTTAAAAAAAAAATTGACAAAAAAGATAAAGTCAGAAGATGTAAAACTTTTGGATATTTCCTATGCTCTGCAATACTCACTACATTTCAATCTATCTGTCATTGATAATTCCAGGATCTTAACATTTGTTGTCACTTTCAGTTTTCTAATGTCCATAATGACCTCTGAAACATTGAAATGTTTTCATACAGTCACCTTTTTAGAGAACATGACAAAAAAGATTGGATCTGTTAATTTTTCGATTGTGTTGTATTAACATGCTGTAGAAAATCTTACTGAATTTTGGTGAGTATGATTCTCAAGCTTATTCACCTTGCAACTGAACTTTGCAGGACTATGTTTTCAAATATTATCATATTGAGTTTGATTCAAAATCTAATCAGCTGCTTGGAACCATGCACAGAACCACAGTGGTTCCTCCTGTGCTATCTTGGTAAAATTAATATGCAGAGAAAAGAGGAGGAATATTTACAGATTTTAGAGAGAATTGGATGTAAAAAAATAAATTTTTATTATTTTCCTAATTTCCATTCATTTGAATAATTCACTTTTTAAATATCCACTCACAATATGTTCAAGAAAAGTGGGTGCAACCTCTTTATGGGGATTGTCTCTTAATCTGCCAAGACCTGAAAGTATATAAAATAATCTGACTACGCCTGATCTGTTCGCTTCTCTGCTGGATGTGCTTTCACCAGAACATGTACCTGATTGGAACAACGTAAATATAAATTTAAATTCATTACTCCACCCCCTGTGCTATTTGGAAAAATAAAAAACAAACAAAACACCCCAACAGCAAACCAATAAAACACTGTACTTCACAAACACTTCTTAAAAATCAATTGTTGTTGTTGTTGTTTCGCAATGAATAGATTTTAGTTGAATCCTGGCTTCTCTATGAAGGTCAGAGTTAAGCTTTGTTATATAGTAACAGACACAGGATTTCAATGTAGCAGTTTTCTAGGATTTCAGGTTTGTGCCTTTAATCTCTACAGACAAACAATATCCAGAGAGGGACCTTTTTTCAGCAAAATAAACAACAGTGTTGAATCCCCATCATAACCCAACCTGTCCTCCTGACCAAAGGGACAGGAGGCAACAGGGACGGAGGCACTGGGAAAAAACAAAACAAAACAAAAAACCCAAACAGATACACACACACACACAAAACACCCAACTCATATAAGATATAAATAAGAACAAGACAAACTTTTCTCTAAGTGGAAAGAGTGTCCATGAAATAAGTTGCCAAAGAAATTGTGAATTGCCAAAAAAGATTTAAAAGATGTGTGACTGAGTCTAACACCAGGGAGCAGGATTTGTCCCTCAAGGGCAGAATGTAGGAGTGCAAGGCTTAATAACATTTTCTCTTTTTCTCTTTTCTTTTTTGAACTTCAGAAGAATATTTTTTGAGTAATACTTCACCCTTCTTGCCTCTTTGCTGAAATATAATAAATGAAAATTATTTGGATGTCCACACTGTACTAATATTGGTTCATTCAGTTGCTTCCAAGGCAAACATGTTTCATTTGAGCACTTACAGCTTTTGCAACCTGTACTAGAAAAGTACTGAGTTAAAGCTCCAGCTAATCCACATATGATTTTAATCTTTCATTTTGTTTTATGAAACTGTACTTATCACTCCTGGTCTTTAAAGCAGAGGCACACCCACTGTACGGTACAGAAGTGGACACTCAGGGAAAATAAGGTTCTCCCATCTAACATTAATTTTATTTTACAAAATTCTCATTTGCCATAGGCTTGAGATTTTGGTGAGGGTTTATTTTAAGAATGTGAGAAAAAGCAGTGCTTACGTGGGTGTGTCTGTACACGTTCTTGAGAAGACGTGCACCTATAATATACGTCAGGTTAAAGCATCTTGAAAATAGTGTGCTAGTGTTGTTTACCTATTTTTCTGCAATATTTCTGCAACAAACTGTTAAGATTGGGCTAAAAAAAAAGTATATATTAAGCTAATTGAAGAAAATCTATGGTCTAATGATAATTCTTTATTCACATTTTTGCTTTGAAATACTATAATTATCTAATTGCAATCCATTTAATGCGTGCTAAATTAATTTTCTATTATGCTGATCCTTAATTAGAATGTCGTGTGTCACTAATTTAAGTAGTTGA
The DNA here is from genome assembly GCA_009812075.1 of Sialia sialis. Lineage (NCBI taxonomy): Eukaryota > Metazoa > Chordata > Aves > Passeriformes > Turdidae > Sialia > Sialia sialis. Next base: position 8,867,432 of record VRYO01001589.1, read on the forward strand.
AAGAAGTCCAAAAATATTGTGTCATCTGAGTTTATAATTAGAAAAACATATTGTTTGTAAGACATGGCCAATTTTCCATAAAACTATGTTAACTACTGACAATTATATTTTTGTCTTTTAACCCTTCAGAAATAGTGTTTTATGCTGGCGGTTCCATCACTTTGCTTAGGATCAGTTGTTGGTGTTGAAATCATTTTACAAATGATTTGCTAGAAATAGCTCATTGATTATGTTTCTAGACAGTCACCATGTCTTTCTTGTCAGGACTTAAGATAATTTTAAATAAAGATGTTTAAGGACATTCCACTGTACAGGAAGATAAAGAATACAATTTTCCCAGTTTGAGGGTACAAATTAGATGCACAGGTATTTGTTTAATTCCTTGGTTTCTCTCTCTCCAGTTTTAGAGACAGTTAACACATGTGACCTTGCTCAGTCATGTGGGTTCTCCCTTGTTCTCCATAAGTTCTTGAAGATAATTGCTAATAGTTCATTGACTGCTTCAGTTAAATTAATGAATTTAATTAGGCCCCGTTCCCTTGGATGTGTCTGCATTTTCTAAATGGTCCTTAAGCTGTTCTCTTCCTACCCTGTCCTTCTCTTAATTTTATTTTGACAATTTTATCTAGATAAGAGAAAGTGTTCTTCATTCTCCTTTCCTCCTTGCTATTTTTCTTCCTCTTTATGTTAATGACAATTTAATTCTACGTATTTTGTTATTGTCTTCTGCCTCATTCCATGGTTTGCCTTTACATGAAATTCACCCTTACATTATTCTGATAATTTCTGAGGCAGCCGCACTTCCTTTTTCCTGTACTTCCTATTTTCAATAGCATTCTAAGTTTCTTTCCACAAGATAACATAGTGCTAACTTTTTGTTCAGGGCACTGCTCGGTCTTCTGTGCTGACCCGCCCTACTCTTTCTAGTAATAAAGGAAGATGAACGCTATCATTTCAACAATATCATGTCCCTTATCACAAAACATTAGAATAAAAATCTACAGTGACATCAAAAGCATATTGGTACTTGACAATAATAGGTATTTAGGGAAGAAGTGGTGAATTATATAGCGATAAATCAAGAAACAGTATATTCTCTGTTTCCAGTAATGCACACCTCAAATAATTTGTGTTTCAATAAAATTTTCTTCCAACAACTTTTTGAACACATGTATTTCATCCCCCAGAAAAAGAGATTTCCTGTCTATTTAATTTCCTCAGTAATTTTGATCTTCTGTTTTCCTCCCCTAGTTCTAATGTTTCTTTTTAAAATGAAAGAGCAGTATTACATCTAAAAGTCACCTTTTTTTTTTGCAGGTTTTTGTGAGAGGACAGAATGCTATTCTCTGTTTTGTTCACTGTTCCTTTCCCAGTAATTCTTAACATTTTCAATAGCTTAGAGTTTCATAGAATTATTTAGTATGCAAGAGCTTCTGTTCCTGGAGTTCTAGCTGACAAATCAGAATCTATCATCGTGCCTGCAAACTCATAATAATGGGGTTTTTTTTCCCCCAGATTTATTTTTCTACATATTTTGATAATGAATTTAATGTGCTTGGTTAGTAGGTAGCATACATATTTCTGCAAGAAGTAACAAAAAAACTTTTTCCTCATTTCTGTTCTGATTTGATCTGCATTTACCCTTGGATGTCAAATTGATTGTAAACAAACCAATATTTTATTTTTCTGCATTCTGTAATAGCATATTTAAGTACACAATAAATATTAAAGAATGTGTTGCAAAGTTTGCTTTCTGCTTTATCGTTTTATTGCTTTCAAGGGTTTTTAGTAGATATTATGCAATATGATATTATTATTATCAGCAAACCAACATATGCTGTCATAGTGAACTGTGAGCTTAAATTGACTTCCTAGGAAACTTGTTTTTTTCATTAATCTGATTCTAAAATCATGTTTAGTTTTTTAATATTGATACAAAAAGCAATAAGGTGGAAGCAGCAAAATTAATCTACTGGATATGATTTGTGGTCTTTTGATAACTGCAAGGACAAAACATTTCAGAGAAAACATGAGAGTCTCTTAAAATGCTGCTGGGAGCTATACGATTTGTGAAGGGGGCCTCTTTCTATATTTGGAGATTGATAATAAATTGCACTGTTAAATTTCTTTGAAGAAATTTACTGGAATAATGATAAAATTGTGATCTTTTATAAAATTATCATGTGAGGGCATCCTCTTTCTAGTGGTAGGCCAACCTCAGTTTGGCTTTAGGAGCCACTTTTACAGTCCAATTATGTGCTATCTGAATTTTTTTTTTTTGATGAGTTCTGATTTACCATTTTCTTTTTCAGTAACAGTTCCTATGTTCCATTGCAGGAATTCATGTTTGTAATATCATTCCACCATTCCCTTACTTATGTTTTCTTCTGCAATTCTGGCATCTTTCTATCCCTTCTCCTTTTATAAGGTTTTGTTTGTATAAGAGGTTCCCTTTTATATAAGAGTTTCTCCTTTGTGTTTTTGAACTACATTAGGTACTATGACTGTAAACAAGGGAGGCGTGAGGAATAAAAAATATAAAATAAATTATCTCTTTTCTCATATATGGAACATTAATTTTTATGGCTTCTCTGAGTTTAAATGTAAAACCTTTTTTCTTTTTTTTTTTTTTTTTTGGTAAATGTATACCTATGTCAGTTCACAGCTTCCCTTAATCTATAAGTATAAGTAAGATGATAATTATAAAATTTTGTCAAATAATTATTTTCATTTTAGAGCTATTGACTTCAACTTTCTGATAAAAATCTGAACTTAATTTTATATCTCAAAAACTGATTTTTGCTCAACTCACATATGTTAAAAACATACATTTAGTATAAATTGTATTTATGCCTCTGAATTATTAATGTTATTATTTATACTCTTCAGGTTGTATCTGGATTCAGATTTAATCATTAGATGATTCATTAATCATCTAAGCTAGAACATTAGATAGTGTGAATGAAAACACAGCAACACTAAGAATTTAATTTAAACTGTGTACTTTTAATCTAGTAACAAGGGAGGAAATAAAGCAAATTAATCCTACCATGAATAAAAATTTCAGGAGTGCAAAATCTTCTAAACTATGAATTATTCTATTATACATTTCAGAAAACAGAGATACATTTATTCCACGTTTCAGGTACCCTAGTCAAAGGCTTTACATCAAAAAAGACTTGAAATGCAATGAGACATTTTTCAAACAGAAGTCATGATACGTATTTGAATGCTTAATATCACTTTTGAAATGCCATATTTCTTCATTGGAAAGAAAATAAAGCAATATAAGTGTCTTTCAAATAAATTCAGAGAGATATGATCTTACAGTCAGAAATCTAATCCTGTCATTCTTCTAACATTAAAGAAAGAATATTCCCTGAAATTGAGTAAATATTTCTAGTTTACAAACAAGATGAAAAGTCTGTTTCCCCAGGCGATTGAAAGAGTGTACATGAAAGCCAAGAACAATTGCATAAGATCAGTATGAATATTTTGGTAACCAGAGGAAGCTGATGTTTAAATTGAGGCTTGAGAGTTTATGTGCAAACATCATGAAGCTCACACAGCTCTAAGAACTCAGATCAAAAGAAGTCCAACATTGAATGAGTACACAGAATAATCCTAAAAGAACAGGGCTTTAATTGCCATGCTAAATAGATTAGCATAGATTTTATTTAATGTTTGTTGTTTTAAGAACATTTACCATCCCATAGGATTTTTCTAAGAGCTTAACATAAGTTCAACGAATTGGTCTTTTTTAGCAAACTGATACAGAGCATCTTTTCAATTTATGAAACAGAAAAATCAGTGAATGTGTTGGAGCAATACACACAATGCATCTCAGATGCTTTTAGACATTTAAAAAAAATTGTTAACATTTAAAAAAATTGTTCAGTGGCTAAATCAGTACAAGACAAATGGGTATGGGAAAGGACAATGAAGAAAAAAATCTGTGCAAAATCCCACAGGACAGAAAAGTACTGGAAATTATTACATGCCTACTAATCTAGATCTGCTCTAGATCTTACTAATAAACTAAGAGCATTCTTTATGTGTAAATACAAAGCTATTCGCTTGGCCTTCTGCATCAACCCTTAGTTTTGGGCTGTTAATGTAATGGAAACATAGCTTTTGACTAATGAGAATCAGAGAATCATTTAAGATCATCAGTTCAACCATCAATTCAGCATTGCCAATTCCACCATTAAAGTATGTCCCTCAGTGCCATATTTATATATCATTTAAAATACTGCTGGAATGGTGACTCCTCCACTTCCCTGAGCAGCCCGGTCGGATGCTTGACAACCCTTTCTGTGAGTGCCTTACAGCACCTTCCAGTACCTAAAGGGAGCCTTCAAGAGAGCTGCAGAGAGACTTTTTACAACCGTATCTACAAGGGGGAATGGCTTTAAATGGAAGGAGTTTAGATTTTAGGAAGAAATTCTTTACTGTGAGGATGCTGAGGTACTGGAATAGGTTGCTCACAGAAGTTGTGGATACCTCATTCCTGGAAGTATTCCTGGCCACATCTGAGGAGCTTGCGCCCAGTGGACAAAGGGATTAAATCTAGGAGTTATTTAAGGCCCCTTCAAACCCAAATTTTATGATCCTATGATGAGTCTAGGAAGTACAGTGAGTGTTTTCTGTCAGTCAGAATAACTTTTGACTAGAATAGATTTCCTGATATGGATACATACAGTCTTCAATTTAAGATTTGTGAAGATGGAAATTCCTATACCTGGATGGAATTTTTCAAGCTGTTTATTGTCAGATTGCAAATAAGATGTCCTAAGAAGTGTTTTATAGATCTATCATGTTTTCTAGATTGTTTTTATGTTGAGCAAACACAGACCCTGAATGTTTGAATAGAAATAAAATTAATGTAATTAATGTTGACATTTTTATGAGTTATTGGGCTTTTCAGCATAAAATAATTGGACTCAAAAATCCTTCTATTGTGTTTTAGAGAGCCTGAAATTTATCATTCAGTTATTTTTTATGAGACATATTTTATCAAAACTTTATTTTTTCAAAAGAATGAAACATTTTTTTTAAAAATTACCTGAAATTAGTGTTAATATTTTTAATTTGTGTCTATTTTTTGTGCTTGCAAATAAGATTTTTTGCAGATCTGAATTATATACCACTGTATGCCCATGTGAGCATTCTTGGATGAAGAGTAACAAAGTATTTGATTCATCTCCTACATTTGGCAGAGTTTACAGTTCATTCTCACATGCTGGATTAGCTACATCTCTGCTGTCAGTGAGGGAGATGTACTTCAAAAATGTGATTAGAATTTATATTCTTATATTCTATGGGTCCTCACATTTTCATGAGGTATGTAAAGATGTGCATATCTGGAAGCACAGGTTTTCAGTGCTATTCGGTGCAAGTAAAAAATTGACATCTCAGTAGGAACAGACAAGTGAAGCTACGTTAGAGCATTTGTATGTATGATTTTGAACCCTTATTTATAAATACTCTTTATAAAATTTCTCTCCCAATGCTTTTTTGTATTTGTGTACATTTTGGAAAATGTTTTTATTAATTTAAACATTCTTATTTTCTGTTCAGAAAAATAATTTAAATAAAATAATGACAAGTGCATCAGGCACAGCATCACCAGCAAGTCAAGGAAATATGTGAAATGTGGGAACACTGTGAAATATGTGCCATACCTTTCTGAACATATCTGTCAACAGTCCATTAATGGCTACTTTAAGGGTGCAAACAGTGGATTGACTTCACATGTCATAATTTTGTATCTTGTGTCTTAAAATCTCTGGTGTTCTGCCAGGATTTAACATTATTAGATTTAACAGTATTTGACAGCAAACATTTTCAATGGTGTTAAATTATATTAATATTCAATACTATTCAGCGAGTTGAATTTTCTCGTTATCTTGAATGTTTCTGATTTCATACCTTGGATGGAACCATGAAATATTTAAATACCAAGAACTTTATCTGTACTTTCATTTGAATCAGATTTACATAATTTCATTACATGTGCAGCAACACAGTTTATAGAACCAGAAGTGTTTTGTTATTAATCTTTCTGATCAAAGACAAATTAAATTAAAACATTGCCTTCAATTTAATGGAAAAGAAATGGAACCTTCATTTTCTGATGGGCAGCTATGTGTATAGTATTTTGTAAAGTTATTCTATCACAGGCAATTAATATTTACTTTTCCTTTTCTAACACTTATGGTACTCATAAATTTCATAAGACTCATTTTTTTTATACCCTTATCTGGTTTATGTAGATTTGAGATCTACAAATTAAATAATTTTAGAAACAGAGCTCCTAGAGAATATAATGAAATTTTACCAAAAATATTAATTTATTTTCAGCATGGTTGAATGTAGCTTTGAAAAATGTGTCTCTAATTTGAAGTATGGGATTAAGAAATAATTCCTCAGTTTTGTTTGTTGTTTTTTTTTTTATACTTAAGCTATTTTAAACTGAATTTTATTGACTCTATTAGGAAATTACATACTTTTAATCATATTGCTAACAGACTTATAAATGAAATTGCAGAAGTGAGAGTTAAGAGATCCTTTAGTATGAGTACTTCTTTGCCAGAAAAATGATTTACACTTAGTATGTTTTCATGGGTAGGATGGAGACTGTGGCTTTATAATTTGATATTCAAATATGCTGTAATTCAGTGCAGTCATGCAGTTAACTATAAGTATTTTGTTATTTTCAGCAATGCAGGTATTAGCTTGTGAAAAGACTTTAGATCCTAAGTCATCTTCGAGGCAGTTTTGCAATATTTGCCCCTAATTCATTTCCAGCTGTAAATACTAGTTTAATACATAATGCTAAATATTTAGAAAGTACTTCTGATACTGACATATACATTGATTACATTTTTTTCCTTATTATTGCATTTGAATTTTTCAATATTCAGAAATAGAGAAAGGAGGTTGTGGAGATCCTGGAATTCCATCATATGGGAAAAGGACTGGCAGCAGTTTTCTACATGGAGACACACTTACCTTTGAATGTCAAGCAGCTTTTGAACTGGTGGGAGAGAGAACGATTACATGTCAACAAAATAACCAGTGGTCTGGCAACAAACCCAGCTGTGTTTGTAAGAATTATATATTTTTTTTCTTTATTATTTTTCTGACCTTAACCTCTTGCATTTTTTAACATTTGTGACTAATCAACAGCAAAATACTTCAAAGTACTTTGAAGATTTTTTCCATCATGGTTTTGGTTTTGTTTGATTGGCTCAGTATGGGGAACATCTCGCAGGACTGTTTTTAGAATGTTTTTACACTCATTTTACATGTAATTGAACCACTTAACACTCTTAATGTAAATGTGTGTTGAATGAGATTCTAAATGAGTAATTCCTATTAGCAGGTAAGTGTTCAAAAGGACTCTGTGGCACATATATGTTTCATTCTGGCAGTGCAAACCAGCCTGTAGATCCACAAAAGAAAAGATTGGGTTGGGTTTTTTGTAATACACCACAAAGGTCTGAATATAAATATAAAGAAGTTAAGAATATCGAACATAGGAAAAGTTTAGGTAAGGTCATTAGCTGTGATTTTTGTTTTAAAAGATAAATATATTTCTTTTTAAGAGAGGGTTGGTTTTGATTTTTTTTGGGTTTTTTGCAGGGGATATTTGGTTGGAGATTTTTTGTTGTTTTTTGTTGGTTTGTGTGTTTTTGGGGGAGGTTTATTGGGTTGGGTTTTTTTGCTTTTTTTCTTTCTCTTAAATAGAGCAAATCTTTCAAATGCACAGGTATATTAGGCACTTCAGTTCTGCAGATTGCATTAAATTTTCCTATAAAGTGTCATAAGAATCAGTACTGGATTTGACAACCATAACAACTTTTGTTGTTATGGTGTCCTACTCTATTTGGACATGTTTGTACTTAGAAGCTGTGTCGGTACAGGACTTAGCAGACTGAGCAAGATTGGTCTGGACTGGAATAATTCTCAGTATGGCTTGTAATGCTGAAATGTTTCTAAGCATGTAAAAAGCCTGGGCACAGGGACAATTCAGCTGCATTTCCCTTTGAAGACAGAAGTTGTTTCTTCATGGTACTGTATTGCATTGGATTGCTATATCAGTTTTTTTGACAATGTAGAATATTTTTCTGTACTTCCAGTGTTGCATGTGCACATGCCTTATGAAAGAGCATGGAATTTATAACATCTATTTGCACATACTGAGTTCAGTTTGACACATTTGAAGAGCTGAATAATGGTCGTCCTTTGTGTCAACTAATATTCAGTGAGTCTTCCCTTTTCTGAATATACTCTACTTCTGCCTACAGTACCAGTCATGAGGTCAAGACTCTGAAACCAGTTAGGCAATGTCTTGGTGAAAATGGGCTCAAAAAGAGTTAAAAAGGATGATAGCTATGATATGAATAATTTTTGGTTTGGTTCTATGCCATCAAAGGGAAACTACGGTAAAATAAGTTCAGACCATATACTCTTAAGATTTCTTGATTCAATCACATCTAAATTTCCAATGCTGTTTGCATCAGTATGAACTTTGTATGCTACAGACAAAACCGGCCCTTGATTTTTTTTTTTCTGTTGTTTTTTGTTAAATACAGTTTAATGCATATTTGAAAAAAAAAAACATTGAAATTTGGAGATCACATTTTCTTTTTTTTTTCAAATTCTGATACTTCAAGCATTACTTTTGCTTTCTTTGGTATTCACTAAACGCTAATCTCTTGCAGGCCCTGCTTCAATCATTTGTACTCACTTGGCAAAAAAACCCCAAAATATTGGAAAACTATTCTGAAAGTGTTAAACATTTTATGCTTGCATGTGTAGTAGTTTTGACACCCAGGCTTCAAAATCAGCCTTTTACACAAGAATAATAAAAAAAAAATTAAAAATAAAAAATAGAAAAACAAGCATTTATAAAGTTTGTGGATAGTGTTTTGAGGATCTTATTGTTCTTTCCTTTAGTTTCATGTTTCTTCAACTTCACCACACCATCCGGAATTATACTTTCTCCAAATTACCCTGAGGAATACGGAAACAATATGAATTGTGTTTGGTTAATTATCTCAGAGCCAGGAAGCAGAATCCATCTCATTTTCAACGATTTTGATGTAGAACCTCAATTTGACTACCTTACAATCAAAGATGATGGGATTTCGGATTTACCACCACTTGGCACATTTTCTGGCAATGAGGTCCCTTCTCAATTGGCTAGTAGTGGGCACATAGTAAGACTTGAATTTCAGACAGATCACTCTACCACTGGAAGAGGATTTAATATCACTTACACAAGTAAGAACTTCTGCTTTTTATTTGATGCCTAGTTTTATGCTTTCTTCATAATAAATAAAACAGAGAACATATATGTATATTTATAACACAGAAGTAAATTGTCATGGTTGTATAATTGCACTGTTTTCAGATGTATTCCTTCAGATGTATTCATTAGCTAATCTGAATGCTTATGCTTTATTTATTTTAATTATGATAGTGCTGAGGAATTCTCTTCATTGTTTATTGTTTGGGTTTTTTTGTTCATATTGTGTAAGTGCAGAGCCCGTAACGAAATTCCAGATCATTCCCATCAAAGTATCTAGTGCAAGTAATTTAATAGACTTCTCAATGGAACCATCAGGAATAAGTTCGTAAATTTATTAATTTTAGATGCTAAATATTGAGGTATTATTCGGAAAAGCTTAAAAGTAATCATCAAAGCAAATAAATAGTTCTGGGAACCTGCATTGCTTTGTATGTTTTTTCTAGTTGAAAGGGGTGGAATCTAAGAATACAAACATCTAAGAATAGAGATCTCTTTTCTGCATTACACATAACAGTTACACTATGTGGTTTTCCTAGTGTCTAGAACACAGCTGATTTGATGCACAAGTCTTTCCTATAAAAGTACACTAATTTAGAATCATTCTTCTACCTGGCTACTGTCCCTTTAAGAATTTTAAGAGTATGCAGCCTTTGAGAAGGCAATTCTCAAATGTATAAAGTTTAGTTTTAACTGGAGGACCAGTCCAAAAGCTGTTAAATACAGACCTACCATTCGTGTTCATATAGAGACCTGCTGAGAAAAAAGTTGCTCCTGGGTGGACAACTGGGTTAACAAATATCTAGCTACCGATGACCTTCTGTTTTGTTTATATAAAAATATATTACTAAACAGTACTCTCAATAGAAAACTAGTAACACTATTGTCATGTAGAAACCATTTTTACATTTGCTAACTCTCCTAAATTTTTTTGAGTCATTTAAAGACGCTACTTATACTGAGATTATCATTTTAGCTGAAGAAATTATCTTCTAAGGCTATAGAATTCAATTGACAATAAAGTTGTCTTTGAGACCTTTTGCACTATTTCTGTGTTGTGTCAATTAAAATAATAGTGTTTGTGGCCAAGATGTTTTCTTGCATATTTAGAAAAATTCCCCACATAAAGCTGGAATTCATTGATTTCAATGTTTCTTAAGTCTTAGATGTCTAAATTGGTCTTTTGCTTTTATAGGAAGGGACAATTTTTGTCCTTTAAAAAATGACAGTAAGAAAGTGTTTTATCACTTGGTACCTGTGAGAATGGACCAATACCTCCTTTCAGATAGCTGTAGGGGGAAATAGGGGCTTCCCTCAGCTTCCCCTTCTTCAGGTTAAACAGCCCCAATTCCCTTACGTTAGAAGCAAAACAGCTGGATTTTGTCCAGAGTAAAAAAGGCAAATTGTTCTTGTGTATCTAAGCCTCATATATCTAAAAACTTATTTATTCCAGCTATGTTTCATATGTGTGAATGTCATTGGATTTGAAGCTTTTTATTGAGAAATTTTCTATACTTTTAATTATATATCATTATATGTGTTACATATTACTGCATTACAACTGAAATATTATTCTCCTCCTCCTCCAAAAAATAAGACACAAAGTTTAAAGGGGTGGTTTTCATTATTGCTATTATTGTGGGTTTTATCACCAGTATGATTACTATTTTTTTAACAGCCTTTGGTCAGAATGAGTGTCATGATCCAGGCATTCCTATAAATGGGAGGCGTTTTGGAGACAGATTCCTTTTGGGAAGTTCTGTTTCCTTTCACTGTGATGATGGCTTTGTGAAGACTCAAGGCTCTGAATCCATAACCTGTATTATGCAAGATGGAAATGTAGTATGGAGCTCCACTGTCCCACGTTGTGAAGGTAAGGACACAATCTCTACTTTGCACCTACATTTTGAATAATTGCACTATTTAAAATTTAGCTTACTTTTTACATTTTGAACATAAATAAGACTGCTTTACCTGAAGTTATTCATTCATCTTAACTCTCTTCCAGTTGAGTGAGAGCACAGTAATAGAAACAAGCTACCTTTCTTTTATATTCTTAGAATAAATTAACATTTTAAAATTCTGGTTGCTATTGTTTCCAAGTTCTGATTGTCACTATCATTACTTGGTTGTGAATTATAACTTCTATAACAGCTTTGGCTGTAGCACACTGAAGAACATAATTATCTACCACACAGGAAGTAAATAAAGCTTCTGTAAAAAAGTAATTTTTTGAAAATTTACCCCTCTAACTTTCTCAAAATGAAAGTACACCTGAATTTCTGGGTGTAATTTTACATCCTGCAGTACACTTATTCCTGAGAAATATAGTGAAAACCAGAGCTATGTTTAATACCCATGATATTCCTAAAAAATTCCAAATTTATTACTTCTTTTTAGGTGAATAAACAGACCAAGATGACCTCTACTTAGGTATAAAACTCTCTTTAGAATGAAACAGAGTAAGAATTGTGTGGTGCTTAACTGATAGGTCCTAAAGTCAAGGCAGATGAGTGCATTTAATAAATGACTAAGGTATGTTTTTTAGAAGCCATGTTCAAAATATATACTTTTATTAAACAATAGATACATAGACAGATTCCAAATTAAAAGATTTTTTTGGGGGGTGAAACTAATCCGAACCTGCTAAATCTCACATTCCATTAATTCCAGTGTCATTGCAATTACTTAAGGATCTGGATCATATAACTTTCTTTGAGAATTTAGTTCTCATAAAAGCGTGCATTTCAAAGAAAATTCCAAAACACTGAAGAATTTTCCCATGTCTGCAGTCTGTCAGAAGTGTTTGTGAACCTGGATGTTGTACTAGCAAAATTTCTTACCATGATTAAAGTATGTTGCACAGTGGAGCAGGATTTTTGTTTTATTCTTAGAGCAAACCCACTACTACTCCAAAGCAGGGAGTATGATGTTGTTTTCCTCATTTTGAAACTCTAGATTCAATTGTTAAAGTATTCAGTGCAATCTTTGTGTAATTTTATTTTTGAAAATGCATACATAAAGGACCAATGATGAACACTTCAAAGGGAAAAAATGAGAGAAAAAAATTACAGAAATTACTTTTTCAGAAAATGTATAGGGGGTTTTGGTTTTGTTTTTTTTTTAGATTTTACTCTTTGTTTCTTTGTTACATTCAGGATATGTTCCTTTCTGATGTGGATTCTCTTGATAATTGAAGGAGATTCTGGGCTTCGATTATAGTATGGACTAAGAATTCTAAGCATGATTTAGTTTGCTTCTAGTTGTCTGAGATTTCTGAAGAACTGTTGGTTTTCATTGTTGCTCTGCTCTGTGGTGTTTTTCATACATAACAGCCTCTGTAAGCAACACCTGAAATACGTGAAGTAAATGATGTACGTGAAGTGTTTTAATCAGTTGAGGATCAACAGTCTTATAATTTTTCTTGTTCATAGTATGATAAAATTTAATTTAAAAAACCCAATCCATTATGGAATAAATTGATTTCCTCATTAACTATACAGACATAACGTAAATGACATTTTACTGGCCTTTTATTTTGCCTCAAAGAAAATTCAAGGTGTTTCAGCATTTGTGGGTTGCTTTTATTTCCTACTCAAATCTAGAAAAAAATCCTTAGAGACAAATCTAAGTCATGAGTGAAATCAAATAACCTCTCTGTTCATTTTTTTTTGTATTGCTAAAAAAATTCAAATAAAATTAGGCATATTAATTTACAACTCACAAGTTCATGTTACCATCCATTTCTTTACGACATAATAGATTGGTTTGCCTCTACTTAGAGAAACAGAAGAAATCTAGCAAGATTTCCTGCACTGAAATGTGCAATTTTCTGATAATGATACCATTGACTTCTTCTATGAGGACACTATAAATGATACTAAGATAAATTTACCTGTCCTTGAAAGTGTTCCTGTGTTATGCTGTGGCATAACCTTTAGTAAAACAACATCCCAAGGCCCTGTACCATGAGAGATTAAATTTTTAAGGGACTCATGTTATCCTAAATTTGTTCTGTCATTTCTGCTGTTGTTTAATCCTGCTCCAAAGTCCTTTAATTTTGCTCTGAAAAATGCTCCCTGTCTAGCCCTGTCATTTTCATAGCCCTCTTACAATACATTATCTAGAAAAGCTTTCTATGGACAAGGATCAGGTTGGAGAACATTTAAACAAATTTGACATACATGCATCTGAGGGATGCAGCCAAGAATTCTGAAGAAGGCATACAATGACATCACAAGGTCACTCAAAATCTTGGGAAGCTGATTTAAACCAGTGAGATTCCTGAGGACTGGAAGAAAGCAAATTCCAGTCTTGGAGAATGGAAAGACAGAAGATCTGAAGAGATACAGGTTTCATCTCCATCACTGGGAAAGGTGATGCAGCAATATTCCTTGAAACCGTTTTCAAACCATGTGCTGGTTTAAACCCAGCAGGAAATTAAGCACAATGCAGCTGCTCCTTTTCTCTCCAGCCGTTCCTGTGAGGAGGAGACAAAAGTCGATATTCTGATTTGAGATGGGAAAACAGCAATAAGTTAATAAGAACAATATTATTAACAAAAGCATACGAGGGAGGGTGATTTACACACAAAAATGTGCTCACCCACTGCCTGACTGGCCAACCAACCCAACCAGGCTCCATGTGTGGACACAAACAAAAGATGCCCCCTCAGATCCTCTTGAGTTTTTCCTCAACTCTATGCCATGTCCTCTTCTTCTTGCAAGTGAAGTCCCTGACTTCTGACCCCCAGAGATGGTGTGAGTGGTATAGAATAGCCACCCTGGTATGCCCACACAGCTCCAAACTCTGCCCCATCAAGGCTACTGCAAGAAAATTAACCCTGTCCAAACCAAAACTAGAACAAAATGAAGAAAACTGTGGTGACTGGGAGTAATCAAGATTCATTTATGAAGAGGAAATCATGCCTGACCAACCTAATAGCCTTCTGCGTTAAGATGATCTGATGGATGAGGGGAGAGTAACGGATATTCAGTTTTAGTAACCGGTTGGGCACTGTGTCATGCAAAATTCTCAATGACAAAGCAATGAAGTAGGGTCTAGAGAAGTGAACAGTGAAGAGGACTGAAAAGTGACTGAGCTATTTGGCTCATGGAATTGTAGGCAGTGTCACAAGGCACAACTGGAGGCTAATTCATCGAGGTGCAACCCAGGCATCCTATTGGATAGGGTCCCCTTACCCAATACTGTTTAAAATCCTCAGTGCTGACCTGAATGCTGATGCAGAATGCACTCTGACCAAGTCTGCAGATGATTTAAAACTTTGGGGACTGGCTGGTGTACTAGATGCTTGTGTTGCTGTTCAGAGGGATGAAAGAGGTAGGAGAACTGGGCTGAGAATAAATGACAGATCTTGCCCATCAATTCAGCATGGGTGAGGCTATGTTGGGAGCAGCGTGCGCACTCCTGGGATCCACGGTACAAGAAAAATGTGGACATACTGCAGTGAGTCCAGTGAAGGGTCACAAAGATTAGTAAGGACTTGGAGCATCTGTCATACAAGCAGAGGTTGAAAGAACTGGAAAAGGCTCGGGACTCAAGAGGGATCTTGTTGATATGTACAGATAGGATGTTTTAAAGAAGGTGGAGCTAGACTATCTCCTCAGTTGTGTAAAATGACCAAACAAGAGGCAGTGAACAGAAACTGAAATACATTAATTTCTGTTTAAAGAGAAGAAAAACCTTGCACTGTGAGAGTGATCAAACATTAAAACAGCTTGCCCAGAATGTCTGGGGGGTGTCTGACTTTGGAGGAAAAGGCATGATCTGACTGGACATGGTTCTGTGCAATCTGTTGTTTTGAGCACTAAATGGACTAGGTGGTTTCCAAACATCCCCTTCAACTTAAACCATTCTATGATCCAATGGAATATTTACAACTGCCAGTTCCCCTGAGCTCAGTGATTACTCAAAAAGGTGGCACAGTACAATGGTAATAATTACTTGGAACAACTTGTCTGATGTTTCCACATAAATGTGGAATCAAACTGGATCTAAATGTAATGAAAAAGTATAATTTTTTAATGAGATACTGTGCTTTTCAACAGAAGGAAGACTGGCAGACCCACGTGGCCTGCTCTGTGAGTTAAAATATAGAGAGTAAAAAGTCTTGATAACATACATTGCAGACCTTAGGAGTCTGAAGAAAACAAAGTGCTCATAACACTGTGTTAAACTAACTATTGAAACTACAATAAATTTATATTTCTATGCATTTTAATTTTATTTTTGCAATTTCATTGAATGTATACTAGATTAGAAATAATTTTTATGTAACAAATATACATGTTTTTTATCTTTCAGCACCATGTGGTGGACATTTGACAGCCTCAAGTGGTGTTATCTTGCCACCAGGGTGGCCAGGATATTACAAAGACTCACTTAATTGTGAATGGGTGATTGAAGCAAGACCAGGACATTCCATTAAAATCACTTTTGACAAGTGAGTATCATAAACCCAAACAAGAAGTAAGGTGTAAGCATAAATACTTGCTTTATTGTCGAAGAATAAGTATATGCTCTAAGAACTCAAACCACCAAAAGGATCTTCATTGCAACACTCACAATGTCATTCCTACAAGTAGGCAATTAAAGCTTTCTAATGTGTTGCCTGCTTCCATTGTACTCAGCAGGAAGTTCTAGAATTTTTAAGATGCTGACATTTTTCTCATTAATGGCTTAATAGCATTTATAGGTTTGCAGTCATTTGCAAGCTTTTTTTTTTCTTTTTTTTTTTTTTTTCCACTAATGATCAGAAGCCTGAGGTTCAGGTTTCTTTGCATCTTCTTAAATGGAAATAGCAAGTTTAGTTATAAGACGGATCATCTAAATTTTATAAATGGAAATGCATTGCCTGAAGTTGCAGATGTTTGAATGAGCATGACCTTAACAGTGTGATGACAACATTTCTGAGAAAATTAATGAGAAACATACACTTCTGTGACATGTGGTGCAGTTTAAGAAATTAATTTGCTGAATTTTAGACAGATGCACACACATATTCCATTAGCAGAATTCTAGAGTTTTGTGTACGGATTGAACTGCAATGGCATTAAACAAGAACTTGGAGTTCACCTGATACAAAACTGAGAATTCTGATCACATATAATTTTTGAAACACAGAAGATGCACAATTAATCTACTTCAACTTTATCTCAGCTTTATTAGCAAAAGGATTTTGTTGTCATTCCCTAATTGTTTCAATTGCAAAACAGTATTACCATTCAGCATGTTGGTTTTGGTAGACAAAGAAAAAACCTTTCCCTGTTTTCTTTGGAGGTTTATGGACCTTTTCTGGCAGGTTTAGAAAATTGTATAACTGTACTGCATCACATTATACATTTTATTAAAATTTTATGTTTGTTAATAATAATATAAACTTGCTTTTGCAATAAAATTATTTTCTTTTGTTAATGTGAAACCTTGATACCAGTTTAAAAATTTGATGGAAAACCTTTTTCTTGCTTACAAGAAAAACTGAATTTACTGTGTGATATAATGTCATCAAATTACAAAACAGTAATTGATTTTGTCAATTAATCAACAGATAAAATATTTTCGTCAAGTATTTGGTTTAGTTTGGGGAAAATGGAACCCTTTTATACTTCACTATATGACTTGCCTCAAAGACATACCTAACAAAATGAAGTTTTGTACAAATGTGATATTAATAATGTAAATTATCTCACTCTTGAACTAATTAAGCTTTAATATTGCTAGAAAAATCTGTCTTTCCAGAGTCCTTAGAAACTTTCCAGGAGCAGCAGCAAATGACTGCATGACCTTATGATTATTTTACATTGAAACATTTTGCATTTCAGATTGTGCCTAATATCTGGAAGGGTAACAGAAAAGTAAAATCTAATTGAGTCAAGTAATTAGGAAAGGGGTAGAAGAATAATGGCTGACCTGAAGATCCTTGGTACTTTGAATATTGATAAAAAATAGATTGATAATTTATACAATTAATCCCTGCATTCAAAATCAACACAACTGTATGAAGAATAGTATAACACAGCATCCTTTATTTTTAAAATTATGTATATTTGGATGTCCTACCTCTTACTATGAGCTAGTTAATAAACATTAAAATAAACCAAAAATCCAAAAAGTAATCCTTAATTAGGTACTTTCAGCAGTGATGAAGAGCTTTCAATAATGAATTGTCTTGATTTATCATTTTAGGGAAAATAAAAATAAAAATCAACAACAAGCCCAGCCCAATTAAAGAAAAAAATCATTCCTTTAAACCCTCAAAATCTGACAAATAAATTATAAAGTCACACTCGAGTTTGATATGAGCAGGAATCTACTGGGAATAGAGATCATTGTCAGAGTAGCAATTGCTGTTAAGAGTTATTTTCCGGGTTTTGTCTCCAGCAAGGGTTTGCTATCCATTGTTGTCATACTGCCCTGCTAAGAAAACTGCAATTGCTGGCTGAGAGCACTTTATTCCTAATTAGTTTCCCTCACAAACATAACTGTCAAAATAATTGAACTATTCAATTATTGATCTTGAGTCTATTCATTATTAGTACAAATAAAGTATTTAAACCAGCCTAGCTGTATCTGTCTGTTTTCATCATTCTGCTGCAGGACGATTCAATGTATAATCTCTGAAATTATGGAAGAGTACTGAAAAACTGTCAAGTACTTTAATGATGCCCACTATAACTGTCTATTTTAGTAAATTAAATGGAATCACTGAGCCTTTCCAGATACAAAAACTCATGTGTTTGTGCAGCTGAATTGTTGAAAGAATCTCCAACATGCATCTTGAGTTTGTCAAACAGCATTCTCCCAAATTATTATCAAAAAGGGCCAGGAGTTACTGTATGCAAGCAACCATTCATAACCGGAAATTTGAATAGTATCTTCTTCTTTGAGAGGCTAAGGGGTGTATTTAATAGTATGGATGTAGACCATTTCATTCTAGCTGATTTCACTGCCAGAAATGGGTCCTGAAAATGCTTAGTGTATTAGCAAACGTGCATTCTAATGACAGAGTGGATAGATAGCAGTAAAAGCAATCATCTGGATTTTTTCCAGTTTATCCAAATAAAGTACCATAAATCTAGAGTTTTCTATGAGAAGAGGAAGGAACGATATGAAGTGCCTAAGTCGGTTTCCCAGCAGTCATTGGCTCTGCTAGCAGAGCAAAAGCTTTCTGACTTCTGGCTGTGCTTTTGTTTCCAGGGAACCGTGAGAGAAGACCTAGAAAGAATACTAAATACTTGCTAAAACTGAACTTGTTCTTACCAATATTAGTGTGTCTGAAGATGTTTTTACAAGACCAGTGCTATTTGTTCTGTAAAATGTAATGGCCTGGATGGGAGCTTGGTCATTCTGTCATCACTCCCAAAACACATATCTCTCCTTTCTCAATTATTTAATATTATGCGCTTTACTTTATTAACAAAACACCATTTCTTATCTCTAGATCTCTAGATCACTAAAGTGCTATATTGGCAAGAGAGCTAAGGGCATTCACTTTGAAAAAAATATTGTATTGTGTAGGGATTTCTGCTGCTCTCAGAAGTTGAACTAACAAGACTTATGGGAATAGAAAAGAAAAATCTCACAACATATACATTTCTAAAGGATGAAAATAAGAATATTGAGTTTTCATGCAAGTATATTTAAAGCGACATAGATATTTGTGTAATAGCACAAACTTTATTGTCAGGAAAATGTATTTGTATATGGTTTAGATGCTACAGCATATCAGAATCTGATATAACCACAAACTGTCATGAAAAGCATGTGATATAAAAAGTGCCAGTTCAAGTTCATCTAGAGAAAGAACAGATTTGTGCTGTTTGATTTAAGAACTGCTAGTAAATGACAGCACACAGATATCTATTATGAATTGGAGAAATGTGATGTGGTTTAGTGACTGGCAGACACATTGACTCTGCTGTTGATTTTATAGTTACTTTTTCTTGCAAATCAGCCCTCATTAGGAGGAGACTTCCTTACTTTCCAATCTTGTCTGTGCTGCCTGGGGGATTTTCTTACATGCTAAAGTAAACTAAGTACCGCTTATTATAACTGCAATGAATTTCAAAATGAAGGATTGATTTAAATCTAGTATTTTTTCACTGTTTTATTTCAGAGAAGAAAAATGATTACCTAAAAGCAAAGTAACAAGCTGTGTTCAAATAAAATCTTTGAATAAAGAAAATTAAACAGTTGACTATCTATAAAATACAGTTTGTCAAATATCAAACATCAAATAATGAAATTATTGAGATGAAATAATGAAGTTATTGAAGATGTTCCTAGCCTGGTGTCCAGACGTTTCTTAACCTGAGGACAAAAAAATTCTTGAATCTTCAAAATGAAATTTTGTTTAGGACAATTTGCATTTTTGTACCCAGATTTGCCACCAAATGTCTTTCTGCAGGCTGGTCATAGGGCTGATCTGAGTATCCTGAATCTTTTACAAACATTTGATGATACCACAAAACAAAGCAAGGAAATGATTCATGAAACCTTTTTTAATTTTTATTCTTAGTAACACATGGATGGATTTGTAGCCATGTAATTTTTTCATGTGTGGTATTCTTTATCAGTTACAAGTGGGTTGCATTTCTAACACTTGAAGAAAATAGCACCATTTGTCCATCCAGCTGACTTGCATATTGCTTTTCAGATTCCAGACTGAAGTTAATTATGACACTTTGGAAGTCAGAGATGGGCCAGCAAATTCATCACCATTAATTGGAGAATACCATGGAACACAAGCACCCCAGTTCCTTATTAGTACTGGAAATTATATGTATCTGCTGTTCACTACAGACAACAGTCGTTCCAGTGTTGGTTTCCTAATTCATTATGAGAGTAAGTCTGGTATTTCTTGAATAGAATTTTATTTAATCTTGAAAAAAACCATTCAATTAGAAAATGAGCTAACAAATGGAACCAAATAAAATTCTGTAGTTATATCTGTGTAAGAACAAATTATATTCACTCTATGCTGTACGGACAGGTAATTCTGGAAATTTTGGAATTAATTTTGGAAATTTTTTCTTCATGAGTTCTTTTACATTATTCAAAGTCCTTACAGACCTAGTTGTTTAATCTAATGCAAACTAATTTTAGAAACTTTCCATTGTGGGTAAAGATATATTGTTTTGGTGTCCCATATCTTCTCTCTAACTTTCCCTTTCTCTCTTTTTCTCCTCTGGTTTTTGTAGGGCCAAATAGACTTGGACACCTTAAATTTAATGGCTCCAAAATGCAAATATATTAATAATATTATCTCCATGTGAAATACAGAATTATCACAATAGAATTTTCTTTCAAATTAAGTGCATAAATTGACATATATTAAATGGTCTGAAGTCACACTGGTCTTGATATGATAGGACGACTATTCACTTCATTATTTACTGAATAGAGCTTATGTCTTTACTGCAGATGTGCCAAGCTAGTAACATAACTTTTATCAGTTGTTCTTATTTGGAAACTAATCTCATTGCTCTAAATTTGCTGTGATATTGAATCTGGAATAATGTCCAGATACATTTTATAGCCACATCAAAACTTGTCCAAATAATAAAAAAATAAACCTTCTCTCTTCTGTACAGAGAAAGGCTGCTAAACACTTCACACCTATGTCTGTGCATTTGCTCCACAAAACTTTTTTAGTTAATCACAGCCTTACTGTTCATATTGTCTTTTTCCTTACACTAAATTTCTCACGGAGCTAAAATTGTCCCCATTTTGCCTTGTGTTCTATATGTTCATGCAAGGCAGCTGAAATTGGCTGCAGTCTATCTTCTTGTGCTAGTCAGTCAGCATCAGGAGCTCCTGTAGCATTTCTGTGGTCCTTTACTCAGTATTGACAACTGTGTGCATCACAGAGGGAAGGCCATCACAATAACTAGTAACATGGTGGTACTAAGTGGGGAAAGTCAGTGTTTTCAAAGACCAAAACCAGGCAGAAAGAGTTACTGGAAACCTTGAGTAATCTGCCAGGAACACAGAAGACTAAAGTTATATTTTATATTTATATTATAAAATTGTATATTCTATTTATATTTTTATTGGTTTAGCAATAGAAGTTGATAATTTTAGAGACATCTCAACACAACTTCTATTTTTTTCACATTTTTTTACATTTGCAGAAGACAAGGCGGTAAATTTTAACTGTTAAGAAAAGTTTCTGAATATTTTCTTTGCAAGTTCACATACGTTCCAAGCCTTAATTGGAAGTATCTTAAAGTACTCATAACTTTGATGATAAAGTAAATCACTGCACTGTGAAGCAGAAGGCTCTTAACCTTGTTTAAAATAAAAGGTTCAATATAAGCTAAACTGAGTTGAATCTGTGGTGGCAAGAATGTTCTATTGAGCTGAAATATGGCTTTAATATTGCTTTAATAAATACAAAACCCATTAAAAGTACTGTGAAAGATGTGAAGATAATTTGTTCACTCATCTCCTTAATTTTCTGTTATTCAGCCTTTTGATGACACTTTAAAGATAGCTAAAGCAAGACAGTATAGAATATCTCTTATGCATCTAAGCAAAAAAAAATAAAAATGAAGTGCATAAAATATTCCTTAAGTACAACTATTGATAAAATATTCATTTTTTGTTAAAAATATTTAATCTTTATTCTTTTGGCAAGTATGCTTCATGCCTCAATTCCATTTCCCTGATCTCTCAGTTCCCCTACTTAGGTGTTTTTGGTAGGTTTTTTTTTCTGCTTGGTTGGTTGGTTTTACATTTGTTTGGTTTTGTGGGGAGCTTTCAGTTCCTCGTTCTGTGAAGCAGGTTGTGCAATCTTAGTCTTTTTCTTAAACAAAGACAGAAAGAAATACTCTACCTGCAGATTCCTTTAATATAAATTGCTCCTTTGTTTCTTGAATTATATTTGAAATTTTTCTTTTCTTACATAACAGAACATGATAATTTGCAAAGCAAGTAGATCAATTATTTCTTAAATCCAAATACATTACTTGAAAGTCTGCTTTCTGTGGACTAAACTTTCCTTCCATCCTAAAATTTTAGTCTTTGCATTGAAACAGTCATATTGCACTCTACATTGATATATATATGATAAATATTGCAATTCTGTTACACAGGGAAATAGTTTTAACATCAAAGATTACCCATCTTAGGAAAAAGGTTCCTGTTGAGGCCATTGAAAAAATCTACAAAATCAATATTGTGATTTTTCTTAAATGAAAATCATCAGTAATAAAAAAATAGATGCAATCCTTTGTTCTCAGTGTATAAAATTAGGTATTTGTTTAGATTAGGTTTCAGAAAAGAACTTTTTAGGATCATAAGTATGCAATCTTCATGGAGTTGACAAAGTGTTGAAATCAGTCAGCCCTCAATCAAATTTAGGCTTGATGACATGGCATCAAAATACTTCCTTACACTTCTTCATTTGAGGAAAAAAGAATCCTTTGAATAGTCTGGAGAGAAGGAAAAGATACATACAATTTTCTGTGGCAGGACACAGTCAATGGAAGAAGATTTGAAATATTGGGGAAGATTTTTTTGTTTCAGCAATCCATTTTACTATGGCTAAGAAGAATCTATACAGAGGCTAAATAGGAAAGGCAGTTTTGGGGGAAGTGAGCATAAAATAATGGAGTTTATGATTCATAAGAAGTGAAAGAATGTAGCAACATGGTGAATAAATTAATGGTTTTCAAAAATCTAAACTACCAAATTTGGCAGGGTGGTAGGTGAATGTCCTTGAGTCCTTACATATAAATTCTGACATTCATTTATAAAAGAAATTGGATGAAAGCCCAAAGGTTTTTGGTGGTTTTGGTTTGGTTTGATGTGGTTTGTTTCTTTTCCTTGGTTTTGTTTCATTTTTTCATTTTGGGGATTTTTGTGCTTGTTTTATTTCTTTTTTAATTTCTTCTTTTTTTTTTTTTTCTTAGTTTTTGAGGAAGGTTCCTGTAGCTATTAAAAAATCCTTTTTAATGATGTAACTCAAGAGTTAATAATGTAGATACTAGGTATATTCAAATATTGCTATAGATAGCAATCAAAGAGTAACACAGATCTCTTAGGATAAAAACAAAAATTCAAAGTACGTATTAAGTTCCAAGAACAAGAGACAGAAAGACAGTAACAAAAATATCTCTAAATATATTCAAATAAGGGGAAAAAACTACTTTAAAACATTTGACCAAAAATCAACTGTTGCAGGCTTATTTTGTTCTTGTTTTGCAGCTTTTGCAAAAAATAATAATTTTTGTCATATACTTAACATAATTAAGTGAACATGTTCAAGGTAAGACTAATGCATATGGAGAGAGGGTTCTACACAATATTGAAATAATTAAATATATTTTATTCATCAGGGACTCTTGAAATTCCCTGTGCTATACTCAGAGGCAAAGCAGAAAGACCACTCCACTGAAAATTGTGTCTGAAAATTCAAATCTGTAAGGAAGTTTAAAAATTCAGAAGGGCCAACACTTTTCCAAGAAAGGATGGAGAAGAAAAAAAAGGGAAGATATTTGGACCAGAAGGATGAAGGACATTAGTTTTATCTTTTCTCTTGAAAGACGCTAGTTTCAAGCTGATAGACAAAATGATAAGAAATAAATTATTTGTATTTGATAAAAAAAGATTATGTCAAGCCAACTTAATTTCCTTTTTGACAGGTTAACTGCTTTTGTAGATATGGAAATGGAAAGGGGAGTAAAATGTTCTGTGCTCACATTCATAAGGCTTTTAGAACTCTTTCAGAAAAAATATAGACATTTAGTGTGGATGAAATTATTACAGTGAAATAAGTGTACAATAAGGTGCAGTAGGCACTGAAAAAATTTCTTAGAAAGGCTGTGAATACTCCATCCTTGGAAATACTAAAAATAGATCCAGAAATGGATCCACCTCTGCAACCAGCTTTAGGTAGGGGGTTAGACTACATGACCCCCAGGGGTTCATTCCACCCTACATTATTATGTGATTTCTGTGATGCTGTAAAAAAAAAAAAATATTTGTAATTTTGATGATAATATCATAGCACTTACAATTGGAGGATGATTCCAGCCTACAATTATAGCTAGCAGTATGACTGAGAATGTTAGAATTCAAAGCAAGCTAGATGAACTGAAGAAAGAGTGTAAACCAAAACCAATTAAATTCTATAAAGAAACATTCTAAGGCTAAATGGGGAAAGAGGAATGTCATGCACAGCTAGATGACTGAAGAAAGAGTGTAAAACAAAACCAATTAAATTCTATAAAGAAACATGCTAAGCCTAAATGGGGAAGGAGAAATGACATGCACAAACACAAAATAGAGATGCAATAGAAAAAAAATTGGATGTCATACAGAATTTATTAATCTAGAGAAAATATGTCGTAGTATTGCAAAAAACTTGAATCTTCTATACCTTGTATTTAACAATCTAAAATCCCAAAAGACAATTTCACAAAATACATTTGTTTTGTTTACAGGACTTATTTTATGTAGGACTTGTTCAAAAATTATTTCACTTCATTTAATGACCAGGGAGACTTCTGTGTCCAGTTTGTGACACAGTTTAAAACGAATAGAAGGTTGCTAACTTGGAAAATATGACACATAAGGAGTCATTGAAAGGTTTGTACTTCTTTAGAAAAAGTATGACTTGGCAGACAGGGGGTAAAGTGTGATAATGGTGTCATGGTCCCAAGTAGCTAATAATTGCAGCCTGTCCTAGAGTTTGATCTACTGCCTGTGCTCCTTCTCAATCAACTCTTTACAACTATTTTCCAACTACTATTATCACTGTTGTGCCAGAATTTCTCATATCTTTTTGCAGTTGGGACTCTCAGTATTGCCTATTATATAATTTTAGGTTATCTTCTAGTAAGAAAAAGAATCAAATATTCAACTAAAGAAGCAAAGAATAATTATTTCTTTTCAGCTCTGTTCTTCTCTGGTTCAACTTCACTTTCAATTTTATCTACCTCCTCTTTCTGAGAGGTGCAGGGGGACAGGGCATGAGAGTTGTGATCAGTTTATCACACATCTTTGCTGCTCCTTCCTCCTTGGTGGAACGAGCTCTCAGACTCTTCTCCTCCAGCACTGGGTACCTCCCTCGGGAGACAGCCTTCCATGAATATTTAAAATTTGAATGCTTCCTATGATCGACCGTTCTTAGTGAATGGCTCTGGCACGGGGTGCAGTCTTTCAGGAATAGAGTGCTCCAGTGTGGGTCTCCCAGAGTGTGGATTCCCCACAAGAGCATCCATCTGCTTCTGAGCGGGGTCTTGCACAGGCTGCAGGAGGATCTCTGATCCACTGTGAACCTTTGTGGGCTGAAGTAGGACAGCTGCTTCACTATGGTCTTCAGCATGGCTTCCAAACCTTGAGCACCTCCTCCCTCTTCTTCCTCATTGACCTTAGTGTGTCAGAATTCTTGCTCTCACATTCTCACTCTTCTCAATGGCTGCTGTTTTTCTGCATCAGCTTTTGTGTCCTTCTTAACTATGTTATCCCAGAGGCTTACCACCATCTCTGAGGTGTTCAGCAGCTCACCCATCCTGATGGCAGATGGCATTGGTTCTGTTGGAAGTGGGAAGTTTATGGCAGTTTCTCACAGAAGCTACTCCTGTGGCCATCCCCGTCTATTAACTAACACTTGGCTATGCAAGCCTAACACAGGGGTGAGAGTGATGGGGTGTTTTAGTTTTTGGTTTTGCTTCTCACCATCCTAGTCTATTTTTAATTTGTAATGTTATATTATTTTTTCTCAAAATGAGTCTGGTTTGACTGTGCTGGTAATTAGTAAGCAGTCTTTTTGTCTTTGTCTTAGCCCTTGAGTTCCTTCATGATATTTTCTACCTTCTCTGTTATTTTCTACCTATTCTCTCCCCCTGTACTGTTGAAGGGGCATAATGAGAGAGCAGCTGAGTGGGTGACTGGCTGCCAGACAAGGTCAATTCACCACACAAAGAAACAGAAAATAAAATAAATTCCTGTCAACCCAATAGAGAGTCTCTATTTGTTTCCCTTGTGTATACATTATTGCTCCTTATATTATTAAATTCCACAATCATTTGCTATCACTAGAAGCACAATGTATAATGTTCAGTTAATGAGCCTCCATTTGATAATTTCATAGAATTTTTTTCAGTGGATAGCTCCAGGTTTATTTTCCAAAAACAATTTAATCTTTCCTATAAGACATAATTACCAGAGACTCTTTCTGTCAGATAAGAGTTATACAATTGTGAAAGCTGCATTATTTATTTTTTTTTCTTTTTATGCATAGGATAATATTTGTAAGAATTCAGTAATTTGTGAGTCCTCAATTTCCATTTTTTGACATTGCTTCTTGTTGTACCAAGTAGTCATAACTATGCAGAGGAAAATTGAGTTGTCCTGCAGTATCAGAAACTGAATAGATGAAATAATCAAATATGATCTAGATACTAGTACAATATTTTTTCATACTTCGAACTGTAGTATCTTCCTATAGTTTCAGAAGTCCAGTGCTTTTATTGGTTTGATGTTCTTAATTGAACAACAAAATATACCTTAAAGCTCCAGTCTTTTTCTATTTCATTTGGACTTCCCTAGTCTGTGAAACTTAAAATTGGAAAACTGTTCTGTGAGTCGGACAACAGATAGAGAAAGGGTTTTATATCTCACATCAGTTCTCAGGCAATGTAATTAGGATCTTTTGGAGGCTCTTTCTTTCTCCTGTCTTCCTTATTTTGTGTTTTGGTCTGTTGTTTTTTTTCTTCTTTTTCTGTTTACTATCTGAACAAAAGGTGAAAAAACAAACTTAAATCTGTTTGTTTCAGGTGTCACTCTGGAATCAGATTCCTGCCTTGACCCAGGAATTCCTGTGAATGGCCATCGCCATGGTAACAACTTTAATATCCGCTCCACAGTAACCTTCAGCTGTGATCCAGGATACACACTGAGTGATGAAGAACCTCTCATATGTGAAAGAAATCATCAGTGGAATCATGCATTACCCAGCTGTGATGGTAACTGTTAAGCTCTTCAGATGGCAGCTTTAAAGTCCACAAAAATTAGTCCACTATTTTTCAGAGCTAATTAAACTTGTCATTGCTTCTACCTCCTTTAATTGCTACAAGATCCACACTTTAAAAAAATATTTTGATATTATTAAAAGCCATGCTTTACATCTGTATCACTTTTCAGTGAAGTACTGAAAAGAAACCAGGCACATATTCACAAATAGAAAAATTCAGATTCTTGTAGGGTGCCATTGTTCAAATGTGAATCAAAATGATGCTATACAAATAATATTTCTAAAACAAAGCCAATAAACTTAATTTATTTTTTAAACTCTAAATACTGCATACAAAAATGATTGCTTGAAATGTATGATGCTCAATGCTAAGACAAATAGGCCATGCTTAGCCAATGTAATTAATTTTCTTAAATACTTTTGTTTTGAAATTTTGCTTAGTTTATGAAACATTTTTAGTTATGAAACATTTTTTAAATTGCTGAATTACTTCATGGTTTAACCACAGCCAGAACACACTTGCTCACTCCCACCAGCAGGATCAAGGAGAGAGTAAGAAGGCTAAATGTGAATACACTCCTCTGTTGAGATAAAGATAGTTTAGTAAGAAAACCAAGCAAAGCAAAGCAAGGAATTTATTCACTGCTTCCCAAAGGCAGACAGGTGTTCAGCCCTCTCCAGGAGAGCAGGGCCCCATCACATGTCATGGTCACTTAGGATGACAAATATCATCAGTCTGTACTTCTCAGTTTTGCCTTTTTCTCCCCACTTTATACAGTAAGCTTGATGTCATATGGTGTGGGGTATTCTTTGGGTTAGCTGCAGTCCCTGCTGTGTCTCCTCCTAATCTCCCACTCACCCCCAACTTCCTCACCAGTGTGATGTATGAAAAGAAGAAAAAGTCTTCTCTGTGTGAACCCTGCTCAGCAATAACAAAAATATCTCTGTATTATCAACCCCGTGCTCAGCACAAACCCAAAACACAGACCCATACTGAGAAGAAAAATAAGTCTACCCCAGCCAAAACCAGAACAACTGCATCCACAAATATTTCTGTTCTCTTTTTTGTAACTGGATTTTTTGGCTAAGTTCTGTTTCTGTGAACCACTGGATCAACTTAATTTCTTCATGGAATCCTTGTTGCTACAAAATCCCTCTTATAGAAACCCCAGAATAACAGCAAAGAAAAGGTTTTGCTTTAGTGAATTACATAATATAATATAATATAATATAATATAATATAATATAATATAAGTAAGGACACAGAGAGAGAAACTAAAATACTTTGCTGAATCTGTTTTAAACGGTTTTGTCAAATCTGAGCACTAGTCTTCTTCTAGCTCATACCGCAGCCTTTTGGTCCCAGGCTAAAAACGTCTAAACCACCAAAAGATTATTATAGAAGTTAGCCAATCTAGCATTCAAACTCACTTGCCTTGTAATCACTGCAACTCATTCTTACTTTAAAAGTACAGATACAAAACATTTTTAGAATTTTTCATTGTTCTTCTTTCCTTGTTTGCTTTGCTGTTATAGATTGACAAATGTGAAACAATTTTAAGTTTGAATAGTATTCTCTTCTTTTTTCTACTTAATTTGTAATAAAATGTGTGGATGCATTTTTGAGTTAAAATATCAATACTCTTTTTTGCATATGAATATTGAACTTCAGGAACACCTAGTTAATTTTTACACATTGAAAGAGATTTTTTTCCCTAGGTCCTTCACCCTCTTTCATGTGAGTGCATGAGAAAATGTCAAGCCTTTCTGGAATATATTCTCTAGGCAAGCAACAGAGAAGGGTTCAAACACAGATTCAGCTTCTTCTTTTCCTCACAGATTAAACTCCATTGTATTAGCTAGTCTAAAAACATGAAAAGAACTCACATTCTATTAGGTAATCATTTTGTTATCGTATTTGCCTTTTGAGGCTCAACAAGTTGTGACCCAAATTTTTGGAATGTGACAGATTTAACTGAGGTGGAAATGAGCATTTTGCACTCATCTGTAGAGAACCGATGTTCGTAATATTTTTACTTCAGAAATTAATTTAGCAGAATAAATGCCTAAGGGAAAAGCATGCCGCTTTGTTTCATGCCAATAAAGAAGAAATAAACTTGTGTACAAATACAAGGTGGTTAAAGTTCCCTCTGAGTAATGTGTCATTCTGAGAATATGCTAATGCCAAAATGGAACATGAAAATAATTTTTGAACGAGAGCTAAAATAAAGCACATCAATTCCAGATTTTTAATTTTGTTTAAAATGTATAAATTATCTTGAAATATGTAGTATGTGTTTTTAGTAATGTTGCACAGTACAATATTTTTCTTCCT
This sequence comes from Sialia sialis, assembly GCA_009812075.1. Taxonomy (NCBI): domain Eukaryota; kingdom Metazoa; phylum Chordata; class Aves; order Passeriformes; family Turdidae; genus Sialia; species Sialia sialis. The sequence continues at coordinate 8,897,084 of VRYO01001589.1, forward strand.
TCTGTGGTGTTTACAGAATCAGATAAGGATTTTTGAATAAATGTATTATTGTTAATTTATGACCTTATAAACCTGATGTCTGTAATGTTGATTTTTATTATTAAGTATTTTATCAAGCATATATTTACTGTAGGTTTAGTCAAATATGTTTTAATTCATACTTGCATGTAGAATTGACTATATTTCCTTCTACTTACTTATAAATATATATAAGTCATGTAAATAAAAAAATATCAAAACTTTAACAAAAAATCTTAGTCTAATAAGAAAAGGAAAAAAAGGAACTTAAGCTATGTGTACTTGTATACACATCTACATAAAGGTACAGCAAGTTTTTTTTATTATTTCATCATTTATATTTTCCATCTAGCCAGAGGCACAGTGTATCACTCTATGTAAGGAAGAAGACTAAAAACATCCTAATGTTTTGTTGTTTTACTATTTAATTTTTCAGTACATTAAAATTAAAAAACCCCAACAGCATAAAAACTGGACAGCAAGAGATGAGGGAAAAGAAAAGTCATGCTGTATTTATAACATCTGTGAGCAATTCAGCATGCAAATCTTAAACTTTAATTAATTTGCTATGCAAATTTGAACAGTCTTGTTTAAAAAATTCAAGTATGCATAAAATGTTTTCTAGCATAGTTCTCATATCTTCCAAAATATTCAAATCCAAACAAATTACTTATAATGGGACAATCTAAATCTTTGGAAAAGAAGGAATGTCACTTTATTTTTTTCCCTGAGAGCTGCAGTAAGCATCAAACACACTTATTTGAAAATCATTGTGTTTTTTACTTAGGTATTTTTGTTTGTTAAAAGGGCAGTTGAATGTATGCCTTTCAAAATATTTTGTGAAGCAGCAGCAAGATGGTTTTTTAGTTAATTCACAAAAAGAATCTAAAACCCCTTATTTCTTACATACTACTGCAATAGGAATTAATACTTGCAATAAAAAAATTACTTCTTTTTTATTTTCTAACTAACAAGAGAAGCTTAGATTAACAATAAACTCCTTTTCAAGGACTAACTTAGAAGAAAAAAATTGTCAAAATGAATGTTGTGGCTCTGGATTAATTAATTTCATATTTTAATCTTTTACTCTATTTTTAACTGTAGTGTAATTTAAAAATGCAGTCTCTCTTTTTCTCCCTCAAACCCTTTTAGAAGATAGGTTTTTTGTATGACTTTTTTTTTTTTCTCTTCTTAAGCTTTATGTGGTGGATATATTCATGGGAAGAGTGGAACTGTCCTTTCTCCAGGTTTTCCTGATTTCTACCCAAACTCTTTAAACTGCACTTGGACTATTGAAGTGTCCCATGGCAAGGGTAAGTATCTAGTAAGTTTTGTGTATATATAATGTCTTTATGGAAAAAATATGAGACACACATAGCTAAAAAAAAAAAGAAAATATGTTTCATGAGTTAAACCTGCACTTTCTGCTATTCCTTTGAGGAAGAAGTTTAACTCCCCAAACTAAATATCTTCAAAGGTGGTACTACCAGTTTGTGTTTATTTTTCAAAGGAAGAATTCTTTTTAACAGTTGCCAGAGGCAATGTGTTTCAGTCTCAGAAAAATGGAACAGAGTAGAAGAGGTAAAATATGGCAAAATAATAGCTACTTCTTAAATCGTTCTAAACTTAACTTGAATAATATGCTTCACTATTATTAAGCACAAAGGAACAGATTATGATTTGTTTACTGGTAACCTGAGATTTCCAACTTAAAACATTAGAGCAAAAAACTTATATATATCTTTATGTTAAATATACAGTAGAGTAATACTTGAATGCATAGCTGATCTTTTCATCTTATCCATTAGGGAAATGTGTAAAATACCCTAAGGAAGAAAGCCTGGAAAGTACTAATAATGTATTATATACAGTTAAAGCAAAACATAATAAAAGCTTACTGAGAAATGTATGGGAAACCTCTACTTTTAAAAATCTTCTAAAAGACTTATTTGTTTTTTAAAACACATAAGACATTTCACATGTAAAATATATGAGAAAATGTGCTAAGAAGAATGTTGTTCCCCACAGTAAATTTATAAATTTATCATATTTATTGTATTTGAAAATTTATTGTATTTGAAAACTCAATGGTAAGTCAAAATTTAATTCATTACTGCACTAGAAGCTGGCAAATGAAAAAACAGTCATGATGTCAGGTAAATGATCAGTCCCAAAAAATAGGAATCTGTATTTATGTGAGACTGTACACAAACTTGTGTATCCTTTGTCCCTGCATTTGGAAACTTCCCTGAAGCTTAGAATTAAAGCCAGAATTATTTTGGAGGAAATTCAAAAAATAAAACACAAATAAAAAATTTCAGCCAGATATTAAAGTACATCTCCCAGTTAATAATGAAATCATGGTAGCTATTACAAGTAAAAGAGACATACAAGAACTTGAATAGCACATAAAGAATAGAAACTTGAATTTTTGGAGTGCTGTATAAAAATATCACTGAATGCCATCAATTCATTTAAGGGAGCTTAAACAAGCATCTACATTGCACATATTATTCATTGAGTTCATGTGCTTTCTGCAAACATTTTTTTCAGAATTTCAGATTTGATTCTTTTTCTCAAAAGGTTTCCATGTAACATAAGAACTTCTTTCTGTGTCACCTACATATGAAGGAATAGAAAACTTGATATTAAATGCTTTTCTTTCTTCCCTTTTTGAATTATTTTAAAGGTGTACAGCTGGTTTTTCATACTTTTCACCTTGAGAGCTCTCATGACTATTTGCTCATCACTGAAGACGGGAGCTTCACAGAACCAGTAGCCAGATTAACTGGCTCAGTCCTACCCCCTACAATTAAAGCCGGCCTCTTTGGAAATTTTACTGCACAACTTCGATTTATATCTGATTTTTCAATTTCCTATGAAGGTTTCAACATAACATTTTCAGGTAATGAATTCCATTCTGCTAAGTGTGTTGAAACTGTTCCAGATGATATTTCACTTGCAGATAACAAAAACATTATGAAACACCATAAAGTTAAAAAAAAAAAGTAAATTGAAATCATATAGTCTCTATTATAGAAAACTGTTAAAGGTTTAAAAAGATGGCCAAGAGAATTGAAAAGAATGTTGGTGATTTGACTGTTTTAATTTTTCCCTGTTCTCACAGAAACATTAAAATTGTTGAAAATAAAGTCTGGAGGAAAATTAAGGGGAAAAAATTACAAAGATAAAATGTACTGCTTCAGAAAAAAGGAACTTGTAAAGTATAGAAACTTTAAAAAAGCATTGGTATCTTGGCTCACAAAGGACTCTAATTTAAAGATTGATTTTGAAATAGACAATGTGCATTAAAGATAAAATAAAACACCTATTAGCTATTGATGTATTTCTACAAAATAGCTCTTTAGGATATGCAAAACATTCGTTAGTGCCTCTTATTTACAGGCTTCCAAAACTAGACAACATCTAATACACATTTCTCAATAATTTTCTTTGCCTGTCTCCATTACTACGATAGAATTACAGATGTGCATATTGTAGCAGGGTATCTCACCCCTCAACAAGAGCTCAACTGTTGCTTGTTAGCTGGTCCGATAAACAGGGTGAGCAGTCTTGTTTTGGCCACAGCCAAAATGATCAGTGCTCTGGCATCTCCAAACTGCAAATAAACATCTTAATTTTGAAGCGAGATCTGGAACGAAAGCTGGATTTCTTACTAACAGACACCTAACTTACAAACTAGAAAAGCCACACAAAACTTTCACAAAGCAGAAATCCTCTATACACGATGCTGGAAATGTGTGGAGTTTCTCTAATGAACAGGGATGCTTATTTTGCAGTTACTCCTTAGTGGATATGTGAAAAAATCTGTGTACAATATTGTCATTTTGGTGGTAAATTACAACACTATTTCTTTTGCTAGCTTTAACTATAGGTACCTTGAAATAGTGCACTCTTTTATGCTAAGCTGGGATCTACTTGTAGTTCTTTAATTGCATACTGTGCAGTAATTCTGATTAGGATCTTTGCTCTTTCTGTCTGTCTAATAAATATTTATATTTATAAATAGACCTGATTTGCCATCATTAGAACTTGTGGACCAGAGTGAGTTCTTAAATTTAAGATGTTGTCGAGTTCTGAGGCTAAGGCAGGGCTTGTCTGAAGCTTCCACTTACCCTGTGACACATAAATGAATCAAGTGCTAGTTGAAATGCCCATGCCCATGTATATTCTGTGGAAGGAGTACATCCTCCTCACATCCAACTCTCCTTCATGGTTTCTCAAGAAGTGAAAGCCTATAAGTTTTGTTGCAAATTGGCAGTGTTGATGACCATGCTATTTATGAGTAATATATGTCATTAAGATTGCTTATTTTAAAAAAAGGAACAAAAAACACTACCTCACTGATTAGAGCCAATAGTGTAGGATTTACTCATTTTAAATGCTAAAATGCATTCATTCTGGATATTTTGGACTCACCAAAGCAGAGGTCAGCAGTTTCACAGGTTTGAAATGTAAATACAAATATTAATTATTTCTCTCATAATTTATTTATCACTGAGTCAAAGGAGTAGAGCACTAGCCAAATTGTAGAGAAACACAAAATATTGTGGATGCAAGCGAGAAAACTGTGCAGTAACAAAAGATAAGGATCACAGAACTTTTGGAACACAATTGAAGGTTTGTGGCCTATCTACTAATGCTACAACATGCAGAGCCAGCATATACCATCATTTATCTTAAATTCACATTTTGAGAAATATTATGAGGTACATTAACCTTATAAAACAAGTAGGTGATTCTGGTTTTGTACTTTCACAACAGTCAGGATCTATTTCTTCTTAGTAAGAAGTGTTTAGTAAGAACACTTCTTTTGAATGTCATCAAAAATAGATATTTGTCATGAAAATTACCATGTGCACAAAGGTAAATTACACGGTATTTCCATGTCCAGCTTAGCCTCAGCAGTACTGAGCAGAGGTACTAGATCATATATTTTCTAAACTTACAACATTTGCCAGCAGAAACTGATGTAGTTTATAGTCTGCTTCTAATATTCAGAACTTTCCTACAGGACAGTTACTAAAGGGAAGGATTTATTTTATTCCATATATCAGTTTTTTAAAGACTCACTCAGAAACTCTGGTTTAGTTTCTTCTCTGACTAAATGGAGTCTTTTCCTCTAAATAAGTAGATTTGATCTTACTTTCTACTGACTTCCAAGATCAATGTTCTAGAAAACATTTTTTCTCATCGGTTGCCAGAAGGGATCTCTCGGGTCTTTTGGATCCTATTCTGATGAATATAAAATCAAACCTTTTCCATTAGATGTTAAGTTCTTCTCTTTCAACATCTTTTTTTGAAGTAGGTGGTAGTGCATATCTACAGAAAAAAAAAAGAAGAAAATGGAATAATCAAAAAGTGGTACTTCCACAGCAAATTCTTTGGAGATGGGAAAATGGGTGGCTCATAAATTTTCTGAGTTTCCTTTGCTTCCTGTGTAACAGCCTTGATTTTTTTTCCCCCATTAGGCTGTTCTGACTCCTCTTGAATTATTCCTGATGTGTAGTTATAAAAGCACACTTTTGAAAAAAGTGTTCATATGTCTTTCATTCACCTAACCTTTTGTTTGATTTTTAAATTAAATTTTCTTCATTACATAATGATTTCTTTCAACAGTGTCTCACTTCTAAAGCTGTTTGGGAGTTCAGATGGAAAGAAACTAGAATTATATACAAAGGAAGTAATTAAACAAAATTATAGTAAACCACTTACAGTACACGCTGATTACAGCTCTTGAAATTAAGAAAATAGATGTAGTGTGGGTAGGACACATTAGATATATAATTACTGTATATATAGGCATAATAGACTTACAGAAACAGTACTGGGTTTTAGTAGAGAACACAGCTCTGAAGTACATGTTTTCCAGCTGTTCCATGCTCACACAATGCAAGCAATTTGGTAAGTGCTTTTTTCCATGTGGACAACTTGTCCAGATAATAACACATTATGTTTTATTGTCTGCAGAATATGATCTGGAGCCATGTGACGATCCTGGTGTTCCCGCCTTCAGTAGGCGAATTGGTTTTCATTTTGGCGTTGGAGATTCTTTGATCTTTTCTTGTTTCCCTGGATATCGCCTGGAAGGTGCTAACAAACTCACCTGCCTGGGAGGTGGTCGGCGTGTGTGGAGTGCACCTCTGCCAAGGTGTGTGGGTAGGTGGTCACATGCTTTCATTTCATTCATCAAATCGTTAATAGCACATGGCATGGATCAGAATACTGGGCAGAGAGCAGAGTGCTTGGGTTAAAACAGTTCATTCCCAAGTTGTAACATCTTTAAAGACTGTGCAAGATATGAGTAATGCATGTCTCTTTTATTCAGAGAACAAAAAATACAGAGGAATAATTAGAATTATGCCAGCAAATAAGATCAAAATGCTATGTAAGATAAAATGGAAAAGTAATTATTAAACTTTATGTTTGGCACAGTTAATTTATAAATAACATACTTTTATTTTTGGGGTAGAGAAACAATGTTTAGAGCTTTTAGATGAAATACCCTAATTTAGAGCCCTGCAGCTTGTTTTAAGGTTGTTTTTTTACATTGTGTTGTTATTCTTGTAATTCATAACTTTTGGGATTTTTACAGTTTATAAATTGCATCACAGTGTTTTTAAACTTTATTTTCTAAAACTAGTGTGCTGTTGTTAAACATCAGTAACTATGAACTCAATTTGAGTGAACAGTTCTTTTCTTGGAAAAGCTCTGGGACTGTATATTATGAAATTTGTGCAGTTGCTGTATTTGTGAGATGGTTTTATCTCCACCATGTCAAGTGAATCTCATTAGCCACTATTGACATAATGCTTCTAAAAAGTCAAATATGTCCATACACCTCTAAATGGATTTCCTTAGGAGAGTTCTTGTTTTAAATAAGATTTTATTTCATGAAGGGAGAAACTTGGCTTCAGCTTCTTTCTTTTCTTTATTTTAAAAAGATGGATCTCTATATCTGAAAAAGTTACCTATACCGTATATGCATGTAAGATACATAGAAAAACATAAAGTACCTCTTTTTTCTTTTCTTTTTTATTTTTTTCTAATGGGGTTACTTATTTCACGATGAAAGGATGATACAGAGAGAAACCAAAATAATATGGAGTTTGCAATTTATTTGAAAATTCTAGATTTAAGTCTTAGTCTGTTTTCAGCCCTGGGCTATTTGCCTGATTTCGGTTGTTTGTTTGTTCATTTGTTTACTTTTTTGTGTTCTCTCTAGGGGGCTTCTTTATGTTCCACTCAAACATGTTTAGTTCATTTCAGATATCATAAAATCTTAGTCATCTGCAGAAATGTTATCTTTTGCTGAAGAGACATTCTATATGATGCATGTTTTTGTAAATTTTGTTAACTTTAGGAAGTCTTTCTTACAGTATCTGTAGTAATAGGAGATTCATACCCAATATCTTGAAAATACTCATTTAGTTATCCTTATAATGTGGATGACAGATTGAAAAGTTGCAAAGATTAAGTATCAATAATTAGCTTAATGAAGTATCAGCCATTGAATTAGCTGTGAATTTATAGGACTAATGTAACCACTTATTGGGCCAGACACAGATACTGATATGTTCTCCTGAGCATAATTTCTTGTTACACATCTAATCTTAGGCATATGTGATACGTCTGCTATTCATATTGAAACAGAATTTATTTACAGAGAGCCCACCATTTCATTTTTTGTTCTTATGTTTAGTTTTGAGTAAATTGTTGACTGTCCCTGAGACACTTAAATCCATGTATGAGATCCTGCTTTCTAACTCATTAGTAAAACCTTTTAAAAAATATACAAGTAAAATATAAAAAGGCAAGTGGCACTTCTCTAAAATAAGATAATATAAATAGCTCTTTTAACTTAACCTATGTCTTCATTTGATCTGTAGCGTAGCAAGCTAAAGATACATATAATGCAACTAAGACAAATGCAAGGACAGAAACTTTGCTAGGCAGCTGAGTTAAACTGAGGGGGAAAGACATACTCAGTGTCCTTCACAACTCCTTTCATAAGTGATTTCTTTCTTAACACTAAGAGGGTTTACAGAAGTCCCTTTTCTTGTTGCCATGGCACCCAAAACATTAGGGGTGAAGATATCCTCTTACTCTGAAAAGGAGTTCACATAAAGACTTATTCTTTCTCAGAAGAGTGAAAAGCAAGAGCTTGCCCTGAAATCATCTGGATTTGAAATCTACATTCAGAATTAAATCTATTCAATTCAGTGGCAAATTCATAAGTACTTTACTGCGTTCAGTAGCATCTTGATTATTACTTCCTAACTGTCATTTCTACAGTGACCAAATTCTCAGACATGATATATACACATTAACAAGGATTTTTGCATCCTTCTAAGACACATGCTAACACAGCCTTTTGTGATTCTTTTAATCATAATCAGGATGAAAGCTCTTCAAATTTAATTGTATTTAATTTGGAAGCTAAACATTCACATGAATACATGCTGACTTGTATCATAGAAGTTATATTCAATTTCATCTGGTGTTCAGAAAATCAACAAACCAATTGGTTTCCAAAGGTCTTGCACTTCTCCATTCAAATAAATAATTTCAAGTCCTTCCTCTAGGGTTATCCCAAGCATGCCTTTCCACCCTTTCATCTTCTTTGGAGCGTTATTTTCCAGGTAAAGGAAAAGCAGACCTTAGGAGGTCTCATTAGCCTAACATCATGATGCTGCCTTTCTTAGTTTAAGACTTGAGTCCTGCATGAACTGAATTATCATAACTTTCAGTGATCTTCTCTCCATGCTGTGCAGGTAGATGGTCTTCCCCTGGATTTCTTTACTTGATTGCCAAACTGGAGCTGGTTGGCTCTCAGAATCAAGCAGCATACGCTCTTTTGCAATAAAACCCCTCCTTTTCACAACAAAATACACCACCAAGTCTACCTGCAAAATCAGATTCATATTCATAAACAGGTGGACTTGTAAATCCAATTTCCTTGTTTCAAGCACTCACTTGTTTGTCTTTTCAATTAGAATGATCTTGTGTAGCTCAGCTATGCATTTCAGGTTGTTTTGCAAATTATTCCACTTGGCCCCAGAGTTTTGAAGAGTCTAGCTAGAGTTTCCCTTTGAATTGCCACTCCATTTTTAAATGCGTCCTCCAGCTGGATCTGTCCCTTGACTAGAGAGCAGTTTACCACTATTTGAGGAAGAATTTTACTGTTAAAAAGTATGCAGAAGATCCAGGCCCTTAGGGCTGACTCAATTTGCCCAATTTAAAGAACACATATTATGATTACCCAAGGGTTTCCCCCATCGCAGAAGATGAAGCTTTTTCTTTTTTTTTTTTCCCTTTCTTTGAGGGGTTGCTTCTCCTGTAGAAGCAAATCCCCTTCCTGTCTAGTGAATTTTCTGTTTACATTGACATGATGTGGCTTTTCACGAATATTCTGTCCATCCATCTCTATATACCATTTGTGGGAACATTGGGAGCACTTCTCACAGATTATTTTTCATTCTTAAATTGTTTATAAGAAGGTAGTGGGGTCATCCATAAAAAAATCTAATTTCCTCTAAGAGCTTCCTCAAAACACTCAAATAACAATAATGGTTCCCCTGAAAATTGTCCTAGTAGTTATAACTGCAGATGAGATACTCTATTATTTTTTACACAAAAGTACTGCTTCCCATCTTTCCAGACATGCTAACTGCATTTGGGAGAATTATCACACGATTTTTACTGAACTGGTGACTCACTGCAGCACATATGCTAGTTAGGCTTTTCTGCAGTTTCCCACAGTATAAATGACATAGTAATTTGAAAGAAAAACAGTCTGGCTACCTATATATAGCTGTTCTTTGAGATATGTTGTCTCAATGTACATTCATTGTGGTCTTTTTTACCCCTCTTCTCAAAATTCACTGTAACTGAAAGTAATGTGGCATTAAGGGTAACTCTGCTACTTTTCCATTTTGCATGAAGCACAAAATTGAGTAATGAGGAATTGTCTATAGATAATGTCAAGAGAAAAATATCTTTCTAGCAATACTGACACATGGCTAACTGGAAGATAAACATGTATAATATATTGAAAATAAACTTCACTAGCCCATATCTTTTGATTTGAGAGTATTGATCTAAATATCTGGGTTTTAACTGTTCTGAAATAACTTTGTGACCTTTAAGGATGTTAACCTTATCATCTGGTATGCTACTGTAATTGGTACGTTTGACTATGTGTGATGGTTTAATTTTCCAGATCTACTTCTGGATAATTTACTTACCATTTAAAATTACTGGGTTTGTATTGTGTGGGTGGGTGAAAAACAAACAACTGGAGTACAGACAAGTTTCTCCTGATTATCTTTTGTCTAGTTGAGATTTGCAACCAGGAAACAGCTTTTGTCCCTTTCATTTATCCAGTGTTATTGTTTGTTATTTTGTTGTTATTATTGCTTTAGTTATCATTCCAGTGTTTTCCAGAAAAAGAAAAAAAAAATCAAAAACATGCATTCTGTTAGTAATTGTGTTGACACTACTTCTACATACGTTTATGCCATTTGCTTTTCATAGTTGCAAATATTATATATACCTTTAAAAATATGTACCCTTATACTTACTTCATCACTATGAAGACAAAACTGTCTGAGTGTGGATGCATACTCTTACCACTTTTTCCTTCCAGCAATAACTCTTTTTTCCTCTACCTACAAATACACAGTTCTATTAGGATTTTATTTACATTTCACAGTTGACTACTTTTGCCTGAGGACAAAACCCAGTTTTTAGTGAGCAGTCCCCCTAGAGTGCAGATCCAAGAGTAAAGCTTCAAGGCAGTCACGCACCTCTGCTATCCACAAAGCTGTGTGAATCTCAGAAGCCTGCTGAATACTGGTGTCCAGAAATGAGATGGAACAACTTCTTACTGAATTCTGTTGAAGTCCCTGATTCTAAAGCAAATGTCCACCTAAAAGAGAGTGTCACCATCAGATTTCTGATGTTATCATAATCATCACTAACCTTTTAAACAGGGTCAACATGTTATTTCCATGAAATCTATTACTAAGGCAGATTTTCCAAATCTCATCTAAATTTCATCTAACAAACCAAGACTATGCTTTTAATCATACTTTTCTTACTTTAGAGTTTGCTTTAAGTCAAACTATTCAGGAGCTTTCCAATACTCTGTATTGGAGTTGTGTTACTCTTAGAAAGTGAATTGAAACACTCATAGGTTAAGACAGGCATTCCTAAAATAAACAAACAAACTGGTGAACCAGAAGACCATGAAAACAAAATGAAAAAAAAAAAAAAAGTTTTAAAAAAATTAACAAAACATATAAAAATATGGACCTCTAGTTCATTAGCAGTCATAAAAAATTACAGAAAGCTTCCATTTGCAAGGGTAGGAGAGAATTTTCTGTCTTCTAGGAAGGATATAAAGGAGCTGTTTCAATTTATACACAATTGTTTTGAGTCTGAGGGAAAAGAAAAAGAGAAGAAAAAGAGAGAGAAAGAGAGAAATGAAAGAGAGAAAGGGGAAAAGATAAAGAGAGAGAGAGAAAGAAAGAGAAAGAAAAAGAAAGAAAGAAAAACAAAACCTTGGAAAAATAACAAGAAATAGCTCCTACTGTGTTCTGACAAGATCGATAAAATAAGGAGGGTGTTTTCATATTAAAACACATCTCAATCACTTGTTACATAGCTTAAACTAGCACATAGTAAACAATTGTTTTTCTATTAATATCAGCTGCTTACAAGGATCCAATTTAGTTTCTTCCCTTCCCAAATCTGCCAATTATTGAAGTCGGCCAAAACACAGAATTCAAAGACAAGGCCCTTCAACTCATCTTCTCTATAAAGGAAAAAAAAATAAAAATCTGTATGGTTACTTGTGATTTCTCAGACTTGGTAAGGAGTAGGGTATGTGCAAAAGTAGAAATGTTTAACAAACAAGATACCTATTAATACGCACATTTCCCAAGATAGGTGGCCAAGAACTAAGGGCTGAGGCAGAGGAAGGAGTTTAGAACCGCAGTGTCAGATGGATGCATCTGATGTACACTTAAATTATCTCCTCAGTAATCCTCTGAAAAGGTGAAGAATGAGCCTTTAAATTTTGGCATTCCTTTACATGGTGCACTGTGATACACTTATGAAATTCTGAAAGAGATTTCATTCTTTCCTTCTCACTTGACAAAGATACTCTGTTGACTGATAATTGAAGGCAAGCCGTAAAAACTGGAGTGGAGATCTTGTTACAGTAAGTTGCAAAGTACAGAGCTCAGATGTAGATGCCTCCTCTTTTCAAGACTTTAATTTCATCAGGAGGTGATGAGCCACATTTGCCTCCTCTTGAGTGGTCATTCCTCTCAAATCTGTCCCTAATCTACAGAGGGTAAATGTCTTTCTCCCCACTAACCTTCTCTGAGAATTGACTTGGCTTTCTTCCAGGGAAATCCTTTAAAAAGGCCTAGGTTACACCAGAAAATCTTTCAGCAGGTCTCATGTACCCAGGTCATACTAAGAGTTAAAAAATATTACAGTTTCAGAAAAAGCAGACAGTCACCATTTGACTTGCTCTCTCTAATTACACCCTTCAGTAACCCACTGAGAGCCTTCTCACAAGCCTCTCTGAGGGTGACTTTCTCACACAGAAAACCTTTTAGTAAGTTCAGGTCACACCAGAAAACCCTAAATAGCTTTCGACCACGCTGATCACTCCATCACATCCAAGGGATCTTATCTATGTTACAATTGCATAAAACTCTGGTCTGGCTAGTGAGTTTAGGGGAAAGTAGTTTGACTCTGGGTGGTGTGTGAAAGAAACAACAAGAATTCTCATTAGAGTGAAATTACACTAAATTACCAGAATATATATCTCTCTTCTGTTTTTCTGTCTGTCTATCTGTCTATTTACCTATCTATCACTCTGTGTGTGTGTGGCAGGTTTATTTTAGAACAGTTTGGTTCAATGTAATGACAGTATGTGGCCACTGTTCTTATAATCTGTGGAAATATTAGGAAAAAAAACATTGAAAAAAATATATAAGGAAAAGAAAAGAGAAAGAAAGGATACAAGTAGATAATGGAGAGAAAAAATATTACTGCATGAGAATCCATCAATGAGAGTATTGCAACTTAGATGTCTGTTGCTCAAAGTGATGGCTGTGGTTGTGATCCATTGAGGATGGGGAAAGCCCCCCCAAAAAGTTCAGTGGGTCTCTGATAGTTTATGACATATACGACATTTTTTAATGTTTCTCAGCATAGTGTAGCCAGTCATGCCTTATCAGAAGAGATGAATACCTTCAGGTTTATGTGTGAATGTCCCGATAACTTCCTGGGGAATCAAGTTTTACAGCAGAGCCAGCTGCTTTTCCCCTATCTGGCTCAAAGGCCGGCTTGTTGCTAAACAAAGGTCAGTTTTTAGTGGTCATCCTTTGGTAACAGGTGCTCACTCCCTCTGCACCATGGCTGCTCTTATGGAGATCAAAGGTTTCACTATTTCACATCCAAAACGCCTCCTCCTCCCCTTCATTTGGGGGGATGCAAACCTGGCCTCAGCAAAGCACCCTGCTGCTTTTGCAAATAAATAATAGTTTGAGTTATTAACACCTAACATTCCAGTCTCATAAGAGGGAAGAAACTTTTGAATTTGTTCAACTCTCCTTTATGTGATTGTCTAAACAATTATATTACATTATTTGATTTGCAAGCTGCTTCTGTCTGCTTTCTACACTTTTCCTTCTCACTATCTCTGAAAGCACATGAGAAGAAACAGTGTAATTTTATCTATCTATGGCAATAATGAAAATATTATTTGTGCACTACACAGTTTACATTATATTCAATTCAAACTAGCCTTTCATGGTAAGGATTGCACTGACTTAACATAACATATCAAAGAATAAACTTAATTTTGAGTGCTGAGAGTTTCTATTTGGTTTGGGTTTTAACCTGCATTATTCCCTGTCCCCCATAAGTCCTTTCAGCTATACAGAATTACTAAATCAAACTATAAAAAAATTAAATGGTAAAGCTGAAAAGGAAGCGCTCTTATATATTTTCATTTCATATTTAAGTGGTGTTGCTCCTTTATTAAATTTTATATGGCAGTTGACTTTTAATAGTGCATTAATATCGTATTTGAGTAAAATCTTCACTGAGGTATTGCTCACTGATATTCACATTAATATCACATTAATTTCTCATTTTCAGTGGTTCTATTAAATACTACTTGAATAATTGGTAGAGTACTACAATAAAATGCTGACACTATTTTAATAAGCTTTTGCTTTTTAATAGTTTAGTTAGTATTCATTGCAAAATCATCAGTTGTAATTAACATACTCTGTCATGTTGTAGCATTTAGTTAATTTCCAGTGAGATTGAAGCAAGTGGGAGCCCTGTTAGTATGAATAGCATTGGAGATTTCTGTGAGACCCTTGAGATCTGACATTCATGGTTTTTTTAGTCTCTGTAGCATAAAATATGAAATTGAGTTCACCTTTAAGAAGTCAAGGTTTAAGGTCTGAAAATTGCTGTTCATTTTTAGCTAGAGTTTAGGCAGAGAGAGCTCTCATTTAAGAGCTGCTCATAAACAAGAAACATAACATCAATAGTTGAGTCTCTGAATCTTCCTTCATACAATAAGGATTCACTGTATTTCAGGATTCTTTATTGAAATGCTATAACATTTAAATTGTTTTCCATTTTTATACGATGTATTTAATAGTTATTTGGTATTTTTGATAATTTCTGTTTCTTTATCTTAAAACATTGCATTTTTATAAATACAATCAAAATGTTGTGTTATTTAATCCCTTCTTTTACTTTCAGTTTTTTGACTGAATAGTGAAGATTTGCTTGAGTTAGTCTTGAGAGTCTTACTGTGTCTGAATCTTTAAAATATGGTGCCATATAATAATTATAGATTTGAGCTGTCTCTAGCTGAAAATTGAAACTTGAGTATTCAGGAATTCACTATAGATTTCAATTGGTACACCATGAGCACTCTGATTTTATTTTCAGAATGAGAAGGAGTGACTTGTATGAGACCTCAATTACCTTTATATGATGCCTGGTATGAAATATTAGTCACCCCTAGTTAGAAGGAATAATGATTGCCTCAGGTCACCCTTTTGCCTTCTTTCTATGGTTTAAGGTTTTGTCTTGCTATGTGTTGTTCCCTGCTAACTCAAATAATATAGGGATGTTAAGTTCAAAGCTTATTATCAGATGCTACTAGAAAGAGTAGACAAAAATCTCAAAATAATTTAAATACAAAAAAAATGCCCTTACCTTGGTTTGTGCCAATAATCCCCTGAGGCCAATTAGCATCACAGGATTTGTTTTGAGAATGTGAGCAGTGCCTTTTTTCAGTGGCATATGGATTTAGAACTAATTAAGCAAGCCACAGAAAAGAATTTGCCTGCTGTTTAGGCCTTCCTTTCTTGCTTCATTAGTCTGTGCATTCGAATGGTACAAAAAAAATAGAATAAGAGGTTTGTTTTCAGCAAAGCATTTCAGTAGAGTTTTTGCAGAGCATTCTAAACTCAGCACCACCATATAGGTGTTGCCTAAAGAATATTAAGAGAGGCTGACATGAACGTGCTTTAGTAGTGCAGTCCACAGACAATGACCTAACTTTACCTGAAATCTATCTTAGAGAAGCAAACAAAGAAAAGAAAGAGAGAGAAGAAACAGGGAATATCACTCCTCAGGCCTCAACTAGTAAGAGGAAGGAAATAATCCTCAGACAGAAAATTCTCTCCAGTAAAGGTAGAGGTGACAATAATAAAGATAATAGTAATGAGAAAAAAACAATATTTTCTTGCTTTCTCCCTGGTATAGTTATATTTTTCATGCAGACCTTCTCAAGATCTTCATTGGTAGCTTATGATACTGTTCACATCAAATGGATCATGTGTGGCTGCGCTAGACTAATGCGATATATTTGTGCATAGATTTTATTGTGTAATATTTATTGTGTATTAAAATAACTATTAACTGCTCCTTATCTACATGGTTGTATTCAAATATGAAGTTACAGGCTAAATACTACCAGATCTGGAGTGATGTGATCTTCGGGTAGAGTTACAGGCTAAAATTACAAGGCAGAAGAATGAGAAGTGGGATTTAAAACAGCGTGATGTAAAAATTGATGGCAGTCAACTTTTTAGGAGAAACCCAGCATAACATTGTTTCTGAATTCAGCAGTGGCTGGTGAAAGCAATGGCACTTGTGAAACCAGAGGGTAGGTAATTCTGCAGACACCTGGAAGTGTGTAGATGAAAAGTTACAGGTGCACCCTCACGTGGAGCGCAGGCTGCAGAATTGGAGATTGGACTGCTGACAATACAGACTCAGACATTGTGCAGCGCACTGCTGTGGAAACTCCGCGTTTCCTCAGTTTGATGCAGTGTTCCAGTTAACAGGAAGCTTCAACTCCTAGCAGGTGCATGAATCCATGCTTGAGTCCAGTCATTCATTGTGACTGCCCTGCACAAGTCATATGCTCATCTTTAGAGACCCCTCACTGACTGTGGGGGAGCCCTGAGTTTTTTGCTATTATGTGAACACAGAGCATACCATGCTTTATTCATGATCCTCTTAGCTCTTTTATTGATGTTGCACAACCATCCTATTGGATAACAATATTGTCCAACAGAAACATAAAGAATATCTGAGCTCAGCTTCTTTCCATACTTCATGAACTGCTGCACAATTTTATAAATACAACAAAGATATTCTGCACTCAGTAAAGTGCTTTGTGTCAGAGGAGCCTTGAAACTGACAACATACAACTTTTATTTGATCTCTGCTTTAGAGATCTGCTTAAAATCCTGTCAAACCTTTTAGCAAGATGTATGGAAGAAAAAATAATAAAGTAAACTTTTCTATTAAACAAAGTTATAGTTACATTTTACATGAACTATATTTCAAAGCAATTCAAAAATCCCTGGATTTTGTTTGTTTTATTGTTTGTGCTCATATTCAGGAAGCGTTTGATGATCTTCAAAAGATCTACCCTCTGCAGTTTCCTTTTATCCAATTTCAAGTAAGACAATGAAAGAAAGAAAAAAGTTACTTATTTAGGTGGAATTTAAGTGACTTTATTAAGCAAAAGAACAAAGAATGGGGTCAAGTATCTGTTCTAGACACTACTCTCTCTGAAGGGGAATAAAAGAACAGTTTAATAAAGCAGCATTTTTCAGTCTGCTGCAGTTCTTATCAAGGTTATAGCAGACTATTTGGAAACTCAAGTGAAATTAAAGCATGTAGTTCCTCCTCTAAAATCTTTTACACATGGAGATGAGTATAAATATATATATTTCTGTGTATAAATATATATATGTCAATATGAGTATACCTTTTGATTTCTATGGTGGATACTTTTAATTTTGTAATAAATAAATGAAACTAACTTTAAAAAGCATACAAGATTCAAAAGCTATAATAGAGAGTTAAATGAATATACTTTTGTCTGCATTCCAACTTTTGAAAAAAGAGGCAGTACCATATCGTTTTGTTTTTTGTTTTTTTTTTATAAACAAGATGTGTTCAAGAACCTTGTCTTTTGAATGTTGTATAATGTTGTATTTTGGCAGACTTCCATAGTTTGGCAGATTTGGGAAGTGAAGGATCTAATTTGGATCCATGTAAATAGCTGGTATTTACCGAACAAATTTTGTTTACTACATGCTGTTTAAGCTATGTGACAAGCAACTTAGATGTGTTTTAATATGAAAACATCCTCTTAATTTTATAGATCTTGCCAGAACACAGTAGGTGCTACCTCAATTATTTCTCCAAGAACCAACCTTCCTTCCTTCCTTCCTTCCT
>VRYO01001589.1:8915933-8926700 GCA_009812075.1 Sialia sialis
TTCACAGGATATGTTTGAAATACATGGCTAAATTAAAATAAATGAAGTGATAACTAGATCTTAATTATTTAATCTATGGAGTTTAGGTGTCAATGACCATATTACCTAGAACTTTGAATAAATGTATTTTGAAAAGTGAAATATATTGATACAGAAAAAAAAGAAAAGGGGACATGCAACATAAAGAAGAGATCTCTATTACATCATATGTATTTCAGTGCTACATCTTTTAATAAATTTTTAGTTATTATATCACATGCAGACTTTAAGGTCTTAAGGTGTACCTACATTATACTAATCCAAGCATAACACATAACCACACAAAGAGCATTGTGAAATATATTTGTTTTCTTTAAAGTCTACAGCTTGAGGAACTAATCCTGAAAATACTGTTTACCTAGAGCATGTTCAATAGGCATGTTATAGTTTACCTGTTCACCTAAATTCACCCTGATATTTGCAACACAGGGTTGTGGGTCAAAATATGGAGACAGAATAACAACAGTCATTACTTTAAGATCAGTAAAGTTTATTTCTCCTGGCAAATTTCATACCTGTCAATGCTGACATAATTTAAGACTTGTAGATACTAATACAGATATTTAATTTTATTTTTTTTTAGGAAATTGTGCATATGGGTAATACCCAGTGAATTGTAGTTAATAAATGAAATTATATTGATATACAAAATGTTTTTTCTCATGTGGGGGAGTGAGAAATTTTTTTCATATTTCTGGGTTGGAGAGGCAGTTCATGTCGTCAAGATGAAAGCAGGTTTCTGGAACTGAACAGGTATCTGGAATGCATTGAAGTAAGGAAGTGGCCTCTGCAGTCAAGATCTAAAGAGCTCTTTCAAGATAATATGATAGTATTTTTCAGTAGTTACTCATAGAACTCATGTGCTAGACAGGTAATGTTTCATGACATCTTTCAAGACTGGCAGTGCTTTACTTACTGCAGTTACCAGAGGTGAACAAGCCATATCCCTTCTTAACAAAAAGCTGCCGTGGCTTTATCTCCCATTGAGAATATAAGAGATTTGGCTTCATTTGCTTCGCTTCCATTAAAGAATTTTAAAGTTTATCTGATGCTTGCTAGCAGAATCATCATGTCAATGTGGTCAAAGTCTCTGTTCCATTTTGCTTAGGGAATTAAAGATTTATTGGAGGTGAAGAAATGAAAGTAAACATGAATATATTTTTCCAATCTAGTAGTTTGGTGCTCACAAGATAACAGTGAATGAGTTACTTCAGAATTTTATTTCCCAACTCTTTAATAAATGAGTTGCTTTGGAGAAGTACTCCTTCTCCCTTATTTAATGCCCTAGCCACTGTGCAAAAGAGGCTAGTCAAAATTTGCTCACTGTGACTGATTTTCAAATCTCTCTTTGTGAGGCAGAAGTCATAGGAGATGCACGTTCAAAACCCCAGAGACAAAGTAAATTGAATTGAAATGTCATACATTCTGGCTGCATGTGTTAATTATGATATAAAAAACTAGCAGCAGTATCAGCTAGTGTAAATATTTTTAAAGAAAAAACATTACGTTTCCCATACCAATAAAATGTTGGGACCTTGAAGGGGACACATGCCTTTGACTGCTTAAGCTTTTCCTGCTGCCAAGACCAGACTCAACATTGCATTTCATAGCTATTCTTTTGAGTTTCTATTTCTTTCTAATTTTGCAGTTCTGGACTGCAATGTGCAGGAAGTTAGAAAAATGCTCAGTTGAAGTCCTTAGGGCATAAGTCTACTATAAATCTGGGCATTGGTCACAAACGGCAGAGATTGCAGTCATTGGCACACTTAGAACCTCCAACAGTCTTGAGAAAAAAGGAAATTTTCCATGAATGAGGACACCATTTCTTTGAGAAAAAGTTACCTAAATCTCCAGGCCAAGATTTTGGGGGAGCTAATTAAACTTGGATTTAATATCCTAAGATTAGTAAAATAAAGCTAGAAAATGTTAACCTGCGCTGTGACAGGTTTTGTATAAATTGAAAAAGAGAAGTTCCAAAGAAGGGCATAATTTCCTTCAGAAGCCTCTTTCTTGCATCTGTGCTAGTGATTTGCTGACTGACACAAGAAGAGGAAGGAAACTTGACTGGCCAGATGACATGAGCAAGCCTTTGTCATGATAACTAAGGGAATGATGCAGCCTGATGAAACTGCATAGCTGTGAGATGTGGTTTTATAGCATGGGTTGGAGGTATATGAGTGCCAACTTGAGTTCAGAGAACTTTGCCATGTAATTGAAGTTTAGTAAATAATTGCTCATATTAGAATACATCTGCTTCTTGCAGAAAGTAGTATACTTTAAAAGGGTAGTATTATTTTAACTTTAGTTTCTAACTCTCATTATCCCTGATCTTATATGTCAGTACTTTTATTCACAAATTTAAAATTACCATGGCTTTGGACCTTGGAACATGGACTTACTGGAGTAAGAAATATGTCAAGTTCTAAATTTTGGAAAGCTCATTGTATGCTTTCTTTGTAACGGCAAAGTCTTAGTGGTTTGCATTCACTCACTGAAACAAAACATAAAATATTGCATTAACATCTTCAACATTGTACTTGTTTCTTTCTAGATCTTCAACGGAGTTAATATAGTAAAATATTGATGCAGCTTAAGGGACCATTGGTTTTTTGCATGCATTTTTACCTAGGCAAACACTTGTTTGCAGGAGGCTTGTGTAGAGTATCAGTGTTGTAAAGTTTTACATTAACGTGGCATTAATATTGGCATTGCTTTGAATTACATTTTATAAACTTAATCAGTTCCACCTACTTCCTAAAATCCAAGACAAAAATAGCTACAGATGGATACACCAATAGGTACAGAGACCCATGTATATGTAGCCATATGTAATAGGTACCACATACTTGATGTGCTTTACCAAAGAAGTATCAAAATAAAAATCTACTTTCTCAGTGTACTACAGTTCTTTGAAACATTTAGACATTATAAGGTGACTTTAAACATGTTAGAAATACCTTATGCACTCTACATTTGCCAATGAAGAAAGAGTTCATCAGTCTGAAATTTGGTAGCAAAGGTTCATATTCCCCAGCACCCTTCTGCCTGTTAAATATAATGTAGCTCAAAATTGACACTAAGGAAGGGGAGAACATAAAGCTCTATTTTAAAAAAGTAAATTAACTAAACATGCCAGATAAAGATCCTGAGCCATTTTATTGGTGATTTCCTTTTTCATTTTGACTAAGAAGATCCCAAATGCAGGGTAGAAATAAGGCTCCATGTAAGATTGCAGCTGTCCCATTCCCCCTTCCTTTCTTTCCCTTTTCATTCTTACCTCCCTCCTTTCCCCTTTTCTCTATCCATCCCTCCTTCTCTTTTCTCCTTAGTCCCTTTCATTTTTCAGATTTATTGTGAAGAGGAAGTAAAAAATACACTCATTTTACAATTTTCAAAAGCAAGAGGGACATAAATTTGATATCTGTGAAGGCCTCAGAAATATAAAAACAAAATGTTTAGACTGCCTATTTGCAAATATAAATCATACATTTCTTCTTGAATATGTTGGAATCAATTATTTTCTGATATATTTGCTGGTCTATCTTTATAGTATATTTTCAAAATTATTCTTTACACATATGCTTGTTAAACTATATTGAGTCTTACCTAAAACTGTATTTTGCCCCCACTTCCTCAAAGAAATGTTTTAATATCCTAAGAACCCTGTAAAACTATTAAACATTTCTAGAAAAAAAAATTAAACAACTAAGATAATAAAATGTTTTTTTTTTCCTAAATCTATCACTACTTTGATAGGGAGTATCTGTTGTGTTACAATTATATTATTAT
This sequence comes from Sialia sialis, assembly GCA_009812075.1. Classification (NCBI taxonomy): domain Eukaryota; kingdom Metazoa; phylum Chordata; class Aves; order Passeriformes; family Turdidae; genus Sialia; species Sialia sialis. The sequence continues at coordinate 8,919,762 of VRYO01001589.1, forward strand.
TTCACATTCACAAATTGTTATTATTATATCTGTTATATTTTTACAAAACTCTGCATGAGGTCTAATGATGTTTAGGTCAAAAAACTACAGTAGATTTTATCCCCAGACTGAAAGATGAGATATCAATCAATATCACTCTCAATCTCATGCACCTAAAAAGAAGCTGAAGATTAATAGTTGGCATGTTAACGTTACTGTGGGATTTTATAAGTTGTTTTAGGTCATTATTAAGGGGTTATACTATCTATTTGAACAGTACACCAATATTATTTGCTGTCTGTTTAGATGTTTTCATCTATGTGATGGAATTTATGTTGCGTATTTAGAATAATTTTATTCGTCTTTATTCAGAATTCTAACTGGAATTATTCCATGATGTGGATCATAACACTTCTCCTGGTCTTTATTATTTTCTTTACTGGGGAGCTACAACAAGAAATGTCTAATGAAAGTGTCAGCAGGTGCTTACTACAGATGACTCTGAAAAAGGCTCACCTAATCTTTACCCAGAAAGGAAAGGATTAGTCTCCTTTATTGACTGATGTCAATAAATGTTGGTTTGTTTTGTTGGGGATTTTTTTTGTTCATTTTGTTCCATGTAGAGAAAAATATGTTTGAATGACCATCAGTACCAGATTGTTGAGGTTCCTTTTTTTTTTGGAAGTTTATTGCCTGCTCTTTAAATACTTATTTTTAAAGCTGTATAAAGAGGTAAAACCAATATTATTTATTTTAAATGTTACCACAATAACTATATTTCAATTAAGCATTCAATTTTTCAATGCTATCTAGGCTAACCTGCATTATTGGTTAGTCTGATGGGGAGGACCGGGGATAAATTGGAGGTAAAAGCACATAAGTGCACATAATAAACAGACTCAGTGAAATTAAGGAGATGGCAGCTTTGTTAGGGTTTCTAGGAGTTGGTCCTATAGATGAGGCTTGATAGAAATATGCTTTTTATGGATAGCCTGTTAGAGATTTCATAGAGTCTAAATATTATTGTTAATGACTCATATTTTCTTGAATTGGATAATTCACTTCTTTTGTTTTAATGTGTCTATTTTCTTTAGCTGAATGTGGAGCAACTGTCTCTGGAAATGAAGGAACATTGTTGTCTCCAAATTTCCCATCTAATTATGACAACAACCATGAATGTATCTATAAAATTGAAACTGAGGCTGGAAAAGGGATCCATCTTAGAGCCAGGAGCTTTCAGCTGCATGAGGGAGATATTGTTAAGGTAATAAGAAAAATTATTTCATTTTCTATTCTAAATATTCACACTGCATCAATAAATCTGTTTCCAATGCCAACTGTCTTTATTTTCATTCCACTTTCTGAAACAAAATTAATGAATTCTAGGTGGATAGCATCACTACTTTTATACTAGATTCAATGATTTATACTAGATTAAAAGAAACTTTAGGAGACATTGTGAGTTCAATTACATTTCTAGAAGTAACAGACTATTTAAAGTGATTTAAATCTTAAAAGGAAACCTGAAATTTGAACTTTGATTTTGAATGCCTAGGGATTTTTTCTCTTTGCACAATATTTATAAGTGTAGCACAGGGATTTTTTTTTCCCTAAATGGAAACTAACATTGTAATATTGACTAGAACTGTAGTTATAGAAGATGTCTTTTATTCTTTTACATTGCAGATAATCTTTGAAACATGGCCTAAATATATATAGATATTGAGCATATACTTTTCCACAGCATGGTAATAAGTTGCCTTTTCCTAATAGCAGCTGTTGCATTCTTGTATGTACTGAATATTCTGATATTCATCTGAAGTGTTGACCATACATTAAATTAGTCTTTCAAATTTATGTATCCAAATTTTTGGTTAATTAATACTTAAAATAACAAAGTATTCAGAATTCAGTTAGCAACTTCCTTTCTGGATATCTCCCAGCAACCCATTTAACATGTTAGAAATTGATGTCTACATTTCAAACTCAATTTTTTTAATTTGCACTGAGTGCTTCTCACAAGGAATTAAAAAATATAATTGTTACAGATCAAATATTGGTGGCTATATTTTTCATCCTTTTCATCATCTTAAGCGCTTCCTTATGTAATTGTGATAATTCAATTCCTTCAAAAAACAAGGTATAGAGAGGGGATGAAGGTGAGGAGGAAAAGTCTTCAATTTAATACAGACATTTATATCTTTATTATTATGTCTGTTCTTTTCAACAAGTAAAATCTGCATTTGACCATGAAATAAGCAAAATTTATAGTTTAGTTTATAGATTCGAAAGTTACAACCAAAAGAAGAAAATTTTCTCTATCTTTATCCACAAAAACATTCATAATAAATGCTACCATGTTTAAAATACTGCAAGACCTTGCTTTTGCTTTTAGATCAAAAGGGATTGAGTAGGTTGACAAAATATATGGCATGTATTGTCCTTTGCTCCTGTTATCCATGGTCTTACAGTGCAGATCCCCAAAAGTATTTTTCACTCTGAAGAGATGCAGCAGAGAAGAAAGAACTTAATTGCCCACTGAGTTTCTTGAATGTGGTAAATAAGTCTCCCAGAAGCTTTGCAGGTATCTGGTTTATAAATAATTTAATAAACTACTTAAAAATCTGCAAAAAAATATCCCTTTAAAAACTGTGAAAAAACATTAAAGGAACTCAGCTATCCTTCAGAATATCTCATGAGTAATGTCCAGTGTACGTTCCCCATAGATACAAGAGAGATTTGCCTGAGACAAAGCATGTTCTGAGCAATCTGTTAGATTCTTTCTTCTTTCATAGATCTTTTAGCACAATATTTCAGAGAATTCAAAGGAAGTAAAGGCAAAATTATGGTGATATCAGAACTGCAAGGACTGTTCTCTGGTTTTGAGTCAGTTGGCATGGCACAACTTCTATTTATACAAGTAAATTCTCTTCCACCAATTAAGGTCTCTCTACTACCTGCATTTATGAAAATAAAGACTATTTCCTCTCTGTTCATATGCAGGATGTCCTTTTACATATTTCTGTTGGACTCAGCACTTTGGCAGTGCTGTGGACTTCAAAGCTTGCTTTCTTTCCTATCTGTACCCAAAATATGAGCAAAAGGTGTTATAAACCCAGCCTTCTATCTTGCTGAACAGAAGGAAGCTGCAAGACTGCCTTGCAGGCAGCTGGCAAGGGATGAACTTGGCTTAAAAATATTTATAAACTTTGTGCTGAAATATAAGGCGTTTTCCCAGCTCAGAATCTTATTCTGCTCTACAAGAAAAATCTGTATGTATGAAATACTGCACCGGGTGTGGGTGCCCAGGCCTCGGCAGCAGCGGCAGCTCCGTGAGAGGAGGTCGGGGCTGCCCCAGCTGGACAAGCCAACTGGATCCAACTGGATCCAACTGGATCCAACTGCCTGCAGCAGGGTGTGACTGAGCCCATGGCCGGGGCTGCCCCAGCTGGACACAGCTGGATCCAACTGGATCCAACTGCCTGCAGCAGGGTGTGACTGAGCCCATGCCTGGGGTGGGGGAAACATCGGGGGAAATGTGGGTAAAGAAGGGCAAAAAAACGCTGCACAAAAGTGTGTAATAAAGAGGGCCAATAAAAGCCTGTAATAATAATATAATAATCCCAAGGTCAACCCACCAGGAGTCAGACAAAGCATATAATGTTACTATTTGTGGTACGATCACTACAAACTCCATGAGGATGTAAGGAAAAGATTTTAGCAGGTTAGCAATGTCAGCAAACTATACAGTCCTTGCCTGCCCAGCTTCCAAAGGAATATTTTAAAAGAGTGTTCCTTTGGGAGGATTTTATACTATAAAATCTCTGCAGTTAAGGAAATTTGGTAAATTTAGTTGCAAGTAATTTCTTTTTGCTGTCAGAATGAGAAACTTCAACTAACGTTAAGCAACTCTAGCCAGCATTTCCTTCTCCTTCAGGTGAGTGCTGTACATTGCCACAGCAGGTGTAGATAGATTAGCACTGTTATTGGAGCATTTCTCCTCATGAATAACCGTAGCGCTGTCCTCTTCTTTCGTCTGCATATTTTAACCTCATCCAGAAAAACATTTTCAGTTCCTCAATATGGAAAAAGATGCATCCCAGAATGCATTAGCTAAATTAATCTTAAACACAGCTCCAAACAATGTTGTGATCATTCCCCGCTGTCCCCAAGATTGGCTTCTGCAGTTGGACTACGCCTCTAATGTCAAACTCTCGCATCTTGCACAATAAGGTGGCTCACTAGAACTGTGTCCCAGAAACAGTCCCTGGCCTATCCAGCTTCTGCACTAATGCTCTCTCAGGAAAGATTTGTGAAGGTGTTAGTAAGTCAGTTAGTAGTTCGTAAGTCAGTAGTGAGTCAGTAAGGTGTAAGTTAATTAAATGTGTTCCAGTGATGTACTGACAATAAATACTGTGTAGACAATCAAGTTGTGGTGACTTGACACCTACTCGCTCACTATTTACTTGCTTTGAAATATAAACTAATTCTGCAGCTCTATATATCAGCTCAATATTCAAGTGGGATTATCGAGGCTGGATATTGAGGCTGTAGTGTGTATAGAATGGCATATAATTTGCAAGAGTATTTCTGGCATCAATAAGACTAGTGTATGAGGAAGGGTCAAAACTAGTGCTTTCAAGAAAAATGCATGCAGGTTAATGCCTGTAATCTGTGGGCAAAGAATTCTATAGCTGTGACAAAAATTGAACTGGGATAGAAATTTAGGTTCAAGTAAAGTAATAGGAACAGCTTTACCATTTTGAAGGACATATGACAAAAGTGAATACTTAGATTATCTCTTTATTTCAGAGCTTTTCCTTTCTCACTCACTAACACTTCATCATCCTGTTCTCCCTGTTTTAACTGCCACTTGAAGATTCCATACAGCAGAATGTTCTGTTTTTCATCTCTTTTGCCAAATAGACCTTTTTTTCTTCATGACAGGAAATTGTAATTGCAGCATGCAAATTATGTTTCAAATGGGTTCTCCTAAATAAATGCATGTACTAAATACAAATCAATAGTCTAGACTCATTTATTAAATGTATTCTGTACCTCTGGAATCAGTGGCATATGACATGACACAATAGATGTACACAAGCTGTGTATTGGGAATGATCCCTGGCCCAAAGTAATTATCATCACAAGCACTGATAAAAAAGCATTTACTTTCCTGCAATAGTTCAACCAACTTTTCAGTGTAGACAAGGGAAATTCAGTGCTTACATTTGTTCACTAATGATGTTTCACATATTGGAGTTAGATACGTACTTGCTTATGTCTGTAATGTGAACAACAGACGGACAAGTCTCACCACAAATTGTACTAGCCTTGGTTTTGTTTTGGTTTTGGTTTTGGGTGAGTTTTTTTTGTTTTTTTCATGAAACACTCTTCATTTGAATGTGGTTTAAACTTGAGGGATTCTATTACTTAACTTGTTAGTCCTCAGGCAGGAACATTATCTCTAACAGTTGGTGAGGTAGAACGCTGTTAAAATAAGATGTCTTTAATTTTTAGCTGTATGGTTTGGATTTTTTGTTTTGCTGTGGTTTTTGTTTTATAGATGATTAAAAATCTCTTTTTAAACATAGGTAACATTTTAAATTAATGTCAATTAGTGGAGCATTCCACTTCAAGTATTATCTCCCTAATCAAGTGTAATATATGTATGGAAATAAATCTTATGGGGAACAACTGGTTCTTTACTTAGTTCAATAGATTTCCAGCTCTAATAAATAAAGTGTAATCCGTCCATGAAATTGATCAGTAGTTCTATCCCAAGACAATAGTTAGAAGCTTGCAAGTAACTTTTCAGATTTCTGTCAAAAGAGCATTCTTAAAAATTCTAGAATTTGAAACAGTACATAGGTAGATATTGTTGCAAGTTTTCAGTAAAGTAGCATGGTAAATCTCTACAATTAGTTTGGAAATAGACTCATATATCTTTTGTCTTATCAGTCTTTGTTAAATCCTATAATAAACCAAAATTGCTGCAGGCTCAGAGCCTGAGACAAAAGATGACAGATTGATTTCAAGATCTCATTTTTGCGTTGCTTTATCCAGACAGGAGAGCAGAGTAGGCTATAAGGGTTTGCCTTCAATGGTGATTTCAGAACTTATACTTCTGTTGGCCTTTGTGAATAATCAAGAAAACAATCTGAGTTTGCAATACCTCAGAAGATAGAATTGCATATAAATATGAAAATTTCTTTTAAGATGAGCTCACAAAACTCAAAAGGCAAAAGACTCTAAAACGCCTTAAGGCAGACAGAATGTTTAAGATTTCACTGAACTGTATAACCCAGGGGCATATACCTCTCAAAATAGATACATTAAGGTTTTGGAGAAACTACTGGCAATACCTTGCTACTTGGAATTATTGTATAAAAGAAAATCATTCAAATATTTAGATTTCATGCCAAATTTCATGCTCTTATTTCTGCAAGGTGTATGATGGAAAAGACAGTTCTTCCCGCTCTCTTGGAGTCTTCACCAAAAATGACATGATGGGAATTATTCTTAATAGCACCTCTAACCATATGTGGATAGAATTTAATACCAATGGATCTGATACTGACCAAGGATTTCAGCTGACTTATACAAGTAAGTAGCTCATAAATATGATCTGATTGATTGCTTTGCAGGGAAATGTGTATTTCTCAGCTTTAGTGATCTCCCTTTAAATGTTGAAGGTAATTTCCTAGAATGTACTGTGGTTAAGAGACTGAACTTTGCTTGTCTACACTACTAGATAGGTTTTAGGAATTTATAAACATTGTTGAAAGTAAACTTAGAAAGCATGATTATTTTTAAGACTTAGTAGTGGGGTTGTGACATATGTGGGTTGAATATATTTTGTTAAACTGTAACAGAAAATGTAGAGAAAGTCAATGTTTTAAAATGGAAAGGAGGAGAGGAGAGGAGAGGAGAGGAGAGGAGAGGAGAGGAGAGGAGAGG
>VRYO01001589.1:8927700-8957478 GCA_009812075.1 Sialia sialis
ATAAAAAATAGTACTTGGGTGTACACTCAATCTGGCCTGAGTGCTTGTCTGTATCAGAGTGGAGTATACCGGAAGGAGACTGGAGTGAACAAGTTTTCACAAACAATGCACTTGTCCCACAGGCTGTATGCAATTAATTGAATTAATTTCGCTGGTGAAACAATCAGTTTTATGTGGGGAATAACTTTGGGAATGACTAGTTTTTTCCAACACACATAAAGAGATCTTTTTTTCCCAGGTTTCAAGGAATCATCAAATTCAATTTACTTTCGATTTATTATCTTATGTATTACTTTCCATGAGTTGCTGTTGAATCTTGCAGAGCAGAGTACCACAACATAGTGTGGTACAGAAATGGAATGCTCAGTTTAGCACATCTGATGTTTTCCCTTTGGTTTGGAGCAAGTTGTGGAATAAACTTTTGGATTTTTTTTTCTTACAGAACCACTGAAAATCACTAGGAAAATCTACTCTAATTTGCCCAGAGAAACTGTACAAATTTTCCTTTGAAAGAAAAGCAGCCAAACATCTGCTTTAAAAACAATCGTATTTTAAGGGCTCTGATTTCAAGGATCTCAAATCAATTCCTTTCAAATACTACTTCAGTGAACAGTTCTACTGTTTACAAATGTAATTTTACTTGAAAATTGAATTGTGGCTAATTTCTGTATACAATTGGTTGATTTTGTTGCACTTTCTTTTAACATTTACTCTCCTGCATCATAATTGTCTGTGTAAGATAACATACAATAATGAATGTCTTTAGGTTTTTTCCTTACTGTTTGGTTAGTTTTGAAACTCTTTTTTCAATTCTTCCAAGTATTTTCACATTTTCTGAAGTGTGTAGACAGAATTTGACTTAGTCCTCTAACTTTAATTTCAATACTAGCTAGAGAGGCAAAACTTATTTTCCTACATCTTCATAACATCTTACTTTTTTATTTTGGTTGCAAAATATACCATTTATTTTCTAATATGTAATCAGTCTTGCAACCATTCCTGTTGAAAAGTTTATCTGTAATGACTATTATTCCTACATTCTCTCACATGAGACAATCCCCAGTTGTAAATACAAACTAATTCTTTACTTCTCACATGTGTTTTCAGGAAGCCAAGTTCAATATAATAAATTATGAGACAGTGACTATCTAACCAGGTGATTTCCTTCAACTGTATGTGTTATTTCCAAACCTTTTAGTATGGGACTTTACACTATTCAGAAATTAATACAAGCAAAAAATACAAGCAGAAGATGTATTCATTTGCAGTGCTTTGAAAACTGGCTGCAGTGCTGACTGTCAGTCTTTTTTCTAAAAACCCTATCCTAGTAATAGCTTAGAGATTAGATATACCAAAAATTTATACTCATTGTATGATGGATTTTAAATTTTTTGATGCAGTTACAGTTCAGTTACTAAACAAATACATCCATTTTTCATTTGGTAAATACATGAAAAACAACATTTTATTTATATTTTTGGATTAATAAAGCTATATAAAGTTAATGGCAGAATTAACTGAAAGATTACTCTGAAGTTTATTTATTCACTTTTCAGATTGAACTATAATGCCAGATATTCTAAAATAAATGAAAAATATGTTAAAAGATGTTTTCACTGAAGGAAATGAGAAATATATGCTGGAGTGAATCAAATATAATAACTAATATCATAGATATAGGAGAAGTGATGGTCTAATAAATCAGGTTAATTAATTTGGTTACTTCCTATCTGCTACCCACAAGGCATCATCAACTGTCCTTAATTGTTGTCTCTGTAGTACTTCTTATTAATGCTATTGAAATTAAGGCATAACATTGCAGGGTGTGTAAAAAGCCTAATGTAAAAGTCTGCTATTTTGTTTGTGTGCAACTACTTTTCTGTCCTTTGTGATAATGTGAATTCTGAAGATTATGTTAAATTTAAAAATATAATAGAAGAAAGAGCTAATGATCCATGAGGACAGAAATGTGGATAAAGAAACATGTCTCTCTTTTCAGAAACTCATTAATGACGTAGTAAAACCAAAATTTTATAAACTCAGAATCCAAGATGTTTGTATAAACTGTAGAAATCAGAATATAAGCAAATATTGAAAGGAAATCTATAAAGGATTCAAGTTCTAAATGAAATCTGATTAAATTTCTCATGAAATCTTCTATAGAGGAAATTGTTTCAGGTAATACTGAATGGAAGCTGGAAATTATAGTTATCTTATTCTTTGATATATAATACAAGATGCATTCAAGAAAATTGATTTCTCCTGATAGGTAGTGGTATTTTTTTAATAGAAAAGACCATGAAAATATCTGCACTCTTTCTCAAGTTAACTGTTTAGAGAAACTAAGAAATACTTTGAGTGAAAACTAAAATTCCAATGGTTTTATTTAAGGTAACAACTTCAGAAAAATGAAGAATATTTTAGCCTGAAATTGGGGGAGTAAGTATATATGGAGTAAGAGTCAATATTATAGTAATTTGAGCAATAACTTAACATGCCTCTACCAGAGGAGAAGAAAAATTAAGAAAGAAGGTAGTTTGTCGACTTTGTGCAAAACAAGTTTATATAGAGCCATTTCCTTATAGTGTGTTAGGAGGAATAAGGTAAAGCATCCACCTCCAATGTCTCTCACTGCTGTCAGAGGGAATGACTGTGAACATTTATAACTCAGTGCTGAGGAAATGACAACATAAGCTTGATGACTTCAATTCCCTATGAGTCAAGGACATCACAACTGACTAGTGACAGCTTTTTTTTTTCTTTTTTTTTTTTTAATTTTAGGAAATGTCTGTAATTCTTTCATAATTGCAGTTTTCTAATTCAGAGGATCTTTTTTCCCCCTCCATCTATTAGAACTTCTCTCCCTGAGACACCTCTAATTTTTTGTGGGGAGGAGATTAGAGACAGGGATTCCCACAGCTATTCCTGTTCTCAGCTCAGTTATAAGATATGGCCATTCTGGTATACAGATGACAGTGCTTTCTGCTGTCATGTCAATGGCATGTAACGTAAATTGACATTCAGATAAAACCAAAATCTTTATGATGCCACACAGTGACAGGCAGAAAAGGCAAAACACAGCTGACTGGTAAAACTAACAGACTGCAACTTCAATTAAGGAATAATACAGTACCCCTTCTGAATAACAAACAGGCAGTCCATCTGCCATCCAACGCTTCCCTATCACAGTCCTGATATAAGGCGATATTTAATAGTGTTTATTTTCACTCACCATGCGCTGAACTTACTCTGCCTCAAGTCAGTGTTTCCTTGCTCCTGTTCAGTTCTCATTCCTTGAATATAGTCTCACATTCTTAGATTTTGGAAAAACAGAAAATATTACCTGTACACTTTCTCATACATGTCATATACAAATGTTTTGTGACCCTCTGAGTACTGCCTAATGCTGCTACGGTGTGATCTGTATGGTCTTGTACAGATCACAGATCACTCAATACTGCACTGCATTTGCACAGTTTTCTCACTCTTTCCCTTCACAGTACCATCTAGAAATCTGAAAACTAATTTCTTTCCATAGTGCCTGATGATGGATGTCTATATTCATGATATGCAAGAAACTTTATCACTGTGCAGAATTGCTCCTTGGACTCTTTCGAGACTTGAGCATTTTTACCATTTGCTTTGCACTGGCAGTTGTTTGTCTGAAATAGCACAAAGTTGCTGTTGGAGCTTACCTAGATGTCTTCTCTTTTAGGAGCAGTTATCTATCTCTCTACGGCAATTTCATAGTTCCCCAATCCTGTGCAGTAAATAATAGAAGCAAATGCTTCACTTATCTGCAAATTAAACCTTAGAATATATTGTAATAAGTCAGTGGAAGGGTCCAGCCAGAAATACTTACAGATAGTATCTGTAGGAACATGCCTGGCTGCATTGGCTCACTCAGTGCTATGTTCAGCCTCTCAACACATTCCTCTGTGTTTCAGAAACATGCAGATGTGGTTGTAGATTTTTAAAATCTGAACATTATTCAAGAATTTTTGGTATACCCTGTAGCTAGATTTTAGATTTCTGAAGGCCTGTTACTGACCTGTCCATGATTTGCTGATATTGACTGAAAATGAGATTCTATGTTATTTCCTCAACAGTTTTTTTGGTTTATTTTAATATCCTCCACTTCCTTGTGATGTGAAATTAGATGTTCTCCTGCACTTCTATGTTAAGATGGAAATGAGCACTGGAAAAAAAAAATCACACTAAGGATTTTTCTTTTTGAAAATGAAAGTTGTATGGGCACAAATCATAATTTAATGATAGCATCCTCAAATTTCGAATCCATAACAACCATTTTTTTCTCTGAAAGCAGAACTCTCCATGGCTGTAACTTCTTTCAGATGAGTTCTGTTCCCTGAGCTGTGCTCTACACCAGAGAACTTAGATTTCTGATTGTGCATGGATAGAATTTTTATTTTTTTTTAAATGAGGTTTGATATTTTCATTTGCATTTATCATCCTTTATATTTAGCATTGTTAGTAGTTTTACAATATCTTCATTGCTCTGAGATATACTTTTCCATTTAAGGAAAGAAATTTTAAAATACATTTCTCAGATATGATGCACTGGTTTAGCATTCTTGGTATTGTTACTGCTAAAGATTTACAATAATTTCAAACTAATAAGCTGCACCTATTTCACTGAAGAATCGAGCCGATCCTGGGAGTGCGGCTAATCAGCAGGTGCAGTTTATTTATGGACAAATTCCGGCGAAATGCCAACCCAGAAGTGTGAGCCGGCTGGGCGAGGAGCTGCCGTGGCAGGGCAGGGGGCGAGTCGGAGCCACTGGCGAGCGGGCGGCAAGCTGCTGCCAATTTTGCGCGGCGAGGTGGCAGCAGGCTGCCAGCTTTGCACAGCGCAGGGAGCTGTGGCAGCCAGCGCTGAGGTCGGGGGTGCCGGGGCCCGCAGCAGAGGGAGGGTACCTGGGGCTGCGTTTAAAGGCTTCACTGGTTTGTGAAAACTGTTTGCAAATTGAGCACCTGACACCAAACCCCATGATCGCGCGATTCTGTTACTAACTTGTTACTTTGTTGCACATGGATTCTCCCTAAAAAAGAAAAAAAAGAGCGCGGCTTATCACCTGGTGCGGCTTATTTATGGACAAATTCCATGGTCTTCCCAGCTACCCGGAAGTGCGGCTTATAACCAGGTGTGGGTTATGAGTGTGAAATTACTGTAGTTCTAATTTTGTTTCAGTTCTATGTTATAATAATTCTTTAAGCCTACTGCTTTCAAGGCATAGTGAAAGTTAGAGTATGGAAAATGAGTCTGAATTACAATAATCTAAATTTATATAAATTGTTGAAACCATTTTTAGTAGTTTATTTAAAGGAATAATGAACTTTAATTTCATTCATTTTCTATTCTACAGTAATTTAAAAGGTTAGAATGCCAGTGACAACAATGTTCTGAAACTACAGACTCAGATAATTATTCTAGCACACAATCAGTCTCAAATTTAGGAATATAGTGGCTTTGCCTCAGGTGTATAATGTCAGTTTGGCAGAATAATCCAGTAATGAAAAGAAGATCTTCCGATTTCCTTTCTATAAATAGTCTGTTTATGAGATCTGTTCCAATTAGCACCTTCACACACTTCAGTAAAAATGTAAGACATCAAAGACAAATATTATTAGATTAGAACATGTAACTCATACATGTATGACATAGTCACAGATCCTATTAAGAGCAGAATCATTATTTGACTTACCCCAAATGAATGTAACCCCAAATGAATATTTCATGCATAGAAAAAACTCTCCTAAAAGAAAGCCAAAGCTGTAAACTCGGGAAACAAAAGTTAATGAATGTCAAAAGAAAAGACTGTTAGAAACATTCATTTCACTTGTGGGTAAGAATTATGGTATCCTGATTTATAACATCATGACATCATAGTCTCTTCCCTCCTTCCTCCCTCAGAAAATAAACTGCATTCTGCTTCCCAAATACTCAATATTTACATACTCTCCCCTTTCCCCTAAATTCTCAAAACTTTGTATGAACAAAAAATAATTGTTCTTTTAGCAGTTTTAATAACTGAAGTTTTCACTTTTACTTTAAAGTTGTCTATACAGCTGCTACCCTGCTAAACTGAGTAGGTGCAAAATAATTTTTTATCTCTAAGATAGAAACAATGACTGCCATTTTATTAGGTGAATATAAGCATTGTATTAACCTTCTGTTTGAAAAAACACGTTAACCGGTGCTTTGTAGTTGGAAATGCTGGCATGGTGAGGTTTTGCATTTTTCCCATCCCAGGAAAATCTTACCAGATTTTTCGAGGTACAGATCTTTAGCTATATAGAAGTGAATGATCAAATCCTACCCTATGAATGAGTACTCCAAAATATTTTTTCTCAACAGGCCTGGGCTGGGATGGAGGTGAGCAGTTTGTCCCTCTGTCTTGAGTTTGACTGGGATGTAGTTACTTTTAAGAAAACACAGAGTTAATTCTTCTTTCAGAAATAATTTCTTCACTGAAAGGGTCAAGAATTGAAAGGGGCTGTAGAGGAAGGTGATAGAGTCATCATCCCTTCATGTGTTCAAGAAATAGGTGGACTTGGCATTAATGTTATGGTTTAGTTGAAATGGTGATGTTTGGTCTAAGGTTGGACTTATGATCTTGGAGATCTTTTCCAGAATTGATGATTCCATGATTCTGTGATTCTTCAGCTAATGTTGAGCAGTGCTTCAGAGTGTTAGGGCCTTCTCTCTTGCTTTGACATGCCAGCAGGTAGGCTTAAGGTGGGCAAGAAGGTGGGTGGTGACACAGATGACCTGAATTGAATGATAATAAATTTCAAACCATGTCACGTCACGTCACATCATGCTTAGCAATTAAAATCTGGGAAGCGTTTCTGAAGTAGCTGCTGCTAAGGGTCTGACTAGGTATCAGTCTGCTGTTGATAGGTGATTGGGTTTGTGTCACTTCTTTGGGTTTGGGATATTTGGAGTTTTTGTTTTTTTGGTGTTTTTGTTTTTGTTTTTGTTTTTTTCACGTATTAAACTGTCTTTATCTTGACTGATTCATTTTCTTGCTTTTGTTGTTCTGATTCTCTTCAGATCTCACTTTGGGGAAGTGTGAGAGCAACTTGGTAGGGGCTTACCTGCCACCTGGGGTAAACCCATCAATATCCTGTGTCTTATGGGTAGTCTGAGAAAGTGAGGATGAATCTGTTTGTTTACAACAACAGGCATACAAAAGCCAGACCTATAGAGGTGGGAAAAAGAGAGAAAGAAGGGAATAGACAGGTACCTCTCATGTTACTATGTCAGGAGCTTGGGATAAATTAAGCTGCAATATTAAACCAGGGAGTCCTAAGGAGGAGCACAGAAGGCGAGAAATGCACCACAAGGTATGGGGAAAGGTGATTTTTTGGGACAAAAAGGCTAGGATAGAAATGTAAGAGGGGAAGATTGCCAGACAGGCTGTCTGAGAAATAGAGCAAGTATACGGAGTGGAGAATTGAGACTGCAATGGTAAAAAGAAGTGTGCAAAAATAAAAAGAGGAAGAAACACAAGAACAGTAGTGGCATTCTGTGTTAGGAGTACAGGCTGAACAGTCCATGATTATGAAATTGTGTTCTTCAAAAAATACTTAGAGTGAAAACCATGATTTTGTTTGAATTAAAATATGTGTATTGCAAATATACATCAACAAAATGAATACTTTTTTTCTAATGAAAATTTTAATATAAAAATATTTGACTTCCAAATTTACATAAATCATCATCTTTAAGTCACTGATTTATTCATCTGGGCACGGGGTTAGAAAAAAGGAAGATGTTAACTATTTCTCACTTTCAATTAGGGAAAAAAAAAGTTTGATATGTAGGTGGTATCAAACATGTGGAAAAGGGAATTTCTTAAAGCTTGTTGTGACTTCGTTCTGAAAATTACCAGTTTAAGGTCTCCTCACTTTTCTGTGTATGGTTCAGAAATTCTCTTCTTAAAACCACTGGGTTTTCCCAATGTTGTAATTCACATCTATTATCAAGAAAAAGACTGTTTTTTAAAATCTCTTGTTATAAAATTTAAAACTCAGTTATGCTTTGCAGGTGAGAGAGTGGCTAGCAGAGATCACTGTAGGTGTCCATATGCATATGGTGTTTTACATTTATATTAAAATTCTATCTTTAGAGAATGAAAGTAAGATTTTTCAGTGATGACAACTCAGGTAGTCTTCTTAAGTGTATTTTTTTTCTCATTTGCTGATGTATTCATCATAGCTAAAAAATGTGATTGAAATTTGCAAGCAGATTCCACCTAAATTCATAATCTCAAGAGTGATGGCCTAAAGATTACATTGCTTTAATATTAAAGAAATTATCATATTTGTGGTGTTATTACTGAGACCTTAGTGGGAACAGCATCTGTGAATTTATCAATGCAGTCGTTTGGACAGAACTTCTTTACCTTCTTTGCCACCTCAAGCTAAAATTTTTCTGTCATATTTTAAAAAGAATCTATTTCTAAGAAGCCATTATAGACATTGTCATTATATGTATGTGCAGCTGGATTTAATGAGTTTTAGCTGGGATTTGTTCCAAAAGTTTGCTCATTTCCTCTGTTTTTCACAAAAAGACTCCTGTTTATTTGCAGTGAATCATTTCCTCTTTTCCAAGTTTTAGATGAGTAGACACTAGAGATACTGTTAATTTATTCCCACTGCTATAATTACTAAAATTTTCCCATGAGCACAAATTCCTGCCTGAAAACTTAGAACACTTGAACAGAACTGCCAATATCCTATTGTTCTTTACCCTTGCCTTTTTGCCGACATTGGCCTCATGTTGAATGAAAAATTATTATTTCAATTTTTAAATTATTGGCTCAAATCTATCTGTTGGGAAAGGGGAGGCTGATAAGCTGTTTCTTAAGTCAGGTAGATGATCAGCACCTAGAAACCCAAGATGATGAAATAATCCTTGCAAGCTCCTTCTTGCTGCAATTCAAATGTAAGATCTGTCAGGTGTGTTGCTGATTTGCTGCTCAATCTAAAAAGTATTAACTATAACAGTCTAAATATAAAATTTAAGCTACACAAATGAATATATTATTATTTTCCATATTTCTAATACTCTATGCGAAATTACAATCTTTCATAACATATAATAAATATATACTATATTAAGTATAGTATACAAAAATATATAGCATATAATAATATATAATATAGTATATAATGTAGGATATTTCAAATAACTTGTGATAACTGAGATAAAAGTTTGATCTTAAATTTCTTCTGAATTTTCCCTTTCTAAAAACATGAAATTTTAAGAAGAATCTAGAACAGCTTTGTAAAGATTTTAACAGTTTAGATGAAGAATGTGAGTTTTTCTCCATTCCCTTTGTTATATTAAGGAACTGTTTCAATTTAAAGAAATGAAGATTGGTGCCCTCAAACCTAGTTATATTTTATAACTGAAGATTAGCAATAAATAGCAAACATTTTTTTCAGTCAACTAAGCTATGTTTCTAATACTTCTAATTATTTAAAACATTAAGAAAGTTATTTCCGAATAAAATTAAGATTATTCCTTCAAAAGTTTATGCATATTAAAATCACCCTGCCATAACTATGATATATAGGCAGAATTAGGGATGTATATAAAGAGAAGACTATTCAGAGCAAGGAAAGTTAAAGATGAACGCTATAAACCTATTTATTTCTATTCTTTCTGCTCCCATAAAGTTTCTAGATGGGAAGAGTTGCTTGAAACAGGATGATGAAAGGTAGACAAGATTTATGTGTTTCTTATTATACAGTTCTTCACCACAGTGTATTGAGAAATCAATTTTCAGAAGTTCTGGGCACAACACCACTAGCAAGAAAGCAATAGATGTGTGCACGTAGTTCCCCTGTCAGTGTGTGAAGGAATCAACACAACTGGAGTTGAAGGGATTCTTTTATCTTCCAGTCCTGTCTGTGCCATACTGCTTTTTATAAGCCTGTACAATGCTTTTTCCATTTTTAATCCATCCTTTACATGCATGGTGACTTTACTCCTCTAAGGATGAGTATTTAAAACAAGACTATGAGGAAATTAATGAATTTGCAAACACTAAAGTGTCTGTGTCTGGTATGTGTTAAATCAAAGTATCTTGAACTACATGACACTGGGGAGGGGAAAGTGTGTGTTCACATTATTTCTTCTGCTTTTCTTTCCCCTCTCCCAGAAAAAGGATAAGACCAGTCTCTTCTAACAAGCCACCAACAGAATTTTTTTAAGTAGTGGTTGTACCAGTCATGTCTGATTGTAAAAGAGGGTGACTGAAGATATCTTTCCATAGATGCTTGAAGTTAGAGTTCTTAAACTCACATGGAACTTTACCTTTAATCCCTGCTTCTTATATGGAGTATCAATTGTGATTAATTATTCATTTGCTTGTTGATTGCAAAGCTTATTTGTATGCTTTCTATATATGCAGAGCAGTTGTCTTGCTGCAGGCACATGTATTTGCATACCCATCTCTTTCAAGTATTGTTCTTTATATATTGTCTTTCAATCAAAAAATAAAACCCAGTATTCTGCTACCTGTCTACCCATATTTAACTCGCTTCTTAAATTTTTCAATTTTTTTTATTTGTATATAGGAACACTGTAGCTAAAAACAAGGAGCGAAAATTTTTGAATAGGATACCTGGACATAAAGAACCTAGTTTGAACTGAGTGGAGAAAGGCCTTAGAACTTTTTCTAACATATTTATAACATGAGAAAATTACAGAAAAGAATTCTTTTCATTTTATGTTCAAAAAGCCTGTTGTTGACAGCATGTGCTAGCATCTCTATTTTACATATTTTTCGGGTTTACATAAATTGTTTAATGTTGCTCATGTTAAGAATTGCTGAAATTCCTATTATCCATTGAATGACTGTCTCACCCATACAATCAAAATTAATTGCCAATTAATTGCCAAGCTTTTAAGAAATTAAAAGTGTATTTCTCAGCTTCCAAAGGATGCAAAGCAGTAGTTTCTGATATCTCACTATAGCCGTATTATCGAAACACACTTCTTTCTATAGATTTTTCTATCATTCTAATTAGGTAGAGATTTTGTAATTGACCATTTTTCCAGTAAATGTTTTTTCTTTCTTACAGCTGTAGGTTTCAGGACAGAGTTGCACATAAATGGTTTAATGATAGAATGAAAAAGCTGAGAAATCTTATTTTGAATAGCAAAGATTTAATTAAATAGATTATATTTTGGATGTTTAGAATGCAAAAACTGCAGAATGAGTATTTGTTGACATTTACATGCATTTAGAAATCCATTATATATGCTGAACATTAACTCAAGCACCATTTCATACTTTTAATTACTCTTTAATAATTCAAAAATATTCTATGTTAAATATACAGACTACATTTATGAGCTTGAATTGCTTCAGATTTAGGGAACTCCAGAAGACTAGATTGGTGTTTCAAATGTTTTCATAGTACTTTTATTTTATAAAAAAAATGTTAGTATTTCCTTGTGTGTACTGAAATAGGATTTTTATATGCATTTATCCCTCTCTTTTTGAAGTCATACTGAAATCTTTTATCGCACCATTTTCAGAAGCTGAAGATAGGTTATACATTGTTTGTATGTTCTGTCTTCCATGGCAAGCAGAAGAGACAGTGCCTTTTCACAGTGGGCATGAGCAGAGCCCATCCAGTCTATACTTACTTTATATTAAGTAATATGATTATTAGAGATTAGTGAAGAGTATTTGGCATTCCTTTGGTGTTTAATATATAACCTCAAAAACTGTTTTTGCATTCAAAATCCTTCATGGCTGGTCTGGTGAAATTTTCTTTGTAGTTAATGGTATTTTTGTTGTAATATAGTAGTGCCACATCTTTAACAAATGGTAATATTAGCAGGAAATTATATGAGTATAAATTTATTGATCCAAGCCAAGATTATTGATACTGTTAATCTACACTACACACTATAGTTTTTAAGTTTTTATAGTTTTTTAATGTTTTAAGGACTGGCTCATCTTTAGTTTTTTTAGTTTTTTAGTTCATCTAAAGTTTTGAAAATAACCCACCTGGCATTTCTTTTAAAAAGTCTTTGCAGTTTTGTCTGGAGGCTCTCTATTTAGAGTTTTTATTAAACAGCAGCAGAGTTCACAGAAGGTACAATACAGGTTCGTGCTTTTGCATTTACAAGAGGAAATTCTCATTTGGCGGTTACAGTGTTCTGGGATCATATCTGAAGCCAAGGTTCCATAGTCTTAAAAGTGAATGCAGTATCAGGATGCCCAGCAGTGCAAATCTGATCTGAACCTGGCACAAACATGATTGAATTCCTGTAAAATTAACGAGTGCATGCAGAAGAAAGCTTGTATGCATTTTGTGCTTTTATGGCAGTTTCATATATGCTTTGGCAAGAAGTCAACATGGCATTGAAAAACAATAATGAATTCAACATAGCTGTAAATAAAGCTAAAATGTCAAAAGCAGTTGAACAAAATTGTGCTGTAGGACACAGTATTAAGGGCTGTGATATTACATTTCTTTTATTGTCAGTTCAAGTATTTCTTCTTTTTTAAAACTGTTATCTTCCATCTCCATAAGTGCAGTTTTGATTGACATAGAATATTTTTGCAAAAAAGATTAACAAGACTTACTAAGAAAGGAGAAAAAAGGAAGAAATAAAGCCCTATAGCCTAATTTCTTGGCTTATATTCTGATCACTAATAACAGTGTGATTATATGCTCTCCTAAATCACTCATAATGTAGCATGCATCAACATACCTTTGTGTAGGAAGCAAAATTTGGATGAGTACCATAGCTCACAATTTAGAGTGTCTGTTGTTTTAGTCTATTCATAGAATTCTCAGTGTTGAACTCAAGGTTAGAGTTTCAAATTAGGGAACAAGTACCTAAAAGTTGCTAATGCACCTTTTAGGTGCTTACAGTAATTTCTCAATTATAAGCCACACCTGATTATAAGCCACACCTCCCAGTAGCCATGTAGACCATGGGATTTGTCCATATATAAGCCGCACTTGAATATAAGCTGCAGTTTTGTTTTTTTTTAAGCAAGGATCCATGTGTAACAAAGTAACAAATTAGTAACAGAATGGCTGCCAGCTGGGTTTGGTGTCAGATGCTCAAGTTGCAACAGTTTCCATAGACCAGCGAAGCCTTTAAAGGCAGCCCCAGGCACCCTCTGCAGCTGGCACTCGCTTCCGGGTTGGCATTTTGCTGGGATTTGTTCATAGATAAGCCGCACCTGAATATAAGCCACACTACTGGGGTAGGCTGGATTCTTCAGTGAAAAAGGTGTGGCTTATAATTGTGAAATTACTATACTTTTTCGTGTGTCTGGTTTAAGGAGAGTGATTGTATTATAATACCTTTGGATTATAATATCTTTTTGAGTAGAAAATTACTTTGTTTAGGATACTTATTTTTCATATAGCTACTGTAGGTTTAGGTGCAGTGTAAATGTACATGTATATATAGAGAGTAAATAGACTGTATTCTTCCTTTCAAACTGAGTGAAGGGCACATTTGTAGATACCTGAGGATGTTGTCAGCTTCTTTTTCAAGTACAAGAATAACTGAAAATTTCCTTTGGGGAAATCCATCCTTTGTATGGATGACAGGCTTTGGAGGGTACAAACTTGAAACTGAACTGAGAGTTGTGCTTCATGAATGCACATAACATATTCCAGCCACTAATGGACAGAAAAGCTAGTACAAGGAAAAAAACACGAGTGCATATAGTATGGACATTAATTCCTCAGCTTCACTGCTTTGCTGCCCAGATTTATTATGCTGTACCTCTTACTAATGTAGTTAGTACCACAGTGCCCATTATAATTAAACTGAGTTGAAAAAAAGTTGTAATTAATAGTCTACATATATTTAGAGATATGTCAATGAGTTTTACCCTGACAACTGATATTTCTACATTCCTGATTATTTGCATCAAATGTGACAGAGTAAATCACATTGAATAGTGCCAGGAGGTTATAGCCTCATCAAGATGTATTCTGGCTGGTTTGGTTTTAATTTAACATGTTTTTATGCATTCATTGTTCTGAAAATCCTATAATGAAACTCAAGAATAAGATAATTGGCAGCAATTTGCCAATACAATAATCTTTCTCAGCAGTAGTAATCTTGGCGGAATTTCTCTGATGCTGGCTTGCTGCAATGCCAGGTAAACCCGAGTACTGTGATTGTGTGGAATTCATGACCATATTTCTCCCAGTAAAAGTTCATAACATCTACTTTAACACCGAAGTTCAGTTGCAACATTTCTACTATGATATTTCACAAAAATATGATCCTGTATGATAAATTACTCAAGTTTACACAAGCATCAGGGAAAAGGGGGATTAAAAGATCTGGGTTTTATGTATGAGAGAAAGTGGAAGAAATTGGGGAAGAAGATTACAAGGCAAGATACTGCTGTGTTTGCACACAAACAGCACCTACATGCATTTTTAATAGGCCTACTGATAAGTAATGGTTGTCTTGCTGGTGGAAATTATGTAGTGCTTTCATTCTTACAGTTTTTTCTAGAGTATTCAAAGTGCAATTTTAAAAATTTGGCTTAAATGCCAGCAATTAGTTTGTTGGATGTTTTTGAAGGGATTATTCTTGAAATACAAAAAGCAATAATACTCTTTATTTTGCCACACTGAACCACACTGAATGTTTGTATCTATTTTCTTCCCCTTAGGCATAATATTGCGCAAACAAACCTTAAAATTAAGAGTACTGATGAACTCTTCATGAATTATAAATACCTAGAAATTAAAATCAAGGTGGTCCTTTTTATAGAAATGCCTGAATAATCTAAATAAACCAGCAAATTCTTAAGGATTTAGTGTCTCATGGATATTTGAATTTCAATTTTATATTTTGTTTCCAGTTAAATAATTTTATTTGCGTTTTTTAAAATTTATTTTTTGTGAAACAAGTAATTAAATTTGTACTTAAACTTGTAATTTGTTATGTTCTCTACAATCATCTAATACTTTACACCAAACAAATATTTGATTTGGGTTTACAATGAACTTGAAGAAGTAGGTAATTCACCTTGGGACATATAGGTAAAAAACTATGTTCACAGGGAAAAAAGAAAATAATAAAAGCTGGAGAACATGTCAGAATCTACAGTGCAAAGAAGGTGAAATACCTTTATGTTTGTTGGTACTGAAAGACATAAGTGGCTTACAATGATTATATGAGCTATTTATAAGGCCAACTATTAAAAAACACTTTTGTGTTCCTCAGTCCTTTTTCAAGCAAGAATAGACAAAGTGCAGACAGGCTATGGTAGGCTTCTCTGAAACCTCTTAAAGCTTGTGATGTGATCTCTTTAACTACTCACATCTATCATGTATGTTTTCACCTTGTGCAAAACTGAATTCTAACTGGAATACATGAAATTATAGCAAGTCAGAACAATAATTTTATCCCAGACTTGATACCTTCTTTAGTGAATATGGCTGTATAGCAGACTAGGAAGGCTGGTTCATCCAAAAGTTCATTTCACCCAAATTTTTCTGTTGGTCTTATAAAAGGTACTGCTTCTCCCTGACAATCTTGTTTTCTTTATGTGGTACAAGGTATTGGAGAATGAATCTCTCTAACTATATATCACTGTTATGGAAAGTTTTTTTCCATGAGACACATGTAAATTCTTTAATCAGGAGAATTTCATCTATCAATCACATGCCACTGCATTTAATAATCAAATGTTGCACCTAATAAGGAATGGGAAAGTGTCTAAGAGCAGGGGTAAAGGAATAGTGTTACACTGGCTCATGCTGTCAAATCAGGATTAAAATATAATGCTATCTATCAAACAACTTATATTTTCAGGGTTTTACATAAATATCTCTGTATGTTTAATAGGAAGATTAAAATAATGAAATATAGCTATGTCTTCTGAAGTTCAGCTCATCTGAATGATCAAATTGTCTTGGCTCTTTAGATTGTGTGAAGAGAAATAGACCTTTTTAGAATTGTCCAGTCCATCCAATCTACTTTTTTCTTCCTCAGGGCAAGATTAATCATACTTCATAAGATAAAAGATAGTTAACTTTTTAGATGTGACTGTCATTGTTAAGAACAGGTTAAAATCATTGCTGCCCCTTTCTTTCTTTATTTATTTATTTTAAATTTTTTTTTTCACAAAAAGAAATTACAAGGATCTGCAAATATTCACATGGAAATAATCTTTTAGCAAGGGAATAATGATAAATTTATATAATCCTTTTGTACTGTGTGTGATTATAGATAACTCCATCTGACATAAACACTACAGCTCTGCTAGTAAATGAATCATTGTCAGGGCATGAGTATGGGGAAGTGATTCTTTAGACTGGCAAAATGTTAGAGAAAATGCTAACGTGCCTCTATCTTACTGCCTTCTGTCTAGGACTTTCCCAAACAATCTCAGACATAATATAGACTATTTAATATTTACTATTTAGTGAAGGACTTCACGGAATCATAGAATGGTTTGGGTTTGATGAGACCTTAAAGATCATCTAGCTCCAACCCTCCTGCCAAGGTGTAAGAGATTGAAAGAATTGCTGGCTTGAAACATTCGGGGGGGTGTGTGTGGGGCAAGGGGCAGCTTGGGTCTTGCTCTGGTGAGGTGATGAGCTGCCATAAAGGCAGGGAAATGGAAAATATTTGTAGAGTCAGAATAATTTCTTTGGTTTTGGAACATGGCAGTAATAAAGAAGAATCCACAATGCAGAAGAATTTGGAATTAAGAAAGATGAATTTGGAACCACTCTTTTTATTATTCCAAGAACAGGAACTGAAGGCAAAAGAAAAGATACAGACTACACCTTTACATTTTAGCAATTCTGTATGAAGACACTGCATAAAATGTGAGAAGAGTTGTAGGCGCTTTGAGCATATCTGCTCATTTCATGGATCACAGAAGGACGTATTTATCCCATTCAGCATGTTAATAGGCTAGAAAGGAGAATGCAAATTGCAAATGAGTGTGGGAATACTTCTTCCTTTTGGCAAAGATGAAACTGAAGCCATGCTATCTTGAGACTAGGATGGATGAAGTAGCCTTTGCACATGCTTCCTGAGCTACCACTGTAGTCTCTAGATGTCAGTACGGAGATTAGGTGAGGAGGTGAAGCTGCTACTTCATACAAAAATCAGGACCAATGTTTTCTTTCTACTCAATAAAAAAGAATGAAACATAGAAGTGGTATAAATTAATTAATTATTTTCTCACCAATTTATTTTAGAATAATACATATAAAATATGTTATTCTACAAGCAAATGTCGTAGTCAAATATCAAGTTAATAATTACTTCCTAGTCTGTCGGTTTCTGATTTGCCCAAATTATATACCATTTATCTTTGGTCACTGTGAATACATCTAATGTCATTGAATCATGAGAATATTATTTGCATCAGAATCTGATTTATTGCCATTATATTTTATTTAGTATTTATATCTCCATGTTTTTTTTTCTTCTTTCCCCATTTCTCTTTGCAGGTTTTGACCTAGTAAAGTGTGAAGATCCTGGCATACCAAATTATGGCTACAAGATACGAGATGAAGGACATTTTATAGACACTGTCATTTTATACAGCTGTAATCCTGGCTACACAATGCATGGTAGTAGTATTATGACCTGCTTAAGTGGAGATCGAAGAGTTTGGGACAAACCCTTGCCTACTTGCATAGGTAATACAGATTGTGACTATTCTGGTATGATTGGTCTCGTGTTTCAAGAAAAAAATCCAAATATTCTCTTTCTATACTTCATGAGTTAATAATGGTGCAAACTTATTTTATATTTCAAGATCAAATGTGGGCACGGAAGTATAACTTCTCTGAAATAGGTAGCTTGCTATAATGGTTATAAAACCAGTGGAAAACACTCTTTTCTATAGAGCAGCCTTTGATGGAAGCCAACTGCTTTGGTTCTGATGAAGCCCTGGGTCAGCGAATCTGATATACTATCACAGGCAGTGGTATTATCTAAAGACTTCATAAACTAAGAAAGCCCCATCATAAAGCAAATGAGGTTATGAGCTTTTTTCTCTCATCTATTTTCATTAGAGATTATTTCATCATCTCATTCCTATGAACTTTATTTCTAATTTTCATCCCATATTGCTGGAGGTTTTTATCGGTGTGCTCTGGAGTCCTTGGTTACTGTGCTAAGATCTGTCAAAGCCTTGTGGTAGACCTTTTGTGGAAACACCATGTCTCCAAGTGCCTAAAACTTTGTTTCATTACAACCAATGTAATTGCTAAATAGAGAATTACTAGCCAACACGCAGAATAACTGAACACCAATATAGCTGCTATCCATAACTGTACCTTTACCTATCCATATAGTTGTACCTTTACTAGGCAGTTTGCATCCTCTAGTTTTTCTTTCCAGTCCAGCAACTGCCAGTGACTTCCTGACTTCAGTTTTCACATGAAGCTGCCATGAGTCTTTCCTTCTGTGTGTCTTCTGATACTTAGTTTTCACCTCTGCTGTCTGCTGCTGGCAGGTGACCAACTGCTTTCAGCACTCAGGATCTTTGCTTGTTGCCTTTCTCCCATTTTGGGGGCTACATTCTCCATTCCAGAACCTGCTTCCTACTGAGCACATTCATAAGTCTGCAGTCTACGAAAGAGCAAGCTCCTTTCCTTTCAAATATTGACTTAAGCTGAAGGTAAGTGCCAGCAACCATCAGTGAACAGCTTTACTGTTGTCTTAGAGAGAATTTTCTCCATTTGATTCAAGAATTTTATCTGTAAGTTTTCTTCTATATATATGAGAGGTCAAAACAAGTATCCAGCTTTGATTTAAAGACTTTTCCAGGCTCTTTATGCATTCAAGTCCTCATGCTCTTCAGATTAATTGGTTAGCTTCCTTTTCCTGTAAGTCTGCCCTTTTGTAGAGAAGACCCATAATTAGTCCCACCTTTGCCTATTTCCCCATGTAATTTAAATGAAGTCATTTCTCTAAGGTCATTTTCTGCAATATTTTTTGTGCCTGTGTTCACTACAAAGTAAGACTTAGAATAAACTCTAAAATATTTGTTGGTTTCAAGTCTATTAGGTGAAGAAATTCAACCATCTACCTATTTCCTTTTCTTTGTATGATGTTTTTTCTTCTTATCTATCTGTGGGATGTTAAAATCTCAAACACGTAACAGTTAAAATAGTAGAATTAAAAAAAATCCTGTATATTCCAATCTGACCTGGAGGAAGCTAGAGAACTCAGGATCAAGCAAGTCTAAAGGAAATTGCCATCTTTTCTCCAGTAGAACGTCTTTTATGATCCTTCTTCAAAATAACTTTGACCAATATGTATTTTTTTCACTCTGACTTTATTTATTACTGTATTCCTACCATGTAATGCTTCTTCTAGTCACATATTTCCACCTGTGCTTATAGTTTTGTTCATACCAATATGCATTCAAGATTGCATATTTCACTTAAGATTTCCAATCTTTTTTCTTCTTTTTTTTTTGTCTTTGATTTTGTACCTTGCATTACTAGATTTGGTTTCTGTATTTTATTTCCAATCTTTTGAAATAATTTGTGCCAAAATTTCTTGAGAATCTTATTTAATCTCTAAGACAAATTATGTCCCTCAATCAATTGAATAATTAGTTTTCCTTTCCCAATAGAGATTTTGGCATAATTTTCTGTTTCTTCAACCAAAAGGTATTTTTCTATGTGCTTTTATCTCTCTACAAATATTTTAAATTTCTGTCCTTGTTCCTCTCCTTAAAACAAAATTTTGGGACTGCATCAGTTCTGTATAAATTACCTCTTCTCATTTCTAGTTTCAGTCTCTTCAGGACCATTATTTAGTTGCCCAAGAAATCAAATGTTTACTGCTCTCTCTTGAAGTCTTCTAAAACAGTTTCCTTCTAAATCATTTCTTACAGTCTGTTATCTTCACCAAATTATGGGGGTTTTTTGCTGTACTGTGCACAGGAAAGCTTGCCATGAAAAGCCCTAAATAATCGGTTATATATCTGGAGATTATATAGACATTGCTTCCCTCCCTCTTTAGATTTACAAAATTTCTTCTTCCATCAGTTTTAACTTATGAGATCACAGTTTACTCTTTTGCTATTCTGATTTGAATGACTTATTTTTCTTCCCTTTTCTGAAGTTGTCATGAAGTTCCAAACATCACTTTCTTTCTCAGAAACATTTTCTTAAAATCTTTGTGGAGATGTATTATTTTTGCTTGTAGACTAGATCATAATTTGATATTTGCTATTCTCTTCAGTGACATTTATATTCTTCATTGTATTGACTACCATTTCAGTCTCATTCACAAAAACTTAAAGCCTATACAAATATTCCACACATTCTACACTTACTAATTTTTAGTGCTAAACCATTATACTGTTCTTAACATTCATTCTTGTTTTCTCTGTGTTCTAAACCATAATGAAAAAAGCCATTTAAATATTTTAATTCCTTCTCTAGAAATTTCCAGAAATGTTTGTCACTTCCATTAGTTATAGTATAGTTATTTCTACAGTATATTTTTTGAACACAACATTTTTGAATTATTTTAATAATCACTTCTGAAATTTTACCTTTGATCTACTCTTCAAATGGATTTAAAAGATATATATATGAAATACATAATGCATCATCCTAAATTTTATGGTGTATTGTTTTCCTAAATGGGCCTTCTCAGAATTTTAAATCAAGTATGTCAGTTCATTTGAATTTAAATTTGGGGTGCACTGAGTTAAATTTAGTTCTTTGGTAAATACAGTACTGCCTCGGTAATCTCTTATCTGTAGTTATCTACCACAGTGATTATTGCAATCCAGACTTTCTTGTATAATGGAAATTGAAATCCTAACAGAAGGTTACATTTGAAGACATTTTGTACTAAAGTTGCTTCCTGCTGTGATTCTGTATACAGAATATAGTTGTGAGGTTGATTGGGTCTGAGACAGAGACACAGCGCTCGATGTTCTTGAAGGAAGGATGAACCCTCTATCCTTTGTGGGCACGCCTCAGACTGAGAGTCCAGGGCACACACATGGGATTGGTTACTATCCCAGTCACTCATTTCCTTGGTCAATGATACATCTGCACTTAGGACCCAATAGATGGCCTGGGATTCTCACCCAGGCACCTGCCAGTTTACAGGCTGGCTGGGTTTCAGGCTCCAGCTGTTAGACCAGCTGCAGTATGCAGTGCCACATGTAGTGTTTTGAGTGATCAAACCAGCAGGATAAGTAAGTAAACAATCACCTTATTTCCTCTATAGTAATTTCCCCTTATGGTAACAACTTGGTTGTGAGCAGTGACTGGTAGCATGTACAAAGATTAATAGTTGTTAGGAGTATTGCTGACAGATTATTTGGTCCAACTGCCATGTTTTTTCCCATCATCTCTGTCTTACTGTGCTTGCTGTACAGCTGTGCTTGAATAAATCCCCATGGTAGACTTTTTTTTAAATACTACTTGTAAGGCAACACTATAAATGTAGTAGAAATTAAAATGTACCACTTAACTGAATAATCATAGATTCTTTTTAGGTCAGTGATATATGACTGTTACACACTTCTCTTTTATTAGGATGTGTTTTTACACTGACCAGACAACAGCATGATGCTCTAAACAAGTAACATAGGAATCATTTCATTATGCATGCTTAGCGTTGCTATTGGTCTCTCCACAAAAGCAGCATTCATAGTAAAAATGTTTTAAACCAGATGCTATGTACCATCAAATCATAGCTTTTTGATTTACTCTCTTTCTTTTCAAGCATTTGGCGATTAAATTTTTAAATACCGAAGGAAATTGCTAGGCAATACCTACTGCTTTTTGGTGTGATTAAATTTGAAGTTATATAGAAGTAACTTGAAAACATTACACTAAAATAATTTTGACATTACAGCAAAACAGAAAGCTATTTTAATTATAAAAATAAATGCTGCAAAGTTCAATTTCAAGCATTCATTGTTAGAAAAGCTAATCATTAAAGGGGAAATTTCAGAACTATTTTTGCTGTCTTGCTAATGCTAAAATTGTGCTTTTGTAGTATCACTACATTTTGAATCAGTCTGGTCGGTTAAGTTACATAATCACACAAGTATGATTTATTTCCTTATAACAGGGTAAAAATTAGATAATTGTGTTCATGTATAAATTATGTACATGTCCTGGTACTTCATAAGTATTAGGTTATTCTGTTAACTTTTTAGAAAACACAGAGGTGTGGAATGGATGGAGGATGGAAGTGCCAATTACTATGGTTTCATTAGAAATTTAATCCTTATTTTGCAGCTGAGTGTGGTGGTCGAATTCATGCTGCTACATCAGGGCGCATTTTGTCCCCTGGTTACCCAGCACCATATGACAACAATCTTCATTGCACTTGGATTATTGAAGCAGATCCAGGAAAGACAATAAGGTATATACTTAAATTCGACATTTATAATTGACTTCAGTATTTTTAAATTTTTTGTTATTCTCATATTTTCTATACAAGCTGTTGGTTTTCACTGGTGTAGTTAAGGTATCCTTCTATAAGATGATGTATCAGTTTTCCTGGGTTGGTTGCCTCTTCAGGAGTAAATTCTCTGGGTATGGAACAAGATAAGAAGCATTCAAGGGGCATTTTGAGTATTGCCTCACACAAAAGTTGTCTTTTGCACCAAAACAACACCAGATTCCACAAACCCCAGAATATGTTCCAGTGTTAATTAGTAGCATTAAACAGTTTACATAAAGGTGAGCAAGAATTTTAGGACATAATAAAACATTTCCCATGAATCACAGGTAGGAAAAGAATGTTGTATTTCCTCATCCTCACCCCAAGATAGCCTGCCAAGACAACAAATCAGTGAAATATCAGTGCCAGGGCGAAGCACAGGCCTATTATTTGAATTAACATGTTCCCAAATTCAGCAAAATGAAGGGTTAATCAGTGAAACCAAGTAACCCTATGACCTGCACAGGAACTTGACACCTAATTACGTAATACCATAGCTATTGTATCTTCATAGAAAATTGATGTTCTCTCAAGACCCACTTTGGGCCCTGAAAAAGTCTGTGGCGAGTCTCTCCTCGGCAGGATGAGGCAGGGAGAAAAAAACTTTAGAAAACCCCCTTGTGTGTCAAAATAAACTCAGTTTAATAAAACAAAAGTAAAGGTCCATGCATGGAAGCAGAGGAAAACAAAAGATATATTTTCTACTTATTTTCATTAGGTGATGTCTAGCCGCCTCTTTGGGAGCAAGTCATCAGTATGTGTTGCTCTGGAAGACAAACATGATCATAGAATATTCTGATTTGAAAGGGACCCACAGGCAATAAAATCTAATTAAATGACAAATTATTCAGTGGGAAGACTTTTGTATGTTTGTTTTTTTGTTGCTTTGTTTTGTTTTGTAATTCTGTTTCACTATCCCAATATTGAACTTGCACCATCATGGGTTATTTCAATGCATCATTTTTATTTAAATAACAATTTTCAAGTTAATGATTTCCAGTTAAGGACTAATAGATGAAAATAATGTCTTCACACAACTATTTGAAATGGGAAAAAAAAGAGAAACAATTTGATATTTACCTATTAGAGTTCTTCAGCATTAAGAATGTAAACATTCAGGACTTTGGGACAATTCATATTTTTTGCCTTATAAGATAGCATTCTTGAACACTTTTATAAATATAATTCTTTACATGGAGATAAATACAGATTATTGTATTATAATACAGTTTTATATATATATAAATATATATATTTATTTTTTTAGCAAAAAGCCAATCTATGATATTTTTCCCTTTTTTGTATAGGAAAGGAAATGCCATGCTGACAGGAGTTCTTGTGCTATCTGTTCTGCTGTCCAGTAGCTGCTACATTTTTAAATTGCATATAATTTAAGCAAAACAGCATTCTTGATATCCTCATTTGAATAAAAAGAAGAAATTTTTGTTGAAATCAGTTTGTGTACCTTAAAATATTTGTAATAAAATTAATATAATTTATAGACTCATAAATCAAGGCTTTAGGACTTATGCCCCATAATAGCATTTTCTTTCATTCAGACATTTATTAAATAGACCTACATGACTCTTACAAGATCAGCTTGTTCAACAGGAAAAAAAAAAAATAACTGTTGGACCACCAGGTCTTCTTCAGTCCTAAACAGCATCTTAAAACTACAGCTTGGAATGATTGCTTGGAGTTTCATGTAATTGTGTTTGACGAGTAATGCACAGTACTTTTACTTTTTCTTTGCAGTCTGCATTTTATTGTTTTTGATACTGAGGTTGCTCATGACATCTTGAAGGTATGGGATGGGCCTGTTGAGAGCAGCATACTTCTCAAGGAGTGGAGTGGCTCAGCTCTTCCAGAGGATATTCACAGCACTTTCAACTCATTAACATTACAATTTGACAGTGATTTCTTTATCAGCAAATCAGGCTTCTCCATTCAGTTTTCAAGTATGTAAATATTTTCCTTCTTAAATTTAATAACTTCCTACCCTTCCTTCCTACATTATTCCTATACTTATTGACTCTCAACTCTTTTGCAATTTCCTCAGTCTTTAGAAGAAAAGAGGTTATATTATTTTAATTGTGTTATGTGTTTATGCAAATGGCTATGACTAGGAAAAATTTTTGGATCTACTTTGAATGTTTTAGGGTTTTTATTTCTTGTTTTTACCAGCCACGACATACCTAGCATTATCTAATTAGCATTACTTAACAAGTCAAAATGGGTTTGTACATACAGAATTTTTTTTCTGCACCAACAGCTTTACCACCACTGTTACCTAACAATATTTATTTCATGTTTATGTTTTATGTTGGTTAGATTTTTTTTTTCTCAAAACGTTGGCTGCATGATCCATGGTTTTTATGACCTAAACATTATTTGTATGATTAAGCTAAAGAATACAAGACACCTTACCATATTTAAAAACATTTTAAAATTTAATATTAAGCTTATCAAATTGATCATTAGGTATGAAGTGAAAGCTTCTCTTTTTATAGAGAAATTATGATCAATATTGTACAAGTGATCAATATTTTAAAACTGCATCTGTGGAGTTTTATTATGTTATTTTGACCTAAAGACTGGGGGTAGACACAGGAGACTGTATTCTTGTCTTTGATCCAGTCATGACATCCTTATATGTCTAGATATAATGTATGTATTTCTCATCAAGACATAGGAAAATTGTAAATTAATGTGTGTGTGTGTCATTCAGAGGTAAAGGGTTCTAATCGGATTTCAGTCATTATTATTTGCATTAAGGTGTAAACTTGGGTTTTTTCTAGACTCTAATGTCTCTAATGTCTCTAAAGTCACTAATGCATTTTACATTTACCTATTTACTTCATTTTCCTGTATTTTTCTGAATGCTGTATCTGCCTCCCCCAAAACATTTTCATCAGTCTAAAAAGAATTAGTTTATGGCTTCTTAAATTAATTAAAGTCAAAAAGCAGAATAAATATTTCTACAGTTTCTCACCAGTGTACTATTTAATATGCTTCTTTTGATGTTTATTTTTTTAACAAGGTAAGTTTTACATTTGTGAAAATAAATGTGGGTTTTTTTTTTCCTTATCAGGATTAGCAAACACATTCAGTTGTCAACACATTCCTTAATCTTCAATGGCACTAATAGCAAGTAGAAGACTATTTAATGCTTTAAGAGAGAATAACTGATTTTCCCATCCTAGTATAATATCTGATGGATGCACTGAGTGATCATGCTGACAGTTGCACAGTATGTTTTGCTGGAATTAATTGGACTTAGTGATGATGAACTGAGAGCTCTAGTATAGGGAAGATAGTTTCATTCACTCTGCTTGACAAGTGGAATGCGTTACTAATTTTATAATTGTAAGGAGTCAAAAATAAGATTTAAGAGATATGTTGAAGTAAATATTTAGTTATTTAATCTAAAAATCAGTTTAGTTTAGTTAGTCTTCTTGAAGCAATGAGCAGACCACCGTTGCCTTGACCTGTAAAGGATTTAACGCAATGAATCTATGGCTAAGTGGGAATCTTTATATGCCTTAGTATTCATCATGTGTTCAAGCTGTTGGACAGTTTATAGCAAAGCTGCACAGAATATTGACATTTCAGTACTTTAGTAGCTTGTATATCTATATAACAGATTTCTGAATTGCTGAAACATTTTTTTGGCAATTGCAGAAGATGTAGACATTTTGTTACAGGTGTTATGAAGGTAAATGGTGAAGTTTTTTGTCTTTGCATCATGTGAAGGATCTTCAAGTGTTGCATCTGTTAATAAGTATTTCATTTAACTCTTAATTGTAATTGAATAAATAAATTTCAGGTTCAGAATTGCACAGAATTGGAAAACCTTTAATTATACAGCTTCTGTATTAGATTATGCAATTGGAATGAGCGCATCTGTGAACAGCCCTTTAAGGGATCAGATAAAGGATATACATTTCAGAATATCAGGTCAAATGAGCAGCTAAAACATAAAAGTGCTGATTTTCATCTGGAGGATTTGTATCACTGTGCTGTGAATGTGCTAATTAGTCTCTATGCTTTGCACTCTAGAATGTCATAACTGCGTCTTACTAAAAAAGAGGTGCTGTGAAAGGGTGCTGTAAGGTAGATCAGAAAATATC
The DNA here is from genome assembly GCA_009812075.1 of Sialia sialis. Lineage (NCBI taxonomy): Eukaryota > Metazoa > Chordata > Aves > Passeriformes > Turdidae > Sialia > Sialia sialis. Next base: position 8,954,335 of record VRYO01001589.1, read on the forward strand.
ACCTATAAATTACTTACTCTTGATTGTAAATGTAATTAGAGGTATTTTAATGAAAAAAAAAATATAATTGGCTGAATCTTGCAAAATGTTTGAACATTAAAGTGCCCTGTCTTGACCACTCAGCTCAGCATGTAGAACATGAGAACATGACAAGAGTGATTATGTTAATTGTAATCAGTCTAGTGCTTTTCATTAAAACCTAATTACCATTTAGTTATGCATAAAAGGACAAAAAATGAAGTCCAGTGTACAAAAATGACATTTACCCTGGGGGTTAAATACATTTAAGCTATGTATAACAAGTCAGGGATGTCCACCAATTCTTTCTGGGAAAAGGATATTGGCAGATTTGGTATTTGGCATCTTTATTGCAAAGAAAGTTACTGGCAGCAAAAACTTCTTTCATAAGTTAACCATTAAAAGGTGTTGTCTAACCTAGCTTAATTCTGTCCTACATATCTATGGTAAAGGGGATAAATTTCCATCTGATTTTGCCTTTTTCTTCTTATCAGCTAGAGGTCTAGAAATACTAATAGTAATTTTCAAACTTTTTGAATATTTAAGGCAGATGAAAGGAATCGTGTCTATCTTTTCACAGGTGTCTAGTTTCCTTTGGGATGCCATAAAGTATCCTGGCTAGTCTCCGTCTGCCACTGCAGAAGGTCACACAGCCATGAGTACTCTCTCCTGTCTTCCAGTCCTGTGCTGATACCTTGGATATGATAAGGCATCTGAAATGAGACTAGTCACCTATGTTGAAGCAGATCAATCTTACCCTGAATGTTTAAACTCCATCTGCTCCAGACTTCTGAAAGCACTTGGATCCCATGCTAATGGGTCTATTGCTTTTATTGACCTGAGGTTTATTTTATTGAGAGTTTTTGTTTCTAACGGTATAGTTTTTTTTTAATTGATATTTACCGAAAGCGATGGAAGTGGCAGATGATAGAAACAGCACTGGCACTTTCTAGTCATATTGTCATTCTTATAGGCTCTGATAACTTCAGTTTAAAAATACCTAATGTTAGTTCTACCCTTACAGTCTACCCTTTTTTTCTTCAACTAAATTCTCAGCTGTTGTGACTTCAGAGAACTGTATAATTTTCTTAAACTAAATCGTGAATTTATAGTTCTTTACGTGTTTTTACAGATTTTGTTCCTCAAGGTAAAAAGTACATAAAAGGAGTTTATTCACACTCCCCTTAAAAAAAAAAATTGAGATATCTGGCTTTTCTAGAGTCAAACCTACCTATGATCATTTTCTATACCTATCTCTGGTTCTGCAGTATTGCAAATTTCTCTTAATTATAGTAAGCATACACTTTAATTAAAAATATGCTGATCTCTGCTTTCATACAAGCAAAAATGTGATTTTTTTGTTAGTATAAAACAACTGTCAAGATGTTAATGAAGTAGGAAAGCACGTTTTCTCAATTTATTGTAGTGTTTCTGTCTTATTAGAAGAACTTTGGACACTCATAGTATTAAAAGTAAGGATATAAAACCAAGACATTTGCATAACTGGTTTACTCCACTTCTGATTTTTCTGTTGTTTGCATGATTTCTCAATATTTTTTAATTTTGCTCTTGAAGTATGTGCAGAGATAAGCAATGATGACTAAAGATGCCTAAGTCTTTAACTTAGCAACACAAGTCACCAGTCATGAAAATACAAGTAAGCAACTTACACCAATTTTAATTACAACAATTATTTGAAAATTACTCTGTCACATATTGACACATTGACATATTGACATATTGACATATTGACATATCTGTTGATAGCTTACTTCCTCTGGCGAAAGCATAACTATCAGCTGTTTGGTTGTTCCTAATGGCATTTGGCTTAATATGACAAATGTGTTTAACCAATGATTTCTGGTTTTGTCTAGCTTTGCAATTACATGTGATCATTTGTTTGTCTGCAGCAATTTTTACAGTAACTGTGTCACCTATCTTGAACTGAGTACTGTTGTCATGAAAATTGTTCCTTTGCTGTTGAAATATCTTTTAATTTGCCTAATGGCCAAAGTAGCCACATTTAAGTAGAACAAGTATTTCCAGACAGAATCTTCGATGCTAGAATTCAACATGCAATTGTTCCAGATTGAATCACAAATAAATTTCTGGGGAAAAGGGGCTAGCATAAAAATTTACTTTTAAAGAAATTTGTAATGAATAATGCATAAACACGTATTTGCCTTACTAACTAAATAAATTTTGAATTCAATAAAAATGAAATACATTAAGACATCCCTTGTAAAAACAAAAGTGAAAAGACAAAAGGCACAAGAATTAAACACTTTTCAACTCTACAACCTAACAATTTCACAGTTCAATATCTTTTGCTGCCTGATAAATGTTGCATTTCATGCTCACAATAACACAGTGATAAAAACATGGTCATGAAACTGTCATTGCACTTCTATCCATCATCTAATCCATGGCCTTGAAAAGGCATCCTCAGCCCCATAGATGGTAGCAGTTCTTCATTTGGTTCCTGTGGAACTAAACAAAAATGAATCTTGTAGGTTACTTTGGTGGTTATCTCTGCTTATGAGCTTTTGTACTCCAGACTTTATTAAAGAGGCTGCATTGACATTTGTTCTTTTTTTTTCTTTGTATTATTGGACAATACATGACATTTAAGTATGTTATTGATGCTAATTTACACTGTATTTAGTCTGTACATATACATGTGTTATGTGAGTTACTTTTTGGAGAACAAACATTATTCTTTGACGTTTCACAATGTTAGTCTGAAATCACTGCAAATCCATGTATGTCTCAGCTTTGATATGAAAAATTCCTTTTCAAGCTTATTATTATGCAACCTTTATGCACTAAACAGGGGAACTTGTGCAATTAAAAAACCTGGAAAAGTCTATGTTGTTTTTGTAACCACGTGGACTAGAAATAAAACTACAGCAAATGTCTTACATGATTTTTACCACAGACAGTGAAAATTATAGGGATGGAGGAGATGTTTTTATTTCCTCGAGGTACAAGAGAATACAAACAAAAAAATTACAGTAATTTCATAATTATAAGCCGCACCTAATTAGAAACTGCACATCTGTGTAGCCAGGTAGACCATGGGATTTGTCCATATATAAACCACACCTGAATATAAGCCACACTTTT
>VRYO01001589.1:8958478-8970180 GCA_009812075.1 Sialia sialis
AAAGGACTAAAAGATAAATTAGTCAAAAATCTAACATTTTGCTCACAGGTCTACAGACATGCAAATACACAGTGTTGTATTTTCAAATGCAATCTCCATTGATTTTCAGTTCAAATTTAAATCAACTTTGAAATATAATTTGAGGACCAAATACAAAATCAAATTTAAAATGGGATTGTTGCAGATTCTTAAATTAGAATCAGTGAGGCTTGACACAGTGGCTGTCTACTTATGGAGATCTTTAAGCTCCTTGGCAATCTGTTTTTTTCCCAGCTGCCCGTTCTTCTGGAACCTGCCTCTGAGTTCCATCTTTAATGCACACAGAAGGTTGTTCTGCTCTGAGCATATGAGACAGTAAGAGATGGGAAATCTGCACAGAGAAATTCAATAACTCACTGAATATCATCTAAGCTTAAGGCTAAGAGCACATATGCAAGAGCTGAGAAGCAGCAATTGCTTATTTTCCTGCTTAGTGGCATTTACATCTCATCTCCTGGCTATGCCATTTTAGGAATCTAATTTTTCCTCAGGCATTGTTTTAAAAGTCTAACAATGTAATTCAGTTTGATTTTGCACCCGCAATTCAGTTTGATTTTACATCCACGAGCCTACAAAGTAGTTATTGATTTCCTTGCTTTACAGTGTGTATGTTTTACTTGTTAAATGTTATAAAAAAAACCAGCATGACAGAAATAAAGTGATGTTAAATTTCTGGGTTACTTATAAATGTATATGACCTCTGTACTCTTCAGATATTTGCAAAATGCCAAATGAAGAAATATTAGACTTGTAATTTTCATGCAGTTACAGAATCTCTTGGGATTCTTCAGAAGTAGAACAACTTGGAAAGGAGGCAAGTGGAAAAGTTGACAGTCTGTCTAAATGTTCACTTTACTAGATGACATGTCAGTGCTTCAATGTTTGGTTCTATTTAATTAGGATCAAGTGTATTTGGCACAGTAAAAAGCTTGTTGGTTTCAAATACATAACATAACTTCTGAGGCTGCAAGGCTGAAAGTGTAAAGGACATTTTGGTGTTTAATCAAGATCTGTGACGATTTTTAAAATTTAGAACTTTTTATATGAGAAATGGAGATTAACAGTGAAATGAACATTAGAAGGCATCAGTCCTTTCTAATTGATGGATACTTGACACAGTTAAAATGGGAAAAGTGTTATTTGTTGAGATATTATATAGTATAACCTTTAAAAAGAAAATTAATCTATTCAGAGATATGTTTAAAAAAAATAATGACTGAGATAGGCTTGTGCTCATTTATTTGGAAGAATTGCAAGTCTTTAACAATATGCACTAGAGCAATCCATTGTTCAGAGCTATTGTTGCCTGTCAAATCAGGAAAAACTTCTCTGAGGTCACAACCATGCATTCATTCCCTTGCGGCCAAACATACTTTTAGTAAACTGCACTACTGTGGGGTGTCATGTAAGTTGTCAGAGTGGTGCCTGGGGGAATCCTTGCACAGTACTCATTAGTAGTGACAGCTATTACTTTAATTCCTAGGGGGAAAATAATCCACCACGGTTAAAAACCAACCATATCTTCTACTTCATTTTCATATATGAATGATCCAAAGCATCAGATCTAATGTTTTGAAATAGAAACAAAACCAAAAAACTTTGAATAATAAAATTTCAAATAAAGTTTCTTTGGTTTTAGGTGTTAATTATAACAATCCACAAATTCTTCCATAAAGATATTTTACAATTACTGTGATTTATCTGTGACCACCCATTTGCTAGAACGTGCATAAAACCAACTTAAGAGTCTGAAATAGTTTTTTTTTTTTAACTCTTTGTTTTCTTATTTTTTTCAAACTTTTCTCTGTTCTGAAGATTTACAACACAGGGAAAAACAAAACCATTTTCTAGTTGTATAACTTGGCATTTGCTCCAACATGTTTACCTGCTCTTGCTGTTTCTTATAGTGGTGTACACTTTTGGTGTGGACAGAAGGAATGGATGCAGCTGTTAATTCAGAAAATGAAATATTATGGTCAGGAAGGTTTCATACTCGTGGTAGACAGCAGTACCATTAACGACAATTTTGACATAAAAGGATTTATGACTCTTATGTTGGCTTTTATTCACATTTGTAGTCAGTTCTTTGAAAAAGATGTTTGGGTAAGGACTGGTAGGAAAGAGAGTGCAATTCAGTAGGGACAGTTGTCTCCAGAGATGGACCTCCTTTTCTTTGGAAGACTGCAAAGTTTATTGCAACTCAGGATGTCTGAATACCTGAAGCCAGTGAGAGAGAACCTGAAACCAGAAGAGACCTGCCATCTTCCAGACATCCATAGATATAGATTTGTATATCCATTTTCTGGGTGGTTATTTGCTTTAAGTCATACCATACTGATTGCTGTGCCTAGTTTAACATTGTTTTTAAAATAATTTATTTTTTTAGAAAGCTAAACGCATATCTAGCTACTAAAGACTGATAAAGCAAGATATTTTGCTAAGATTCAGTTTAAATGATCTCTAAGAAATTTGTTTCTTGTCCCTGAAATGAAAATTTCAGGGCTGCATTAAACAGCTGTTTGATTTAGCCAGATGGATAAAGAGCATTTGTGTGCTGCAGAGTAGTGGGACTATAAAACAATATTTACTATATAATACTTACCCTACTGCGCAAAAGGCATCAAATCTGTTTTGATAACCTGAATATTTAAGTGAGAAGAGGAGGTACTGGTTCTTTAGATGTGTTAATTGGACAAAATCAGTCCATATTTTATACTAATGATACTTGCAGGAAGTCAACATAATCATGATGTATCTGTGGGCAGATATTTATAAAAGTAAAGAAACAAAATGCCTTCCTGAATTACTTGAAGAGTAAATAATACCGTCTCTGGTTGGAATGCTAATGTAAATGTGTTATGCATTTAATTATGCAGGGTAAGTATCTATACCTTACATCTTTTATTTCCTAATTCCCTTGCAGCTTCCATTGCATCCACTTGTAATGATCCTGGGACACCACAGAATGGCACTAGATACGGAGACAGCAGGGAACCTGGAGACACCACCACCTTCCAGTGTGACCCGGGCTACCAGCTGCAAGGGCAGGCTAAAATTACCTGTGTGCAACTGAATAACCGATTCTTTTGGCAACCTGACCCCCCTACATGCATAGGTATTAAGATGAGATGTTAGTCTCTGTTTAGGACTAATACAGATAGGATTTCTTGTTCAAAAACTGAGCATATGGAGTGAACTCAGTTATTTTGTACTTACAATGTCTTCTTCTCTTGATTAACAGTATTTTTGAGAGTGATTTTCTTGCTTTATTCTTAAAACCTCTAAAAAGTCTAATCAAAATGTTGAAATGGTTTCATTAGAATATTCTTCATGTAATAGTTTAGTTACATAAGCATTATTAATATTTTTCCATTTTATTTATTTATTTATTTGTGAGTTATCTTACAGATTAAATACCCATCCTGCGCAATACCTTGGAAGATGGATACTTACTGGGAAAAGTAGATTCAGAGAAGGAGATCCAAGTGACAATGCTGTTGAAAGAAATTAGATATATTTCCATAGCACCAGGAGAGGGTGGATCCATAGTGCCAGATTGTATAAGCGTTCTTGTCAGTAGACAATAATTACAGGCTTAGAAGTTTTGCTGAATTGTATTTAAGATCATTAATGTAGGTTTTCTAGGAGTAACCAACATCTGCAAATTTATCTGCTAGGCATAGTAGTTTTTAAAGTCCTTGTTATTTTGTTGCCTGCTTCCCAGATACAATATCACTGGAATAAACATAATGCTTTTTCTTTCTATGAGGCATTTTGGAGATGCACTTTCCTAAATAGCATATCCTGAAACAACTGCAGTCCTTCTCTTTCTCTGAAGTAAAAATACTGAGATGGATTCAAGATAATGGAGGATAGTTTTTCTGATCATATCATGAAACATAATTGGAGAAGCATATAATCTGTGTACTGTCTTCTGGATAACTTATGTGCAGTGTACAAAGCAGTGTGAAAATTCTTGCTAAACATATTGGTATCATTCAGAAATTAAACACTTAAAGAAAAAAATAAAATTATATGTATATAGTATCTAAGTCTAGAATACTCATATTTTTACTTTAGAAACCAATTATATTTGTTCCATATTTCTTTACAGTCTAGTTTAAAACCCCAACAGAACAAACCTAACAGAAAGAAGGAAATAAGACAGAAAGAAGGAGAGAATCCCTTTGGGAAAAATTATATTCATAGTTACTGTTATTCTTCCATATACTCACGGTGACTTTGGAGGGGAAAGCATATTAAAGTAATCTTTAGTGTAGACATGACAATAGTAGAAACCTTAAGAGTTCTGTAAAGCCATTGTATGAAATTTTAAAATTTTCATAAACTCTTTACTTTAGTATGCTTATAAATGCAATGACCTGGAAAGACATCTCTTTAAAATGTTTAATGTAGATTCCAAATCCTTAGTACCACTATATGTTTGCACTATAAATGTGTTTCACTTAGTTTATTTGGCAATGTAGATGCAGCCTGTCTTGACTGCTTTACTTTTTTGTTAGACTTGCTTTTGTTAGACTTTGTAGATGTGATTATCATCTATGAGAGTAGGATTCCTTATGTGTTTAAAAGTTCGATTCATGGTAACTAAATGAATGTATTTGATTTTCGATTTGGGTAATATCTTTACTAAGTGAATCAAACTGGTTTCTGCAACATTTGTGGTCAACAGAAATTGCAACTTGAGTCCTTGCAATTGAGTCCTACTATTGAGCTTTCCCACTTCTTAAAGTACTTCTAGTACATAAGAAATTCTCAGTATGAAAAAGACAGGATTAAATAATACAAAAATATACAGGACTTCCTTTTTAACTTCATATTTTTATTCCTTTAGAAGGATTTCTTCCTGTACCACTTTTGAATGCGAGCAGAGGTCACTTTTTAAAAGGAAAATAGAAAATTTTTGCCTAACAGGAAGTGGGAAAGTTCTGTGTTTATAAAAAATTTTATTAATTTTGGTAAATGTAGAAGTCATTTTACTCCTACTTAACAGCTAATATGTGCTTGTGAATTTAACAAGTGACCATATTCCTTTTTCTTTTTGCATTGTGACAGCTGCATGTGGAGGAAACCTGACAGGCCCAGCGGGAGTTATTTTATCGCCTAACTATCCACAGCCTTATCCTCCTGGGAAAGAATGTGACTGGAGAATAAAAGTAAACCCTGACTTCGTCATTGCCTTGATATTTAAAAGGTACTATTTCTCAACGAATTCCTCTACTTTAAAGGAATTTAAATGTCAAATATAAAAATGGCAAAATGTATAATTTGTTAAAGCTTCTAATTAAATTTTCGGGCTGCACACTGGAGCAATGCTATAATATGTGCTATATCATTGATTCCAAATAATGTAAAAGCAAGATATGTAGCTATATGGTACATTTGCCATCCAATATAGTCCTAAAGAACAAAAATTTCTGTGACATATCAAATAAAAATACTTGAAAGACCATATCAATTTGTAGAAATGCTTGATTTATGCTATTGTAACTAAGAGTTGGGACTTAAAGTGCAGTGGAAATTATATCTTTAAGTCAGTTCTTTCAGGTTTTTAGAAATACAGTTTGCTTAAAATGCATTAATCAGAAAAAAATATTGTTCTACTTAGCCAAGAGACAAAAGATACTGAGATAATGTTGTATCATAATTTTAATTATTTTCTTTGTGTTCCATAATCATCCTATATGTGTTGCATAGATTTTTACAAATTGAAGTTCGGGGATATAGTCATATTCATGCATTCTGTTTATCAATTCTAATTGAATCAGTCCTATGTAGTCATCTTGCTTGGTGTATCTATGGATGCAAATGCTTTTTTTTTTCATTTTTTGATAAATTTTGCTTTTGTGTTTTGACTGTGATTTTAAAGCTGAGAATTGCAGTTGACTTCACTGGAATGTTGATCAGTTGTGATTCTTTTAGGAAGGGATGGTGACATGTGAAGTATTTTGCTGTATAACAGTGTTACCCTTTCTGGAAAAAAAAAAAGCAGCATAAAACCAAAAAAACAACAATCAATACAAAATAAAAAAAACAATCCAGTTTATTTAATTATGGACTACAACTTTTTTTCTAAAATGCTATTGATAGACACAATACTAAGGAAGAGAATCATGAGGTACTTAAAATTACATCATAAATCGATAGTAATTCTGTTATTCTGGTATTTGATCAAATAGCATTAATAGATAAGAATAGTTCTCCACTAATTACTCTCTTGAAGATGTCACATGATAGGTGTAGTAAGCAGCATTTTTCTGTGGATTGCCTGAATAATCAACTCAAATGCTCCATTTCAAATAAGATTAAAGAAATTTACAGTTACTCAATATTCAGGTTTTTTTATGAGCATTATTGTATGAAATACCATATGAGCAATATAATGAAATTTTCTGTTTATACTATACTTCCAATAATATTTCTAAGTGGTTACAGTCCAGTAATACACACACTTTTCAGTGTCTGAGGTTAGACAGGCCTGGAGTTCCCTGGTTCTTCTCTCATACCCTTTTTATAAATTGCAGTAACATTGGCCACCTTCCCGAGAGCAGGGACCTCCCCAGAGTCCCAAGATCTTTGGTAGATGATGAAGAGCAGAAGAAATAATGTTTCTTTGACATCTGCCAAAACTACTTTCTTAATATACCATTTTCTGTTCTTTTCACCTAACCTTTCTCATTCTTGGGCAGTGTACTACAGCCAGGCCTGTGCTGTTCTCAAGGATCTGGTTTTGAGAAGACAGCAGTGTCTGCACAGGTTATGAACGTGGACTGAGAATAGGGAGATGCAATATATTTTTTCAAATATGTGTTTCCTACAGAAAGATTGAAAACCATAGCTCTGTAAAATTTGATTTTCCTTGGGTTTCGTCTTCAGGTTTCTATTCTTTTTATCACTTCTAAAATTCTCAACTAAAAATTATCTGTCTTAGCAAATATTTTAAAATATTTTTCAGGCCTCTCTTACCTTACCTGTTGTAAATAGGGCATAAAATATTATTCATTATATTAAGCTGTTTCCCTTTGGAATTATGATTTTTTTCTGTTGATTAATTAGTTATAGGTATTATTCATTTTATTTTACATAATTTTGAAAAGTTTGCATCTTACAGTACTAATTGATATAATAGAAAGAAAAATTCTAACCATGACACTTGGGAAAAAGGTAAATATTTATTTATTTTGTTCCACAAAGATAAATAGAAAAAAAAAAATCTCTTCAACTGACTGAGTCCTTGCCTGGTCTTTTTAATGCATTTTTATTTAATGTAGTTTTATTTTTCCTTTATTTTCTTCAGTGTTACTCTGTATTTCTTATAGAACTGCTTGAGATTTATCTTTGTGTTGTCTCAGAATTCATCTCAAATTTCTCTGAAATCCATTCATGTTATTTTCATCATTACTTCGTAAAACATATAAATGTCATCAAATATAGCAGAACATAGATGGTTTAGTGAGAATTAATCTTAATTCACATTAGTTAATCATGTCTGCTATGTGGGTAAGAACAAAGACAAGTTGCAAGATAATGGTCTATCCATATGAAAGCATCTCATTTCTAAATTGATAAATATGTTCATAGTGGGTGGATTTGGTATCATACAGTTAAGCCAATTAAAGCTGGGGTTTTAATTCAAGCTATTTTTCTGGAGCATTCCTCTGGTCCTCTGGTAAGAGGCAGCCTTTTTGAATCATGATTCCATGATCTTGAGAAAGGTATTTAAGATAGCTGAGAGGATATTCATAATGGCTTTTGGAAAGCTGAATATGTTTATATCAATGATAAAAAGAACATCACAGTGAATTTTTACTATGAATCATATTTAAAAAGACATTTATTTCTGAGGAAAAAAACGTGTTAAGCAGAAAATTGTTAACTACAGTCACACTAATGTTTAACTCATTAAAAAAACCACCAAAGACTTAATTATTTTTTCCCTTTATTTTCAGTTTCAATATGGAGCCCAGTTATGATTTTCTACATATTTATGAAGGAGAAGATTCCAACAGTCCTCTAATTGGCAGTTTTCAAGGCTCACAGGCTCCTGAAAGAATAGAGAGCAGTGGTAACAGTCTGTTTCTGGCTTTTCGCAGTGATGCTTCTGTTGGAATGTCAGGATTTGCCATTGACTATAAAGGTACTTTCTCATCGTAACCTAAATAAAAGGAAAAAATGTTACTTAGTAATTATTGAGACTCAAATCTGTTTACTTCTGTATGTACTCATAACTGAACTGCCAAATACCTTTACACATCAATGCATGTTTTAAAAACTATTTTCTTTATTTGAAGGAGGACAGAAGTCCTATTTCATGAAATCTCTTTCACATCACTTATGCCCATTCTGATCTTCCAGGAAAAAAAATATGTAGAAGATGCACATCAGAAGTAACATTTGGAAAAAAGTTAGACGACAGTGAAATTGTCTTGCCCAGGAAGACCCCCTGACTGCTTCTTTTTTCTTGTCAATACATACATTTTCCTTACCACATTGTTTTGAATCTACAAATGCATTTTTGTATTTAAACTACTGGATAGCATTTGCTCTTGTTTTTTTTTTGGAGGGTGTGCCTGTGCCTCTTACTAGATAGACTGAATTACTCTGACTGTTTATTAAAGCCAGACAATCATTGAAGATGCTAGTTTCTTTTTCAGTCACAGATGATGTCTATGGTTTGATTATAATCTTTGCATATTTGCTGAGTTTTATCAAGCTGTTTTTCAGCAGTAGAAGTGCTGCCTCATCTTCTTATTCTTGACAATTGAAGCAAACCACATTAATATACATGTTAAAAATGAAGGTGAAAAAAATCCATGAATGAAATCTTAGACTGCTTCTCTAAACAAAATATATATTAAAAAAAAAAATTTAAAAAAGGAAAGCAAATTGTTCCAGGAAGTCTGAAGGCCTGCAAGGAAAGAAAATGAGATGTTGAACAGAAGGCGAAATAGAGATAAAGATGGTGATTTAAAATGTGCATCCACATTTTCACTGTGTGTCTTTTTGTTTGTTCTCAGCATAGTGTGATATGAGTTCCTCTGTGTAACTGAAAGTGAAATTAAATTATGATGACATAAAAGATACAAGAATGAGATACTGTATTTTAAAAAGTTTTTGTGCTTAATGGACAGTATGTTTTTGCCAAATAATTGAATGTTTTTCTTATATATTATTCAGTACTTTATATAAAATGTATAAAATTATAGAACACTTTGAGTTGGAAAATACTTAAAGATCATCTAGTTCCCACCCACCTGCCAGGGTAGGGACATCTTCAACTAGACTGGGCTGCTCAAAGCCCCGTCCCACCTGACCTTAAACACTTCCAGGAAGCAGGCATTCAAAACTTCTCTGGGTAACCTGTTCCTCATCGTGAAGGATTACTTCCTTTTATCTAATCTATATCTACCCTCTTTCAGTTTAAAGCCACTCTCCCTTTGTCCTATTGCTACATGTCCTTGCTTTTGACTAGCTCATCCTTTTCCATTTCCTGGGTAACCAGGTCTCCTTTTCCTTTCTGGAGAGACTCCACATTTTCCCTAGTCTTCCTTTTGTCACCAATATACATGGTGGTGAATCCTAGAAGTGGTAATTTTTCTTCTAAAGACTAAATACTAAACTTTATTGGAGTCATTCAGCTTCAGCTTCATTGTAATTTCCTCTTCCAGATAATTAATCTTAAGCAAACATCCATGATCCATGACTTAACAAGTATAATATATTGATAAGTTGCTGAATAATTTAAATTGACTGAAAGAAACACTGATAATAATTTGGTTTTGGCTTTTTTTTTTTTTTTTTTAATTGAAAGTGTTTATAGATTTACTATAATTCATTTTAACAGAAAAGCCACGGGAAGCTTGTTTTGATCCTGGAAACATCATGAACGGCACAAGAATTGGAACAGACTTTAAGCTTGGTTCAACTATTACTTACCAGTGTGATTCTGGATATAAGATTATTGAACCTTCAACCATAACATGTGTAATTGGTGCAGATGGAAAGCCAGCTTGGAACAGAGCATTGCCATCTTGTAATGGTATGTACTGTTCTCTTACTATGTCCCTCATCCACCCAGTGAATTCAATTTCCCAGTCCTTGTGGCTATTTACACTGTTTCTACATATATATCTTGTGTAAAAAATATGAATTATGATGAATAGCTTAGTCAAGAATTTATTAAGTATTTTAAAACATCTTTAAAATTTGGAATCAACACCTGTTCATATAATGAATGCAATGTAATATATTAGATTCTTTAGACACCCAATATTATTCAGAATAGCTATTGCAACCCGCTCAATACTGCATTAATTGTCACCTTGGGATAAGAATTATTGTTACTGAGGCAGAATATGAAAATGACATCTCAGGACCTGGTTTAACTAATTTATCTTCTACCCTTTGTTTCAATGTTTTTGTTATGTGTGTATATATATATGTGTGTATATGGAACAATTTTAACAAATCAAAAAGAAGTTGCATATATTAGTTTGTAAAGTCCATAAAGTACTAATTTATTCATGTTGAAAAATAATCTCCTGCAAAACTGTAGATTTTTAAGTATAGAAAAATACAGTTTAGATGGAAACATTTCTATAACTCCTTAACTTTAGAGCTCGTTTTAATTAAGTGTAAGTGATGCCCTTTCATTGCAATGACATGCTCATGACCTGAGAATTTCATGTGGTAATCAGACTTTCTGGTGTGGTTTCTGATATCCTCAAAAGAAGAGAAGAGGGGGAAATAATGAAGATTTTAAATTCATGCCATGAACTAATTCCTTGTGATATATGAGTTTCACCTCAGCCACGTAATCCTGTTCTGCCTACTGATAGATCAAACTTCTCATCATCTATCATTATACTGAATTTTTGAATAATTCATTTTAGGCGCTAGGAGAAGATGTGGATTTGTAGTATTAATTGCTGCCTTTTTGTATAAGGAAGTCAAAATTGTGCAGATATTTCAAGCATGATTTTAAAGACCTTAAAAGATTTTAAAATGCCAGGGAGCAGAAAGAACAGGTCTGCTCAACAAGGACTAAGAGCCAAGGATGTCCAAAGCACAGGCTTCCTCACTAGGCAGAGCTCCACAGCACATGAGCCAGGTCTGCAGAGCCAGGAGCTGATAGTAGGGTATTTCATAGCCCCACACTAATGACCTTGCTGTCCACCTGGGCCATTGGTTCTCCTCTTGCTTCCAGGAAGTTGTTAGGTTGTACTGCGCTATATGCAAGATGCCCGCAGCAAGGTAATGTTGATTTACTTTATTCCTTATAGTGAAATGATATTTTCCTTGCTTAAAAGCAAATTAATGTGACTATGCTATTTTTAAATAACCTTATTTATCCATTTATTTATTTATTTATAAAATAATTTCATTATTGATAACTTCTTAAACAATTTTTTATTGTAGTGAAAACTATAGTTTTTTATGAAATCATTTCTCACAATAAAAAGAGCACTGAATTGCATGAAACTAATTTAATACAAGACTTATATTTAATGAAGATTTTGGCAGGAAGCCAGGCTTTTCCAAAATGTGAGAAGAGTGACAGCAGTACTTTGTTTTCAGTATACAGAAATCTATTTACAGTAGTTTCACGATTATAAACTGCACCTGAATATAAGCCGCACTTC